>JAVSCE010008153.1:0-97500 GCA_032199065.1 Smutsia gigantea | reverse complement strand
CATTTAAATTGATTCTGTTAAGAATCATGTATAAAGCAAAAAGATCTTTTGCAATACAAATATCCTTTCCTAAAGTTTTTATAAATCCACACACAGAAAAATATCTAGCATACTTAAAAATTATGTTTTCTTGTACTTAAAATTTGTACTTAAGGAAAAGGACTTGCCAAAGCATGAAAGATAAATGAGAGTGGCACGCCATAATCCAATGATTAAGCTGGGGCTTACAGTAATTTTCTTTCAAGGAACAGAGGCAACCTGAAAAGATCATGAAACTCATAGGAAAAAAGGGAGAGACCCCTTTGGGCACAGAATATCAATGTTACATTAATATGGTGATGTGTGTTTTCAAAGTTGTTCCTTTTGGAAAAAGCAGGCCAAGGATAACTGCTCAACGACAACTTCAGTTTTTCTGGTGTGTGTTCATATAGCCAGGGCAGGTTTCTATATCCCTAGTATTGGAAAAGCTGATATGTAATTTGTTGGGAGTTTAGGTGATACACAGTCTATCTCAAAAAAGGCAGACAGAAGGCATATATCTTTTGATTATGGCAGTCAGGCTCATCGATATTTGTGGTGACTTAATACATGCACGGAGGCTGAATAATACAAACTACTCAAGTTGATGATTAGAAAACACTTAAAACAGGTAGGACATATAACAGGGAAAACAATGTTACTGGTGTATGAAAATAAGCATTCATAAAAACAAAGCAATAGGCTGTTTTGTATTTAGCAGAAGTTTATGAGAAGATACCTTTTACATAGTACTAGAATGATTTATTTTTGGTAGCTTGGGAGAGTAAAGTGAATTCTTATTTTAGACACCATTTATGATAAAACTTAAAAAAATGAAAGGACAGTTTGAATACCGATAAATGATACAGTTTTTAGACCCTCATAGGGTATGCTAATGTCAACACAACTGTCCAGTCATTCAGGGTAGGATCAATTACTTTTAAGCAGAGGATTCTTATAGAATTACACATTAAGCATTCACGGCACCTCAGAACAGCGGGAAAGACTAAATACTTTAATAAGTTCTCTAATGTCATTTTTGTACTTTAGGAAAATGGGAATGAGAAGAATCTCTTGATTCGTAGGTTAATTATTTGGGAAAAGAATTAATTCATTATATGGGCACACTAGGCAAAACTTTTTACTATTCGTTTTATAGGCACCAGAATATAAGATCGATTTCTTAACAGGTATAGTCATTTAAATGAAATCACATTAAACAGCTTTGTTAATCTGCACTGCAAAGAATGATGGATGAAAGTAAGTCACAGGCTGATATCTAGCAATCAGAAGACAAGATATGTTACATAATATGACATGGGCTTGTTATTTAAGATCTTTAAATGTTTTTATTAAAAAGTTCCACCCTCGTCAACATTTCATTAACAACAGAATGAAAATCAAAGCTTAATCATTTCATCTATAATGTTTCAGTATAAGGTGAGGTCTTGCACAATATCCTGTGACACATACTGCCTGATAAAACTTGTGCTGGATAAAAAAATGCAAAAGCAGAGAACTTCCTTGGTTGATGACCTCCGTGATCATATTAGTCTAGTCCAGTTGAAACACACAGTACAATTACCATCCAGGAGACCCTGGACTTACAATCTTAAATTCCTACAAGTCTACCTACTTGATTTCAATAATCATTAACTCAACTTTATTACCAGATGTCTTAAACAGGTCCTATTGCTTGTATAATAAACAATGAACCTGAGTGAGATTCACAAATCAAACCAGACAGTAGGATGTTATAATAAATCCTTGAGGAATTTACCAAGGAGACCCCAATTATGGGGTGGAATTGTTAATACTCTCCGAGGTTAGAATGTGAAAACTGTGCTGAGTAATTTTAAGCTGTATTGGAAGACTTTAAAAATCATATTGTAAAAACAACAATATTAAGTAGTGTGACTTCTAATTAAACATAAAATTTATCAAAGACATCAAACATAAAATTGTTTAATAGTATCCCAAACTTTTGTAGAAATTATAATGACTAGGAAGGGAAAACAGGTAACTTTAGACCAGAAACTCAGGGAAATAAATCGAACAGACTATGACTTACTGAACCACCAAAGAAATGATACTTTCCTAGCATATATTCTGTAATAAGAAGTTCTGTTAAATTTGTTTTAAATGATATATCCAGCACACATTTTTATCTAAGTAAAATAAACTGTTACTCTCTACTTCTATAAGCCATTTTTTTACTAAGATGTTTCTTTTCCTAGACCAAAGTTTGAGCAAACAGTAAGGTCTGGCATCTTGTAATGAGTCCTATCAAGCCCAGGATTCTTTTAATCACATTCAAGTGGCATTTGGAAGTACTTCACCTCTGACAAAGTTTACTGTGCATGTGTGCACATGCATGAGTGTTTTCGACTTCAGAAAATGAGCACTGAAGAGGGATATTGAATAACCCCAAGAGCTTATTAACCAGTACTCCTTGTCATCTCCTTAAAGAAACACGCAAAGCTAAAGAGCTTCTGTAAGGATGAGTGGAAATAAAGATGTGTAGCATATTGTGTGTAAGAGGAACAGTATGCTTATTTGTGAGCTCCCAAACGACAGGCTGCTGCTCTATATTAACTGTTACTAAAAATATCGTGCTTGGTGTGATAGATGTGAAAAAAATCTGTAGTCTGATTTGGAAAGAATTCAGTGAGGTAAAAATGTAGCCAGGACCTTCCATCTTTCATTAGTCTTAGGATTTCCCTTAAAAATTTGTTTTTACTTCATCCTAAAGTAGATCCAAAATTCAGGGGCTAATTTATTCAACCCCTTCCAAGGCTTTCCATACTCTAGGTATAGTAAATAAATACCAACTAAACTTCTCAGTACGTTATAAAGAGCAAATACATCAAGTAAGTAGAAAGTATATTTTGATTTCTTTGCATTCCTTATGGTGGCACAAACTGTTTTTAAAACATGCTTTTTGGTGATATTTCTAGGTATCACTAGATTATCAGATTCTCAGAAGGTTAAGATGAGATAAGCACTCCACAGTTTCAATCTGTGTCCATGTCATTTTTATCAGTAATAGTTTATGTTTAGGTGGCCAGTGTTTAAAACTCTTCAGTTAATTGATGTTAATGTTTCATTTATGTCAAAGGACAAGCAGAGAAGTGAGTCAAGTAAGTCAATTATATATGTATGCAAGAGTTTGAAGTCATAGAAATACAAAAGGAAGGAAGTTAGGGAAGAGTTTGCTCAATATTTATATAACTTAAAAACCTCCCTTTTTCCTTTTTTTCTGTCTCTCCCTTCCTTTCTCAACAAATATTTATTGAGCACCTACTGTGTATACCAGGCAAAAGCTAGCTGGAGTTACAAGGAATCCCTGTCCCCAAGGTGCTGTAAAGGAGTTATAGACAAGGTGCTGGCGTCACGGAGAAACTGTAGCAGATGAGGAAAGGCTTTGAAGATCGGGTACTGTGCCAGTTGAATTTAAAAGGCAAGTTAGAGTTAGGAAGTTAGAGTTTTAGGAGAAAACAAACAGCAAATGCAAAGTCAAAGATGGGTATGACAAGTAGACTGGGTTGTTTGGTACAGCTGCAGTTCATGGTTTGGGCAAGGAAAGAGTCAAAGATAAGGATGGAGAAGTAGGCAGGGGCCAGCACGTGTATGGCTTACAGCATTCTCTATTTCCCTTTTTCCTGCTTCATTTATTAATTTATTAGATTGTTCATTTGTATCAATATGGACTCATTGATATTCATTTTATTCTATGGGTTAAAAATGAATACTATCAGTATTTATTTTGTTGCTCAAATTGTGTCAGCTTTTGGTCATTAGGTCATTAGCTTCCTTGTGTTGGCGCCTGCGTTCTGACTTAGCTTCACTTTTTTTGTAAAGCATTTTCTTACTTTTTGGCCCAAGGGGTTCAGCCTCATCTTGTATTTTCTGTCTCTTGGCCCTGGAATCAAGCACTTCTCCAAGGAGTCCTAGTTTCTGTTAATGGAAAATGGATGGTGTTTATCAACCAAGATGTGGGGTTAGGTATGCCGTTGTTACAAGGTATTGTTTTAGGCCAATGAGAGGTATTTCTAAGATAGGCTTGTTAGGGAAAGCCTCTCTGAGGAGGTCATTCAAGCAGAGACTTGAATGAAATCAAAGAGGAAGTAATGCAAAAGACCTGGGGGGCGGGGTTCTTGGAAGAAGGTAAGTGAGTGCAATCTCTGAGGTAAGAAAGGGCTTGCTTGGCAAGGAAGACGCAGGAGATGTGTGTGGCTGTGGCTTGGTGGGCAGGGGAAGGTGGGAGGGGATGAGTTCAGAGAGGAAACAGTATTGTGAGCCACAGTAAAGAATATGAGTTTTAATCTTTATGGGAAGTCACAAAAGTGTTTTGAACAGGAGAGTAGCCTGATCTGATTTACTTTGTGATACAAGATTACTCTGAGCAATGTATGGCAAACAAAATGCGGGCAGTTTAGGAGGTTATCACAGTACCTCTTGTAAGAGATGAATGATGGCAAGATGTAATGGAGATTAGGGTCAGGATGGCAGCTGCAGACGTGGTTAAGAAGTGTCTAGATTTGGCATATGTGTGTGTATATATAGAAATATTTCAAGCACATCGAATACTCAGAAAATCTCATCAAAAGAAATACGCATGCACTTATCAATAAACTGTATCACCTTCTAACATCTGGCCACATTTGCTTCAGAATAAAACAGTAGTGAAGGTCCTGTGCATCCCTCTCCAATCCATACCTCCCCTGAGGTAAGCACTTAAGAGTAAATTTGACATTTATCTTTTTCTCATGAACAGTTTTAACCACTACTAGTTATATTTATACACGTGCACACACACACAAATAATATATATTTTATATGTCTGCAATATAAATGTTATAATGCATTATCATTTTGCAACTTAATTTCATACAAATTTATGATTTGGAGATTTACCATGTTGATATATGTATGTCTAGCTCCTTTATTTTAAACAGCTCTGTTCCATTGTGTGAATAAAATTAATTTATCCACCCTCCTGCTGATAGACATTTACGTTGTTTTCACTTTTTCTGTCCTGTAAGAAATCCTGTATTTAACATTGTATTCTTCTTTTTCTTGTATATATTTTGAAGTTTTTCTAGAGTGTGTATCCAGAAGTGGAATTTCTGCGTTAACTGGTATGTACAATATCGCTATGACAAGATATTGCCAACTTATTCTTGGAAGTAGTTGTAGCAGTTTAGAATCCCATTGGCATTGAATGAAAGTTCCTGTTTCTCTAAATTCTCATCAACTTATTTGATGGCCAGACTTTAACAAATTTGCCAATTTGATGGATATGACACGATAGCTGTTACCTCAGTTTTCATTTTCCCTGGCTACCAGTGATAATGGACATTTTTTCATGTTTCCTCTTCTGTGAATTATATATGTCCATTTTTTCTACTGAGTTGTTCTTTTATGACATACTTAATCTAGATATTGATCCTTTGTCAGTAACACACATCGCAAATTTTTCACTTCTTATTTTATGGTGCCTTTTATCAACTAGAGTTTTTACTATAATATGCTCAAATACTATTGTCCTATTTTTTCCCCCCATAAGTTTTAAAGTTTGTCTTTTCATATATATTCATTTGAACTAACTGGGAATTACTTCTTGTATATCGAATAAATATTTTTCAGAAGAATAACCAATTATCCCAGCACCAATGACTGAGTACTTAGTCCTTCTTGTCCCTTATTGGCTCATTTGTCTATCCCTGGGCCATTATGATGCTTTAACTCTTTATGCCCTTCTCACAAGATTTGGTATTTGGTAGGACAAGTCACCCTCTATGTTCTTTTAAATTGTCTTAGTCATTCTTGACTCTCTGCTTTTCCATTTAAAGTAAGGATCAGTTTGTCAAATTCTAAGAAAACTCCACCAGGAATTTAGCTGTAATTGCATTGAATTTTGTATTCTTTTGATATTGAATCTTTTGACCTGTCCTGTAAACATCCCATCTCAAAAGGTCTTAAAAGGGCCCTCAATAATGTTTTAAAACACTTCTCCATAAATGTCTTGTACATTTTTTGTTAGTGTTAATCTCAGGTGCCTTTTAGTTTGTTGCCGTAAGAGCGTGCACACACTGAGACTTACCAGCTGGGTGATCCCAGGCTCCAAGTTACCTAGCTTCTCACTACCTCAGTTTTCTCATCAGTAAATTGTGGATAGTAATGGTACTACTTAGGAGGGTTGTTATGAGGATTAAAGTATAAAAGCATTTAGATCACTGCCTGGCACATAATGAGCTCTTAGTAGACTTTTTTGTTTTTCATCCGACAAATACTGAGTTCTGTGATGTGTCAGGAATCCCAGTATGAAGGATATAGCAGTGAACAAAACAGACAAAGCTTTTCTCTCCTCATATAAATGATTCATGTGAAGTACTTCTTAGGTCTGGTGATTAACAAACAGCAGCAGCTACTACAGGGAGCTGAGACCTAAGGAATCTGGGTAGCAAGCCATTAGGATATGTGGACAGTGCCCCAGGCAGAGGGGACAGCAGTGCCAAGGCCCTGAGGAGGTAGACTGCTTGGTGTGCTCCAGACACAGCAAGGAGGCCAACATGTCTGAGGTGAGGGGAGGAAGGAGGAGAGTAGGAGAAGAGCACAGACACAGAGGAGAGGGCTAGATCATAGAGGTCTTGTGAGCCGCTACAAGGACTTTTACATTGAGTGATATGAAAAGTTAGTGTGGGACTTTTAATAAGCAGACTAACATGAGCTGATGAATAATCATTAGCTATTATTATTATTATCATCAACATCTCTTCTAATTGGTATACCTGGCATATAAGAAGGCTATTGAATACATTAATTTAATGGTGATAATAACAATGACTAATACACACACAATGCTTATACATACCAGGTACTTTACATAGGTTAAGTCATTTAATCTCAATGACCCTTTTGCAGATGAACAAACTGTAGTATAGATAGACAGGCTAAGAAATGACCAAGGTTACATAGATGGTGGAGCACAAGTCTGAGACCTTGTATTTGTCAACACTGTGGAATTCCTTAATAGTCTGTGGATCCTTGTGGATGTAAACAGTCACATTATCTGACAATAAGGACAGCTTGGCCTTGCCCTTTCCAGTTCTATTTATTTTCCGTTTTTTTGCAGGGGATGTGTTGCATCTCTAGTAACAATGCTAAATAGACTTGGAGAGAGCAGACATTTTTATTCCTGGCTTTAGTAGCAACATTTCTAAATTTTTAGCATTAAGAAAAATGTTTTCTCTTTGTTCCTGATGGTTACCCACAATCAGGATAGGAACTTCTATGCTCAGTTTCCTAGAAAGTAAAAAAAATTTAATTACCCAGAATGAGTGCTGAACTAGCAGATGTAATGTTGGGGGGGCACGGGGAGGGCTGTACAACCCAGAGAAGACAAGTAGTGACTCTATAGCATCTCACTGCGCTGATGGACAGTGACTGTAATGGGGTTGGTGGGGGGGGACCTGATGAAGGGGGTAGTGTAATCACCATAATATTGCACATGTAATTTTAGATTAAGGATACCAAAATAAATTATAAAAAAGAAAACAAAAAAACCCCTTGCTCTTGTCCCAGATCTTTCGGGAACAGTGTACCACTGCCTGAGAGGTAGGGCACTGCCCAAATCCATGGATTGTTTTCTCTTGAATAAAGGACATCAAACTCAGAAGAAAAAAAAAAAGAATGAGTGCTGAATTTTATCAGCATTTTTCTACATTGTGATGTTGAACCATTCGGTTTTTACAAGAGAAACCCTACTTGGTAATGTTGTGTGTGTGTGTTTGTATTTGTGTCAGACAGAAGTAAAGAGAGAGAGACAGAGAGAAAGGGAATAAACTGCCAAATTCCATCTGAGTGTGTTTATTTAGGAGTTTTGTACCTATGATGTTAACTGAAACTGATGTATAGTTTTCTTTTCCTGTAGTATCCCTGTTTACTTTTAATAATACTTGTTTTATAACATGAGCTGAATAGCTTTTCCTATCTGTTTACAGTTTTTATAAGATGGCTACTTGAAGTTGTGATTAAATTATTTACAGTTTGTTATCTTCTTTTGTGAGGAGACTTGATTAAACCCCTGATATTGTAAGGGTAGAGCTACAGGACTTGTTGAGGGACTAGAGGTGAGGTGTGAATGAGAGGGTGACTCCTGGGCTAGTGGGTAAAGTGGCTGGATTCATGCTCGGCACTGAGGTAAGAAACATTAGAAGGGTAGGAGATGAGTGCAAAGATGATTCAGTTTTTGACATGTTTCATTTCAAGTTTCTTTGGGTCCATCAAGTGGAAATATTTAAGAGGTTGTTGGGGCTGTGTTCTAGAGTTTCTGGTCTGTGGTTCATCGGTTAACTTCAGTTTATTCATTCAAAAAATACTGTGTCTATTCAACATCAAACTCTAGGTATGCAGTCTTTTTCCTCTTTCTCGGCTTAGCCTCTCCGACAAGGGATTATGCCATTCTTGCCTCTGTATGGTATTAATAGCAGCTATGCTTCCTGGGCTTCTCTTCCCTAACCCTAGAATTTTGGTTCTCCCTCTTATTCCCAGGTTTTCCAAAATGTAGACCTGAAGAGGACACATGATTGATGGGGGCTGGAAAAGAGACTGTATGTAGTTTTTGAAATTTATTTTTAAGTTGGAATAGTGCTGGAGATAAAGTAAGAACTTAATTCATGATTGAAATAAATTAAGCCCTTAAAAGAGCTCTGGGCTTTGTTCTTGGCTACAGCTAGAGCCAGTTTTACAAATAGGTGCCAAACTCAATTTCCACCAGTAGACTTGTTAGAAAGTCATCATTTAAAAACACATATATTATCCTGCATTGAGGGGAGTTTAGGATGTGAATAGCACATATTTCTGTAAGATTTAATCTTCTTAGACATAAAAAGGTTAGGACTTGGTGATTTCCTATATTCTTTCAGCCTTCAAAATTTTATGTAGTTTATATGCAGAAATACTGACAATGAAATATTAAATACTGGAGGATAACATATTATCTTCTGTGGAGGTCTTTAGAAAAGGTAAATTCTTTCTGCATATACCAATTAAATGCATGTTGCCTAAAAGCTAGAGAAAGGAAAAGTGAATCATGAATATAGGCAACTAAATGTGGACACAGAACTGATCAATCAGGGAAACCATAGGGAATAAATACAAAAGCCTGGATTTCACCACAGAAGACATTAAATGCACGCTGTAAGAAACATGCTATCAGGAAGGTATTGTGGCAGGAAGAAGTCAAAAAGTATACATTTCTCACTCTTTGATGACTCGGAGGTATTGGGCAGAAAGCAGAAAATGTAAAAACAAAACCAAAAACACACAAAAAGCCCACAACACTTTTTAGGGAAGAAAAATCTCTGGGGAAGGAATTGAGCAGCAGGACAAGGGCACCGTGTCACATCTATCCGGGTCAGGCTGCACCTTCAGGCAAGGTAACGAAGGACTCTGAGAAACCGAGGACAGCATCACACGTAGCCTGCGGGAAAGCCCACCGTGATAGAGACAAAGAGATGCCTCTGAGTGGGAATGAGTGATCCACGTCCTAAGAAGGCGGCACTGGCCTTCCTGGAGGTTCCAGTGCTCTGAAAGGCCTCACCTCTCTGGAGTTCAGAAAAGACCTTGAAGCCCTGAGAGAGCCTGCTATCTACACCGAGACAGTTCGCTCACTAGTCTGTTCCCCCTTCCTGAGGGTGCTGCTGTTCAAAGCATCTACTTACTTTTATTTTCTAGTTATAGGAATTACTATGTGGCTAAATTTATGTATTTTTTTTGAGTATTTCTCCTCCTTCTTCTCTCATCCATACTTTTCTATCTTCTTTTTACAGACACTCCATAGAGACCTAGTTTAAATACAAGTAAAAGCCTCCAAATTCTCATGAGAAATCAAATAATGGGTATTTTGTTAGAATTATAAACCACTGACAGAGGAAGTAATTTGGATAATAGCTGTGTGGATGTGTATGTATAAAGATTTAGGTCCAAGTTGCTGGGGGAAATATTTCTTAGAAAAGCCAATGTGACTGCAGAGGGCCATATACAACAACGTGTTTTTACCATATTTTTCTTCACTCTATAATCTGTACCTAAGCCTTATTGATTACTTATTGGAAGGGACTTTATGTGTCTCTTTTTTAAATTCTTCACTTTTACTATAGTTTTTAATACTTTCATAACTTCACAATTAAAATACCTGCATCTCTGACTTTTTTCACTGCTTCTACCAATATGCTCTGTATACTTCCACCATGCTGATATTTATTAAATGTTGCTTTTAGCATATCGTCAAGAACCTACAGTGGTTCTCCATATCCTCTATGGTTTTCAAGGCATTCCATAAATCACCCCCCTCTCAGTTATTTTCCCTAACACAAATTTTCTTCAGTCAGGCCAATTTCTAGACTATTTCCAAGTATGCCACTGGCATTCAAATGTGCTTGCCTTTACTTATGCTTTTCTCTATCAGGAAGGCCTTCCTCTTTCAATATTTTCCCAGTTTTACCACATTTCAAGGTTTGGCCAAATCCTAGAAGCACTTTTCTTATTCCAGACCTAACTGACTTTCTTTGCTGAGCTATAATCACAGACTACTGTGTACAGTTTTATGTTTCATTATGTATGATGTTTCTCTGCCCTTCTATATTTGTAAGTTCTCTGCAGGTAACAGAGAAGGTCTGATGTATAGGGAAAAATAAAGACACCAACAATATTCATAGTTCAGTATTCATTAAAGTAAATGGCAGCTAGAAATCTAAAAGATCTTGGTTTGCTTTGCTGCAGAGGAATTTCTTTACATGCATAAGAAAGAGGAAGAGGTAATATTAACTACTACTGTGAGGAAACACAACTAAAGAATCTCCTCATTGCTGAAAATGAAAATAATTGGAGGATGTTCTAAAATTATCTTCAGCTGCCTATCTCTAAAAGGAATTGTAATCTTCAATTGTAAAATATTCTGTTTTGCATATTATAAGAAAAGCCCTTTTATTGGATATAGTCCAAATATAATTTTAAGTAATAATTTTTATGCTTTACTTTGCTTCATCTTGTAGAAAAATTGTTTGGCACTAAATATAAAGAAGGCTTTCATCCCTTGACACTAACTTATCTTCCAACTTTACTTTCCACTACCTTGCTGTTAGGTTGCTTGCAAAAATCACTAATCATTGTTAAATAAGTAAACCTCTGCCACTCACTCTGGAGCACACTGTAAAGAGTTGCCTGTGAGAGAAGCAGCCAAATTTAAGGCATCTGTTTTTGCAACTTTTCATTTAAGGCATCTGTTTTTGCAACTTTACTTTTGGGGTTCATATTTGAAACTGCTGCTTTTCTCTATCCATGGTCACACACACACACACACACACACACACACACACCCGATGGCATGTCTCTCCAGAATGGCCTTCTCAGTGCACCTCAGTTTTGGCTGTCTGGAGGATGACTGTAACTCTTTGGAGTGACCCCAGGTTACTCAAAGTGAATTTTACATAGGCCGTGAAACTAATATATTACGATCATCTCAAATATATCTGATATATTATATAAAATTCCACCTAATCCTTTTCCCTTGATTTGGTAACAGAGAGAAGTGTACCTTGTTTGTAAAGCTTCAACCTCTTTGTACTATCTGCCTTCCCCTCTCCACACTATCTGCCTTCTGTGCTTTCTTTTATTCTTTGGCCTCCCCTACCATGGAGATCATTCTTTAAAGTCTACCTACATGAGATACTTACATGAGGCTCCCAGATGATCTTTGTTTCTAACATAGTCTCTACCACCTATTGAGTTCGCTTACTCTCTTATACCAGACTAGGTTTTGATTTTTAACGTTATGAAAACACAAGCGCTGTTTGCTCTCTCTGCATGTCTTCTCTATTTGACTGACATCTTCTTAAAGGAGAAGACTGTATCATATTTATCTCTCTCTCTGTTTATCTCTTCAGTTGTGGTGTACACAGCTTTCCATATATATATATATATAGACACACACACATAATACAAAGATACATACATATGTATATATGTCCAATAAGGGTTGGTACAGATACAGTGAATAGTATATTTAAAAGTTGGAAAATAAAATAAAATCTGTAATATATTTCCCCAATTCACCAAAAGTCCAAATTAATTTTATTAAAAGAAGTTAAGAGGTTCACGGTCTATAATCATCAACTTCAAACTTTATTGTCTCATTTCACATTTGTCGGCAGCATGGAAGTTGAAGCTGCTGAAGAGGCATTCTGAACTGAAGCAATATTCTTATATTTCATTCAACTCAGTATGACTAACATTTCAGTATTATCTGCTTATGTGAAAGTCATGGACAACTTGCCTCTATTATTAAGGCACCATAAGGCATAATTATATCTAAATGACTCAGGATAAAAAACACACCAAACTGTTTTGCTGAAATCAACTTATGTAGCTGAACAGTTATTGTGTACTATTAAACAGTTGGCACATTTCATATCTTTGGCATGTAAAAGCCAATTTGGGTTTAGACTTATGTCGCTTAAATGATGCCAATGTGTACTTCTCACCTTCTTAAATATATCAAAATTCCTCAGGATGCCAAACAAAATCTATCCTCTGGGACCAAAATGTGCCAGTAGTTTAATGGTACGTGGAAGCATTTATGGAAACACTTGAGGGGGCAGGGGAAAGACCTTTTTCCCAATAACAACTAAGGTTTTATAAGTGAAAATGAACTATTTTCACTGGAAATTATCTGGTGTGCTTTAGGACAGAGAGCCAGATCAGATAATTCAGTACAAATTTAAGAGTGATATCTACATAATTCTTTCAACTTCATAGCCTCTGGGTATAAAACTGGCTGTCTTAAAGCTTCTCTTGGCAACTGTGTTTGCTGTTTTAAAGCTTGGGGGCAAAGCATGACAGCATGACTAAGAATGGGCAAAGAAATGTCTTACCTTTCGTTTTCATTTAGGTGGTGGTAGCAATGGTTAAGTAAACGGGGACTCTGAGTAAATATCAAGACAGATGTGTGCTGTACATTTAAAATAAATGGAAATGTTGATGCTCATAATGCAAATTATGGATTTGCTTGTGGTCTGGAAAGTGTGCGCTTTTTTGTACATAGAGATTAGGAAGTTTACCAAGCAATAAATATAACCTAAGACATCTGTAGGTAAACATGTGCTATTTGAATATCACTATTTATTGGTATTTTTAACTTGTTCTTTAAAAACTCATGTAGGTTGCACAATTTTAAAATAATGGTAACATAGCATGAATTTCAATAAGAGATTCCATAAAATGAATCATTATTACTAGAATAAAAACTATTAAATGTAAGTACTAAATTTTACTTAACATAGTTTATCACTATTAATAACCTTGGACACTAAAAAGAAAGATGGGAGAAAGAATTGGGATATCAGGAAAGCAATTTCTATAATGTGTCTACCATGAGAAAATCATATTTGAAATAGCCCTTAGAACAAATCTCAAATAAAAAAGCACTAAAATACAGTGAAGAAAAAATTCCTCTGATATCCATAATAAACGGCAATTTCACACTTTAGAAAATAAACAGTAAACAGATAGTGAAAGCTGCCAATGTAGTGTAATCATGTATATTTCGAAAAGCAGCAGGCTTAGAGAATTTTTAACTGTCTCACTATACTTTTATTGGTCTTGCCTTATTCAGTGCAAATCTGTGTCATGCTAATATTCCCCTTTGGTCATGAGAATGTTGGTGTATAATATCAAAATAACTAGATTTTTCTTCTTTTTTAAAAACTGTGGTAAAAAACAATGAGATCTATCTTCTTCAGTTTTTAAGTGTAAAACAGTATGGGTACAATGTTGTTCAACAGACTTCTAGAACTTTCTCATCTTGCGTGACTGAAACTTTATGCTCACTGAACAGTAGCTCTCTATTTCCCCCTCCCTCTAGCCCATACAACCAGTATTTTACCTTTGATGAGTTTGAGTACTACTGATAGCCCATAACAACCAGTATTTTACCTTTGATGATGTTTGAGACATTTTACATAAGTGGTATCATGCAGTATCTGTCCTTCTGTGGCTTATTTTGTTTAGCGTAATATCCTCAAAATTCATCCATGTTGCAACATGTGACAGGATTTCCTTTTTGTTGGTGAATGACATTCCACTGTATGTATATACCATATTTTCTTTTTCCATTCATCCATCCATGGGTATTTAGATTGTGTCTATCAGTTGGCTAATATGAAGAATGCCTCAGTGAACATGGAAGTGCAAATAGCTTTTCAAGATCCTGATTTTGATTCCTTTGAATAATATCAAGAAGTAGGATTGCTGAATCACATGGTAGTTCCTTTCTTAGTTTTTTGAGAAATCTCCATACTGTTTTCCATAAAGGCTGCATGATTTTACATTCCCAGCAATAGAGCACAAGGGTTCCAGTTTCTCTACATCCTCACTTAATTTTTTGGTAGAATTCACCAACAAAATAATGTAATCCTGGGTTTTTCTCTACTGGGAGGTTTTTGAAAATAACACTTGTTTTCTTTTGTTTTTTTATTTTATTTTAATGATGGCCATCCTAACAGGTGTGAGGTGATATTTCATTGTGGTTTTGATTTGTATTTACTTGATGATCAGTGATGTGGAGCCTCTTTCGTATACCTGTTGGCCATTTGTATGTCTTTAAAGAATTATCTATTCAGTTCTTCTGCCCATTTTTGAATCAGATGATTACTATTATTATCATTATTAATTTTATTTTTGCTATTGAGTTTTAGGAATTTCTCATATATTTTGGATATTACACCTTATCAGATACATGGTTTGCAAATATTTTCTCCCATCTGGCAGACTGCCTTTTCACTCTTAGCTGTTTCTCTTACTGTGCAGAACCTTTTCAATTTGATGTGGTTGCACTTGCCTATTCTTGCTTTTGTTGTCTGAGCTTTCGGTGTCACATCCAAAAAATCATTGCCCAGATCAATATCATGGCGGCAAGATAGAAACCAGTCAGTCCCTTGAAAAGCCAGAACATTGGGTACATGCTCTATTTTTCTCCTTCTTTCTGAGGGAGGGGCCTCCGAATTGTTTTGGCCCCTGTCTGCGGCACCTCTGGTACACTGGAGGAGTAGTATGTCACCCGCCAACTTTTTGTTCTCTGTGGCACGCAGGCATATAGAGTGTGTTGGGTTCTGTCAGTGCTTTGAGGCAGACACTGGAAGCCAGGGCCTCAGGGAGTGCTGCCCCTTTCCCCCAACAAAATCAGAACATAGGACGTAGGGTCCAGTTTTCTTTTTCTCTCACCAGGGAGAGGCCAAGAAGTGGGAGTATCCTCCTGATTGCCTGGCATCATGTCTGGGAAAGGAATTATGGCAAGAGGGTGCTAGAAGTCTCTTAACTGGTTTCTAGATGTCTCAAAAGGGATTTGGTCCACTCACTGTTGTTGAGTGGGTGTCTCTGTGGGAGGACGAGGGGTCTCGGACTTCCTGTTCCATTATCTTGTTGATGTCACCATTAGACTTTTCTTAAATTGGTCTTTTTAATAAAATAATCTCACCAATGCATGGCCACTAAATTATCTGAAGATGGACAAGTCTCAGCTAAACTAACAGTGCTGCAGTCAATATGGTTGAATTATATGTAGACGAGATAGAAGAAAACAGAAGCATTTTTGGTAAGATGCTTATTGAGGCTTATTCAATTCACATACTTACATTCATTATCAGTTTGATAATTTTGATTAAGCTCACTGGTTGCTTGATAGAACTTTCTGGGTATATAGACTGGTACTCTGTTTTTGAATTGTATTAGTAAATGGGTCAGTTCAATCATGTAGCTGAAGCAGTTATGCATATTGAAAGCCCCAAAGCTTTCCCACTAATGTAAATTACTATACTAACCAACAAAGGGGAATGGAAGAGCATAACAAAAAGTTTTTTTGAGGTCTCAAGTCTAATTTCTAGTATGCCAGTATTGATACCTATTAATAGGCATTATTTCGTGGGTGACATTTTACATTTCAGTCCCCAAATGACTATTTCATTTTATTTTTGCAACATCTCTAATATGTACAGCCTGAGGAAATGGACCCACATATATTTTTATTGCTAACTTAGTACATAGATACTAATTGCAGACACAATCTGTCTAGAGATAGCAGAGCTTTTGCACTGACTATTAATATGGTGTAGTACAGCCATCACAACTGACAGTAGACATTATATTTTATAAAACATTTGAAGTATATTGCATTTATAACTTTCTTAGCCCTTATAAATGAAAAGCACATTCTAAAATTAGCTGTGATTATAACATTTTGTTTCACTGGTTAAAAATAATTCTTTCGGATTTGACTTCCCTTTGAATTTTGGTAGAGAATGAAAGCCAAGAATAACTTGAGGTTTTCTCCTCCAACTGATAAGACTATTCTGTGCTTTAATATAAATGAATAATTCTCTGTTTGTTAGGAAACAATTCAAATAGAAAACCTACTGTACCTTCCTAAGATTCAGGGTACTATTTATTATGAGGTAAGTAAGTCATATTGTACTCTTTCAATCTAACTTTAATTTTGGTTTCCAAACAATCTATATCTCTTTCGAGGTTAAAAGCATCGAAAGTACACATGAACACTAAAGAAAATCTTAAAATTTCCTGAAATGCATTAGCCATCCTATTTATACAACAAATATCTTGTTTGTTTATGATGGTCTACATCATTAATCTAGATAAATAAATGTAGAAGTGAAGGGAACTGGGTTTGCCGTGTTGTCCATTGCCCAGCAACCAACGGTTCCAGCTGTTTTGCAGCAGGGCACTGTGGCATAAGACTCGGAGCGATTGCAGCATATGCCCTTTTCTATACCAGTACTGATTCAGGCAGGAAAGCCTAAGAACTCACACTGACTCTTGCCCAACAGGGCAAGTTTAGGGTATTTTTTTTTTAATTTACTTCCTTCAAATGTCAGTGTTTATCACAATTAGCTTATGGGTACACAGAAGCTTTTGTATGGTATCTGTATGTTTGAAATACTTAATTTTTTGACAAAAGTGTAAATGCCTACTAAGTTAATTATATGCTTTCATTATTTAAAATCAATTTTTATGAACTTCAAAAAATATAATAGTAATATATGCTTATACTAAATTAATATACTATAAGGGATAACAACAATAGATGAAATTTAAAATATATATAAAGCATAAACTAAAGGTGCCCCTTGCTAATTCTTAATTCCCTAGTTCCATTCTCAGAAGTAACCATCCTTCCTTTTACAATTAACATATTATTCTTTATTATTAAAAACACTTTTCAGAATGAACACATATGTAATGTAACTCTAAATATGATCAGAGCAAAATAGATTTGAAATAGATTTTATAACTGGCACATCTAAAATATGTAATATGAGAAAAATGATACAACAAAATCAAATTTTTCCTTGTTATAAATCCAGCATTTGAAGATGTTAAAGACGTAATGCAAATAGCTTTTAAAACCTGTTACAACCTTTTTCTATTGTTGGAAGTAAAGCTTATTTCTTTTATAAGGTTTGTTTATACTTAAAAAAAATCAGAGCAATAGTTCACGCTTGACTTACAGTAACAGGCATTACTCTTTTTGAGATAGATGAGCCCCTTTAAGTGAAAAAATATACTGGAGGTAAGCAAGTAAGATGCTGTTTAATACCTCAGCCAACAAATCTGCTATTCAACAGATGTGTATCTGGAGTAACTCTTTCTGAATGCTCAGTGCTGCAGTGTTTGTGCAACAGAGCCATTTCAGATGTGTGCTCTGCCTGTCATCAACTTGCCCCATGATATGGTAAGTCACTACCTTCCTTATTCTCAGTTTCTTAGTATTCAATTGCTCATAATTCCTGACCTGAGATTTTGCTAGTCTTTGATATTCCTTAGTCGATACAATGAAAAGTGTAAAAGCAAGACACGTTCACTAGATTCACTGACATTATTATAGGGAAGGGAGGGACCTCTGTCCAAAAATACATGTGAACACAGTAGCTTTGTGGCTGGGGACCCTTAGAAGTTTGGAATAATTTACAAACACAGAAAAAGTCCTTTTGATGTTCAACAAAAGTGGTTATTTTATCTTTTCTTCTTTAAGGAGAAGTGCTTTATTAGAAAGAAGATGATATCTGATTCTCTCAAGTCCTGGTTCTATCATAAACTAACTACCCTGAGCCAATAAATTACCATCTTTAAGTCTCAAATTTCTTTGTGTATAAAGGGTAATTTAATATCTGCTATTTATAATCCAACAAAATTTTAGTTAGCAGTTACTATGTGTAACAATACAATGAGTGAGACTGCTTTCCTCTTGTTATTCTCCTAAAGAAACACTTTACACGTGCTCACTTTGAAGTAAAGAAAGCATTCTAAGAATAAAGCTGTTTTTCTTTCAAGCCCAAACCTGAAGACACAGACACTGATGTATATGTTTCTTAGGGCCACAAAGGTCAATCCCTGAAATTACTATAAAGTTATAAAATTGGAGGTATTCATTTTTGGTCTTGGGCTACAAAACGATATTTCCTTTTGAATATGAGACAGGGTCAAGTCTCAAAAGATACAGCTCAAGCTTGGAGAGTCCAAGAACTATTTTCTACTCAGAAACAGAGTTAATCATAAAAAATGCATTTGTAACAGGCATTGTTATTATTTTTTGTTTATAAAGAAAATTACAATATGAATGTACAAAGTAACAACACATCAATCTATTCATAACATATAACCCTGGGGTAGTGGTTCTCAAAGTGTTTTTTGGAATACTGATTCTGTATGATAGGAGTTACAAAAAACAGAGGTTCCATGATCAAATAATTTTGGGAAATGCAGGGTGAAATAAAGTTTATGTGCTTTTTTTTTTGAGGATTACTATGTTACTTTAACTATGAATTTCAAGGTGGGACTACCTTATGCTGAGTTTCCTCAGCTAACTTGACTAGAGAATCTTTGGTTGACCTGGTGCATCTGACAGGATTAGTGTCATGAGGCATGCACTTGGGGCATGCTGGCACGTCCTATCCTATACGATTGGTCATCAAACACGAATGATCCCAGTATTGCTTACACTCTCCCTTTCCATGTACTCCCCCCAGATCCATCCCCCTTATTCTTCCTTTTAAAGTTGTTATAATACTAGCTTTGGGGTCACCTTTCTTCCACCCATTCTACATGTTGCCGAACAACTTCCCCAAATTTGCCATTTTATACAGGCTGCTCTTGGCTGAAGCATTTCCACTGAACCTAGATTTAGATTCCTTTATCTGGTCCTCAATAACCTCCTGATCTGATTTTCTCAGCCTTCTTTTTTGATATCATACACTGTTTATTCTACCAAAGAGTTTACTCACCTTTCCCAAATCTGCCCTCCAACTTTCCATATCCCAACCTCTGTTCATGTCCCCCTTCTGGCTGAAATATCTTTTTCAATCTTGTTCATTTTGTCAAAGTCTATTTGATACACTATCCTCCTTTATTAAGCCTTCTCTTACAATCGCAGCTTTTTTGAAAAGGCAAAGGAATGAACACTTACTTAATTTTTACTGTGTGCCAGGGCTTCTCAAGGACTTTGCTGTCTGCATTAAAAATTACTCCTTTTATCAGCATATAACAGCACAATGAGTGGTACTTTTATTGTTGTTGCACAGGATGGATGCATCCTTGACAACAACAGGGACCAAGGACACCTAAAGAGAGTCCTCAGCAATTGGGCTCAGACACCTCCCAAGTTCAAAGGGTGGCAGAATGTACCACAGCCATCACCCCAACATCCATAAAAGAAGTTTGGGGAAAGGAGGACAAGAATTATGAAGCCACTGGTCTTTGTGGGAAGTTCAGTGCTTGTGTTGAGAAGAGATTCTGTTTTACGAAGCTTGTTTCAAAGATGCTGGAGGGGCTCTAAGAGACTAACTCAAAGACTGGCTGTACCTGCAAGATCGAAAGATTAGCACTTCATTCCCTCTTGGACATCTGCTTAGGCAGGAAATGTGTCCCTGTGCCTACCTGAGCAAGGCAGGGAGAACTGGGAAGGACGACTGGGCAGAGAGAAGGCCAGTGGTGCAGCAGCCTGCAATCCTGGGCACTGGCCTGGGATGGGTGTAGGACAAGTCGTGTGGGACAAGTAGGCGGTACACCTGAGTTAGCTTGCAGGTTTTCTGCCCAGATGACCTGCCTGGCAAGGGAAATCTGTCAGCAGGAGGCTGGCGAAGGTATACCACCGGGGGTAGGGGAGAGGTGGCACAACTGCTATATTCTTAACACGAGAGAACAATATTTGTGGACACCCTACAGGGACCTCTGGTAAACTCATATATCTTGCCCTTGAGTGTGCTAGCATTTGAATGCCTGCCTCTGAGGTAGTCAGAAAACTTGCTGACTATGACAAAGATTTACTTAAGGGACAGGAAAAGATCTGACAAAGCCAGCTGAAAGCCACCATGAGAGCAAATAAAATTGTTTAACATGTATATCTTCTGAGTTGAGATTCGATAATAAACTGGTGAAATAAACAGGTTGGCCTTAGCTCTTATTCCACTTTTCTGTGGTGACATGCTATACTCCAGAGTCAAAGAAAATCAGTGGAGGAAGTAACAGTCATGGCCTCTGGCCTGGTCATTTGCAAATTCCACAAATAAAAGTTAATGACAGTTATTAGGATCGATGTTGGTGATTTCAAGGCACAGTCATCAAGGAATCACACTGCATATTATCTTTAATTCTCCTGCTTTGGATAGATGGATTAGATAAGTTGACCCAGTGATTCTTCCATTATCATTAGTCAAGATATTGTAATAGCACTTTCAATTAAAATAGCAACTTTATAATAGCAATTATGATGAAAATGAAATGGTTGCAGTCAACATTAATCAACATGAAATCACCTTTGACAAGGGAGACAAGAAGAAAATAGTCAGCATTATGATAGATATTGGCTGGCACCCCACTTCTCCCTGCCCAAATCTTTTTCTTCCCAGTCCAGCTTTCTCAGGGAGGGGTCTAAGCATATACCAGGAATATAACAGGTGCCTGGTAACCTCCTACCCACTTCCTTGCCTGGGACACAGAGGGTTGAGGTCCAGCTGTCATTAATTAGCTGCATAACTGTGGGCAGGGCAATGTGGGGGTGGGGGTTGGAGGAGATAACTACAAGTTTTAAAATATCATAATTCTAGGAGGAGTCACAAATCTGCTTTCTATTTAGTCTCTCCAGTCCTTTGACATTACTTCACAGAGAAGCCTATTTATTTGATAGTTGCTTTTGATGTTCTAACTACATCAAGGCAACAGCCTATTAATAGAGAGTACCCAAGGTACCCACAATCAATCAGGATTTATTTTAGAAATCTGCCTTATGACAAAGCCTCCAACATTGCACAGTGAGGTGTGATTTGCTTTTTCAGTGAATGTCTTGGTTATTCATTTTTCTTTCAGTTCTCCAATAAGGATCTTCAGGAGACAGACAGCCTGGGTTTGAATCCTCCATGTGCCCCTACAGAGTGACCTTGGGTGCCAGTTACCTCTCTGTAAAATGGAGATAACAATGGGGCGTATTTCATAAGCTCTTTTGAGGATTAACTAATTGATGCACATAAAGTGTTTAGAATGTAATAGACGTTAACCATTATTTTATTGGCAGATTGGGTTTAGACTGCAGGCAGTTTCATGGGTGTCACAGAAGGGCCTGGGTCTGGGGGTTTAATGCACTGTGAGTGCTGTCTTTAGATTCTTATTAATTGTATCTTCGAATATGTGTCCTGTAAATGAAGTCTGATGAAACAATGGAGGATCTGTGTGGGGCAGGGGCTTGACTAGCGCGCTGTGCCCTCCTCCTGGCCTCCCAAGATGGGTTCTCCACTGCCTGCTCCACTGTCCTCTGGGTGCTTCAGCCCCAGCAGCCTCCCACTCACTGCCCTCCCTTCCCAGGGAATGTGGGTGCTCTCTGCCCCTGTACAAGCTAGCATATGGGTATGGAAAGGGTCAGGGCTGGTGTGTACCCCCCAGCATTCTGAGGTGGGGCCTGGACACAGCTGTCCTGCCCAAGGCTGGCAGTGCCACTGAGCATTTGGCGGGCACTGAGCAGGGGTGGGCTTCTCACTTCTGTCTGATGCAGGTGCTGGCCGCATTCTAGTGAGGAGGGTGCAAGACCCACCCACATGGGCTGGGACAGCAGGAAGGGAGATCTGTGGCTCAGCTCCCACCCACCCTGGCCAGGACACAGTGTATCAGTCTGGTGGCTGGCAGGAGGGGAGACCTGCCGTCTGATGGGCTGCTCGTGCCCCAGGTCATGCGGTGAGACCCCTGGGGCCTGTGAGAATTTGCGCTCTGAGTGCACCATGTATCTGAAGGAATATGACCTAAAGTTGAAAATAAAGACACCATTACAGGTTGAGACAGAGACCATGAAAGAAAGGAAAAACCTTCATATTTTAGTACCTTTAATGGCACTTTTTCTGCTTTTTTGAACAAAGGGCCCCACAGTTTAATTTTCACTGGGCTTCACGAACTGTTATGTAGTCTGTCCTGCCGGTAAGGCTTACTTTCTTCCACAGAAAGCTTTTGAAATAGACATTTTTATTAGGATTATCACTTAGATGTCATAGATGATAGGTCATTAAATTATCTGAATACAGATGATAGCAACTGTAAACATCATATATAAATTTTAAAGCAAATGACCCTAATTTAAAAAACTCATACTAGCTCAGTATGTCCAAGATTACTTCTCTCCTCAGTCCATACAGTAGAAATCAGTACTGCCTCCTTCCTAAATTCTCAAGTCTTAACCATTAGTGTTTTGGACAAAAAAATAAACATTGAAAACAAACAATAACAAAAACAAGTAACATTTTAAAAGTTTCCTCTGGGAAGTCCCTTACTTCCAATGGCCCATCTGAATAAGTGTGCTTTTCATCTGAGGAACATTTCAGGGATTTACATATTTGAAATAAAATGTGTGTTTATAACATGATCATATAAATTACAGTTAAATGATAATTTTCACCCCAAATCTGAATCAATGATATTTTCCCCAACATACTGTGGAAGCTGCTGGCACCGGAGCTGTGTGTCAGGCAGAGATGGGCGCATAGCAGAAGCACGGAAGGCAACGGAAAGGACTAGGGCACAGTCAGGGAGGAAGTGGTAAAGGTAAGCTTAGCATCAGAACAGGTAGTAAGTTATTGCCAATTACTTAAATCATAAATGCTGAAAGATCAACCCTGTTAAAGCACATAAAAAAAATCCCAACAGTACCACGGAACCCACAAACTGCAAATGTTTTTAGTTTGGTCAACATTTTGGTGTTGTCATTTCAATATGATTCTCAGTTGAACCATTTCATCTGAGAAATGATTTGCTCATTTATATTTTCTGATTGATTAATGTCCCCAGGGTGCTGCCAAATGAGAATTTGCTACCCCAAATACTCCCCACAACACGACTTGCTACTGGTTCAAAAGTGTGCTGAATGAAAGAAGGCAAATCCAGATTCCAGCTGAGCAGTCGGGAAGCATCATCATGGGTTGAATGGAAAATCAGGAGTTGAATGCACAGTTTTAGAAAACAGATTAAAAAAAAATGCCAACACTGTTAGAAATTTTAACAAATGAAAAGCAGTGTTGTGCTATAGTACTAATTATATTTGTGCCTACAACCTATATTGCAGACCATAATCTTATAATTTTCTGTTTCTTTTAATGGCAACAGGTTAATAGCTACAAGGAAAATCTTGCACACACCAAGATCAAGAGGAACCTACTGGCACAAGGCATCTTGGCATCCAGCTGGATGTACACATGCTGACATGTCAAAGCCTTGAAACAGAAGCTTTAGACCTTCCTCATGAAGCCGAAGGCAAGTCATTGACTTCATACTAGCTCAAAAGGACCTCTTTCCAGGGACAGTATTCAACCATGCAAATACTGGGCAAACAGAGCCTGAATATGTACTTGGAAGTGAAAATCTTCAGCAGAATAGAATGTGAGTCAGCTTCCAAAGCTGCCAAGTTTCAGATAAGAACCCAAATCTAAAAACAAAATAGGGAGTGAGGAGCATACTGAATAGCAGTTTTGACTGATAGGGTAGCTTAGGCGTTGAGCAATAGCCCCATTCTGTACCACAATCACAGACTCCCCTGGCCTCGCTTCTCAGGCTGGTGACAGAGCCAGGGGGACATGATTTCATTCCATCTGGTCCTTGGCACTCATGTCCTTTTTGCTTTATCTTGCAGTGCGAATCTGCTCATGCCCTGCTATCCTCTCCAACTTTTCTTCCTAGCTATGCTGCTTATGTTTTTTAAGCGCAAGGGCTCTGCCTTGCATGTAACAGTACCAGTCCTTGAGGGACACTTAAGAATGGCGTTTTACATCTTTCTATGTCGATAGATAGTAACTGCACCAGAGGGCGTGTGGATTTAATAATATGGGTAACTGTTAAACCACGGTGTTGTACATTTGAAACCAATATAAGATTGTGTGTCAATGATACATTAATAAAGAAAAGAAAAAAAGAATGACGTTTTAAATGTTTAGTTGTTAGGTTGATTGACTTCAATTTCCTAGTTAGCACTATTCTAAGTCAAGGTATAAATGTTTCAATGAATCCAAATTTCACCACAGGACTTAAACAATTCTGAAGTTTTACTATTCCTTACCAACTACCCCTTTGCTTAGCAAGTGAAGGAAAAACAAACACTTTCATTTATTTTATTTTATTTTATTTTTTCGGCCTGACTAGAGCAGAGGAGCACTGGGGTGTATGCCTGCGTCAGCGGATTACCACTTCAGCACAGTTCAGGCAAAACAATTTGAAAATGTGCCAGACTATTTTGGGATTGGGCAGACAATAGTGACCCTTCATGATTCCATGAATAATGTAACCATGGAACGTATTGCTGAGGTCAAAGAAAAGGAAAAAAATTAAAAGTAATTGCCTAGAGAGAAAAAGAGGTCTGGATTTTACCAGGGCAAATAGCATTCAAAATAGAGATCATACTCTGTTTACACATTAAGTGTACAGTTTTAGTTTTTCCAGTTGCAATGTTTTGTTAATTATAATTATTTGTCTTGCATGTTTCTGACTTTGCAAGTCACAGAAGTGTGGTGAGGTTTCGTGTTTAACTCTTCCCTTCTGCTCTCTCTATTACCAAGTAATTATCCAATTACTTGAATAAAAATAGGTAACGTAGTAGTTAATATACTTATTTCACTTCCTCAAAACTATGTCAGAATTTTTAAAGCAAGTACTTGAAAACCCAAAAATATTTTTAGGCCACTCTAGTGACTGCTACTGGGTGTGTAGAGGTGTCTCCTGATTTTTCCCAGTATTTTACTGTGAAAAATTTCCAACATACAAAAACTGAAAGAAGTTTTTCACAGAACACTCACATACACACCACCTAAATTATACAATTAACCTTTTTCTTTACTTGATTTATCACCTCTCTAAACACCTATCCATCCACAAATCCATCTTATTTTTGATGGATTTCAAAGTCAGTTGCAGTACACTTTACCTCTAACTTTGGCATGCATATTATTAGCTATAATTCAATATTTGTTTATAGTTCTTTTTAAAACAAACAGGCTTATTGCAGTATAATTCATATACTGTGTAATTCACTATATGGTTTCTCTATACATCAAAACTTTCAGTGGAGAAAATATGGAGCTTTTTTCCCCTCTGTCATTATTATGTGTCAGATAATACTAGTGGCTTTCAGATCTTCTCTTATAAATACACAGTTACAAGTTTTAGAAAAATCAAATTTTCAGATTTACAAAAGCCCACAGATCCTTCACCTCAACCGTACTAAAATGAGAAATTTCACTACTAGGATGATAGATAACATACTTGTAAACCTCAACTTCAAATCTAAGTCATTTACCCAGATGATGTTTCATCTATAATCATCCACAAAAACTGTGTCTCTGCTGACGAGTTCAAACACTTTAAATTTCTACAGTTTTGCACCTATTTACAGATGCAGATTTTATTTTCCAAAGATAACTGCAGAGCATCACCCATTCCATAAGCTCTTGTACAATGTGTGATCAAGTGGCAGGTTTAATAATTCTCCCCTTGACTGAGGAGATGGCTTTGTTACTATTTAAATCAATAGAATATGGAAGATGTGATGCTTCTTTGTGATGGGTCAGAAAAGGCCAAGCAGCCTTTACCTTGTTTGTACGATGCTTACTTTTGGAACCCTGAGCTGCCATCTTAAGGAGTTCAGCCACCACATAAGAAGAAGCCAACATACCATGAGGAAGACCAGGCCAGGTGGAAAGGCTATGCATAGGTACTCCAGAGGATAGCCTCAGCTGAGCCTCAACTGTGGTCCCAGGTAATGGGCAGCATGCACACCAGATATGTGAGTGAAATGTTCCTAGTTGATGCCTTCCTTCAGCCACAAATCTTTCTAGCTGAGAATATAGCTATCATGGAACAGTGGATCCATGGAGTATACCTGCTACATCTTGCTAAAGTTTCTACCTACAGAAGCCATGGATATAATAAAATGATCATTTTACTCACTAAGTTTTGGGGGGGTTTATTACATAGAAATAGTAACCCAAACAGCCATTCTCTATCCCCTGCCTTAAAAAAAGCCCCAGAAAGCATCACTGTTTTTAAAAGAAATATATACAAGATGTTTTAATATCTGTAAATTGAACAATATGATACACCACACTAACAAAATGAAGGATAAAAATCATAAGATCATTTCAATAGGTGTAGAAAAAGCAGCTGGAAGGATTCAATATCCACTCATGATAAAAACTCAACAAACTGGGTATGGAGGGAATGTACCTCAACATAGTAAAGGCCATATATGCAAGCTTAGAGCTAACATCATATCTAATGATGAAAAGTTGAAAGCATTTCTTCTAAGATCAGGAACAAGACAAGGATGTCCATTCTTGCCATTTTTACTCAACATAATACTGGAAGTCCTAGTCAGAGCAATTAGGCAAGAAAAAGAAATAAAAGGCATTCAACTCAGAAAGGAAGAAGTAACACCACCTCTATTTTCAGACAGCATGATAATAAAAAACTCAGAATAAACAACTTCAGTAAAGTTGCTGGATACAAATCCATATACAAAAATAAATTGTGTTTCTATTTACTAAAAATGAACAATCAGAAAGAGCAATGAATAAAATAATCCCATTTACATTTGCTTCCAAAAAAAAATACCTAGGAATAAGTTTAGTCAAGGAGGTGAAGAACTATGCACTGAAAACCATATGATACTGATGAAAAAAATTAAAGAAGACACAAATAAATGGAAAGATACTCTATGTTCATCAATTGGGAAAATTAATATTGTTAAAATTTTCATATTACCCAAAGCATTCAGTGTAATCCTTATCAAAGTTGCAATGGCATTTTTTCACAGACATAGAACAAACAATCCTAAAATTTGTAAGGAACCACAAAAGAACCAGAATGACTAAGCTATCTTGAGAAAGAAGAACAGAGCTGAAGACATCACATTTGTTTTTTTCAACTATGTTACAAAGCCACACCAATCAAAATAGTATGGTATTAACATAAAAATGGATATACATATAAGATCAATGAAATACAACAGGGAGCCCAGAATTAAATCCAACCATATATGGTTAATTAATTTTTGATAAAGGAGCCACAAATATAAATGGGAAAAGGGTAGTCTCTTCAATAAATGGTAATGGGAAAAGTGGACAGCCACAGGCAAAAGAATGAAACTGGACCCCTACCTTATACCATATACACAAACAAATTCAAAATAGATTAGAATTGAATGAAAGAACTGAAACATGAAACTCCTAGAACAAAACCTAGGAGCAAGCTCCGTGACGTCAACCTTGGCAATGATTTTTTTGGATTTGACACTAAAAGCAAAGGAAGGAAAAGACAAAATAAGCAAGTGGGACTACTTCAAACTAAAACGTTTCTGCACAATGAAGTGCAGAAAGGCAACCTGTGGAAAAGGAGAAAATATATGCAAAACAAATATCTAATAATGGATTAATTTCCAAAATATACAAAACATTCATAGAACTCAATAGCAAAAAAAAAAAAACAACCTGATTGAAAAATGGGCAGAGAAACTGAACAGACGTTTTTCTAAAGAAGATATGAAATAGATGCTCAACATCACTAACCACTAGGGAAATGCAAATCAAAACCACAGTGAGACAGCCTCTCAAACCTAAGAGAATAGCTATCATTAAAAAGAAAAGAGATAACAAGTGTTGGTGAGGATGTGGAGAAAAGGGAACCCTTGTGCTGAACCTTACTGGTCTGAATGTAAATTGGTGATGAACTCTGTGGGCATTGTGACAATGGTGATGAACTCTGAGGGAATTATTTTAAATGAAATAAGTCAGACAGAGAAAGACAAATACTGTTTGAAGTCACTTATCTAAAAAAAAAAAATTAAACTCATAGAAACAGAGAACAGACTGGTGTTTGCCTGCAGTGGTGGGTGACCAGGGGTGGAGGAAATGGGTGAAGGTGGTCAAAAGGTACAGATTTCCAGTTATAAGATAAATAAATCTGGGGATGTAATGTACAATATGGTAACTATAGTTAATACTGTATTTTATATTTGGAGGTTGCTAAGAGTAAATCTTAAGTTTTCATCTTAAGAAAAAATTTTGTTAACTATGTGAAGTGATGGATGTTTAATCTTACTGTGGTGATCATTTCAAAATACGTACATATATAAAATCATTATGTAGTATACCTTAAATTAATTCAATGTTTTATGTCAATTATATATCAATGAAACTGGAAAAAAACAAATACACAATTTTTGTTTGGCAGTTATCTGTATAAGGAAAATATTTTGTAAGATATCACCTCAGGTGGTTAATATTAATGCTAGTTAATATAAAATACTGCCCTAAGAATTTCGTGATATTTATCTATTAGTTCTAGCAACTGACTAGAGAGTAATACTAGTTGCCTACATTAGGGAATAAATATAGCTTAAACTAACATGTACAAAAAGGGATTTTAGTTGACTGTAAGCTAATGAAAAAACTGATACATTCCTAGATCCATAAATAGATGCATTCTCCTAATGCCATGGACTCCTTTGGCAATGTAGTAAAACTTAAGAACACCTTTTCAGAATCATGCTTTGAAATGTATAAAATACATACACTGAATTATAAAGAAAATGAGTTGCACTGAAATGTTATCAAATAATAAACTTATTTTTGATACAGTAATACCTGTGCTTTAAAAACTATTAAGTAATATGAATAGCATTGGGCTTAATATCTACTCAAGGAGATGAATATAAATAGTATTTTGGTATACCTGCATATTTACGTTCTTATATGAGAATATCTGTGCTTTCCATTGATGACAAAGTCATGTTACATTCTGATAACAGTCACAGTCCATGCTACTATGGTTTGTTGCCTATATTAATAATTAGGAAAATACTAAATTTCAGTGGGAGGTTAGTGAAAATAAAAATGTAAGTTTTTCTTCCACTCAAGTTCCTGGAATCTCTAATTCTATCCATGGATCCCTTGTTCTTAAATCTCTTCAATAAGAAAAGCATTTATTTATGATTCCATGGATTTACCGTATTTGTGGCCTCCTCATTCACTTTTCCCTTCCTTTTCTTTTCTGCTACTGTTTAACAAGTTGGGGAGAAAGATTCAAACAAAGATGCATGATACTTCAGGCTTGGGGCAGTTCTTATATTCAGAATTGTTCATTATCTTCTCATCAGTCAATATAATCCCACCCACTATTCCAGGCTTAGTTTAAGTTCTACATTCTCTAGTATGACCACATGAACCACAATGATTTCTCCTTTTTCTGAATTCCTACTACACTTGGAGTCAGTTTACTCTCATTTTAGAACTTAATTAGTCTCTATTCCATTCAGTTCTGTCTCCTCACCTAGCCTGGGAAGTTGATAGAAATCAAGAGTGTTTATTATTCTGTATTACCCAAGGCATACTGCTAAGTACATTGCAGCCACATGACATATCCTTGTACAATGTCCATCTTACTGGTGATGCTGGCCAGCTATGCAAATCACCTAGGCTGTGGGACACCGAGACTAAACATAGTCTTCACCATTGCCGTCAACTATGATGGATCATTGAGGATGGGCTACACAGGTGTATCCTTGATACTAACAACATTTGTATGGCACTTATTATGCGCCAGATACGCTTCTAAGCATTTTGAACATTCATTTAAGCCTCTCATTAGCCCTAGAATGCAGGCACTATGTTTATCTCCATTTAGTAAATGAGAAAACTGAGGCACAAATTAGTAGAGTTAGAATTTGAAACTAGGCATTCTCTTCCACAGTTAGTGCACTTATCTACTACATTGTATTGCCACTCATTTTCTACATAAATATATGAGAAATCTTTGTATATACCTGCAAGTTTAACATGAAATCACTTATTTGACAATTAGCTTTTCTTCTGCTGAACTGCTATATACATGGACTGGGTAATCATTAACTCAACCCTTGTACTGGTAGAATTTTATTACAATAATAGCAGCCACCATTTACTGAGTGCTTACTGTGTACCAGACACTGGGCTAAGTGATTAATCTCTGTAAGAACCCTATAAAGCAGGAAGGAAAACCTAGGTTCACATACAGTAAAAGATGTAGTAGTAAAAGAGCAAGGATTCTAAACCAAGGCTGTACTAATCTTTGCTTAAAACACAATGCTATACTATTTTCCTTTGCCCTATTTCTACAATTAGATTATAAATTCCTTGAAGGTAGGGATTATGTCTTATACTTGCTTACTGACTCCATCCATAATACTTTGAATGCCTTGATCTTCTAAAAAATGTTTCTTCATTGACGGATACAATTCTCATTTCACAGAATTCAGCATGGTGGTAGTATAAAGACTTTGGTATCTCATGAACTGTGTCTTTTGGGAATTTACCTAAGTCTTCCAGCTTCAGCTTCCTTATCATTAAAAGGAGGAAAGTATACTTATTATAGAAATGTTTAAAGATTAAAAGACAGTAATATATGTAAAATATTTATTATAGTGCTTGCCATGTAAATACTCAAAATTGCTAGCTTCCTACTCCCTTTTTGGAAACATATTTTTGGTCAGGTCTACAATGATTGATTTTCATATACAATTTTATAAAAATGCTTATCTTTCAGTGTGCAGTTGTTGAGACTTGTACTACTTGGCCTAATTTCTCTTTTTTCTTTTCCTTGAAGTCAACTAAAATGATAAACATTAGTTTATTTTAAACTAAAGGGAGAATTCCTTTCTGAGCCAATGAAGCACTTCTGTCTCTATGGTCTATCAAAATGGTTACTGATGAGCAAATATGAAAGAAATGAATGGAAGGCAGAATAATGGTCCCTCAGATGTCTACATCCCAATCCCTGGAACCTATAATATGTTACTTTACATGGCAAAGGGAAATTCAAGTTATAGACAGAATTAAGGTTGCTAATCAATTGACCTTAACTAGGATATTATCTAGTTCTATCCCAGTGTGCCCAATGTAATCACAATAGTCCTTAAAAGTCAAAGAGAAAGGCAGAAGAGAGAACCAGAGATGGCAATGTAAGAATGACTCAGCCCAATGCTTCTGGCTTTGAAGACGGGGGAATGGCGTCATGAGACAAGGAATCCATGTGGCCTCCAGGAGCTGGAAAAGTCAAGGAAATGGTTTCTCCCTTAGAGCCTCCAGAAGGAACTCAGTCTTGCTGACCCCTTGATGTTAGCCCCACGAGGCTCATTTTGGATTTCTGTTCTCCAGAACTTTAAGACAATAAATTTGTATTGTTTTAGCCACTAAGTTTGTGGTAATTCATTAAAGCAACAATAGGAACCTAATACTCTATGTAAATACTACAAATTTGGAATTGTGCAAAAACAAATATGGTGTGGTTTTAAACAATTTTCAAAGTGACCATATGAATAACAACAGTGATATTGCACTTGATTATACTGGGTATAGAAGTCAAATAAAATGCAAGATAGTAAAATTTATCATTACAGATTCATTAATAACACTTGTTTGTAATGATCTAGGTTAGAGGAAAAACTTTTTCTTCATAATTCATTCTTTAGTCACTAGAAACTTCCTCCTATTTCTGAACATGGTCAGAGAAAAATAAGGGAAGAAGTTTAACTACAATAGGAGAGACTTTGTTTGGACAAGAAGGAGTTTTATGCTGTCACTCCACAACCCGAAATATTTCTTTGGCTAATTCATACTAAAATGTATTGCCTGCCTTCATTTACCAAACTTAACTACTTTTACATACAAACATGAAACTTCTGATCAAATAATTACTGTCTTCCATACTACTTCATGCTTACATCTCTTCTTACGGCTTCTTTACTCTGCCTAGAATGTTCTTCTTTCCCTTCTCTGCTCATTCAGCACAAACCAATCTTCTATCAGTATCCCTAATAGTCATATTCTGTAACTGCGTTTTAGCTTCTACTGCATATTATTCTCTATTACTTGCATGTTATTCATTATTCCTTCAGGTTTATATGTTTTGTTTCCCTATTAGCTCTTTGCTGATTGATGATGGCTGATGGGGGCACAGGGGTTCATTATATTAGTCTCTACTTTTGTATGTGTTTGACATTTTCTATAATGAAAAGTTAAAAAACAAAATAAAACTAGGGGATGTACCTTTCTATCTGTAAAGCATTCTTTTCAATTTCTAGGTTTCTTCTTCCTTGATACTGTAAGGCTGGTTGAGTTGGCTTGCCTCTGAAGTCATACATACCTCTTTTGGTTGGAGATACATGTAAAAGAAAGGTATGATACTATGCCTGCAGGCAAATGGCCTTATCCAATATAACAGTAGATTTCTATAAATTAGTGTGCATTATTCAAGACAAAACTTTCCTATTGCTCAGTAATGAGAAGCATGGGTAAGTAATTCAACTCACTGGTTAACTGTTTCTATAATCTTTGAAACTTTTGCTTCAATGTTATTGGTACAGGATTCCTTGTTAGCATATTTCTGGCAAGAAATGATTGAGGCAGGTTTTCATCAACATTTAATAAGGAAAAAGTTAGAATCAACAGTAAAACTTACTACTGCTAGTTTATACTATAAAGTATTAACAGCACAAAATGTTAATTAATTTCTAATTCTCTATTCTATTATTTAGATTTCATGAAGGTTGATTGGACTTGATCCATCATTTTACGGAAAATTAATTATTTCAAATACATGCACCACTTTATGCAACCTGCCTGATTTGCATTGAGGAAAATTCAGCAGAAGTAATTGAGGCACAAGCAAATACTGGCACTGACTGAACTCAATTTTCATTCCAAATTTCTGCAAAATCCCAAGGCACAACAATATCAGATGCAAAGGGGAAAACAAACAAAAGCAATGTGAAAAGGGAACATGAAGAGAGAATATTACAAGAATCAGAGAACAAAGGGATTGCAAAACTATTTTAGTGCAATAGATGAGCAGTGAGGGCTTCATTCAGGCAAGGTGGAATAAGATATCATATGGCATCCTGACAATTGATGTCTTCATTTAAATGTAAGAATTTACATTCTAATTAGAAAGAATTTACATCTTAATCAGAGGCAGCTGTATTATCTTGTTACTGTTTTTTTCAAAGGTAATGAACTAAAGTACTGCTGTGCTTTTTCAACCAGAAACTAAATAGACAGCATCCAGTGTTATTTTATAGCTTACCTGCTGTAAGCTGTTATTAATATTTTCAAAGATTAAATTTCTAACTAAAATCTTTTAAAAATGAAAATTGTGTTTGACAACACTAGAATAGTATGATATACTTAAGTATTTAAAGAAATCCTTTTCTAACTTGTATTTTAAATATACTTATTTATTAAGCTAATAGAAGTCTTTTACGATTTATTAATATAATATTGTTTTCATTTTGGAGGATGTGGTAAAGCTACCAAAGCACATATGTCTCATATTCTGGTGAAATCCTGTTGTTCTTAAACTTACATTTGATTACAAAAGATCATTTACTAAATACAAAACTTTTCCTTATTAAGACCATTCAAATGGAAGTGTATTCTTTTTTCTTCCAATGATGCTTAACAAGGAAAAATAACAAATATGTGTAACAGAATATTTTGCTTGTTTTATGCTCTTTCGTACTACATAACAATAACATTTAAAAATGTAATACTTTACAAATGTACACAAACTCTGATGGTGTCCAGGATTGTCAAAGTTAGTGAAATTAAAGGAAATAACATATTCAAATTCATACTGCTCTATTGTACGTTGTTCATAATGATGATAACTAGAACTATGTATTGGTAGTTGGTGGTATCTTTGCACAGTTGAGCCCATCATTCATATGAGAATCAGTATGAACTCACTGACCCATGGTTTAGAAGAAATTGGGCTTGGCCTAGGAGAAATCAAGCAGGAGAAAATTACAAGTGTTAATAAAAATGTAAAATGCCACCTTTGTCCCTAGCACTATGCATCTTTAGGTTATTGATACTTATTTTAATCAGCTGCATCATTAATATGAAGTTGTAGTACAGGCCAGTTTTTAATTTGCAGTTTATGGTTTAGTTCATTATGTAATATATATTTTTTTATTCAAGTAAAGGGAAGGAAAAATAATAAAGAGATGAAAGCTTTATCTACTAGTCTATCAAATAAGTGATTAACATGGTTAATTTGGTCAAAATATTTGATTTAAAAAATTATAGAGAAAGACTAAAATAATTCTGAGGTACATATTTATCTTTATCATCATTGTGACTTTCTAGATCCATACACATAAAAGAAAAACATATCACATACAAATGTACTATATTTTAAGAGAAGAATAACAGAATAACTACAAGTAGATTAAAAAAAAGAGGAAATTAATTTTAAGGTGGCATTTTCCTAACCTAGGCCACTCTGATGACAAAGAAGAGATAATTATTAGCTCACTGGTGCTTTTTCTTGTATTCCCACTAAAGACAATTTATAGAGGAAATGATTCAGATGGGCCTGACTGAATTACTGGCTCTGAAAGATGGCTTTATACTGCTGTCAGAAACCGTCAGCCCACTTCTGAAAGGTTTATTTGTCTATAGCTCTTCTGTGTATGATTTGTTATGAGGGCACCTAACACTTACTACATAGCACACACAGTGCCTTCATATTCGAATGTATCCCAGATAAGTTTTTGATCATTCCGAGTTTTTATGGAACCTGTTTGCCTTTTCATAAAGAATATCTAAAAATAAACTACATTTTGTTTTTTATATTTATGAATGGTTCAAGTGTAATATAATAGACTTTGAGTAATAGTATAACAGAGTGTTATATCTATCACCTACACCAGTCTCTATTTGGCCCCATGTAAGTATTCATATCCAATCTAAAAGGGCATAATAAACATAATATAGGACTCTTCTTGCTTTATTTCTTGTTTCCCATATCAGTTTGAGCTTGGATGATCAAAACTGTTTCCTAAGTAGACGCCTTGCTTACAGTTGCCTCTCCATTTAATTCATGGAACTGACTGCCTAGTCATGGGGTCTAGTCTCCCCTATTACATTGCAAGCTCTGTTAGTTATACACTATAGAAAAGACATGGATTCTAATTCTGATTCTGTCACTAAATGGAGCTTATTCTTCTCATGAAGAGTTTTTCTTTTTCCCTAAAATTAAATCACTCCATTCTTACTCATCATGTATATCTCTGTATTCTAGTTATTTCATGTGTATTAACATCTTTCTTCCCTCACAACTCCAACCCAAAGTGCATTTTTGCCTCTTTCTGTCCATCCAAATACTGTTCATTTTTCAAGATCCATTTCAAATCTCATCTTCCCCACAGTGCTGCTCTGCTAATGCTGGCCAACAATAATTTCTCCTTCCTCTGACTTGTATGTTCAACTAATACTTATTGAGTGCCTACTCTGCATCAGGGTGCTGGGGATGCAAGGAATGAACAAGAGAAACAGTCCCTGCACAAAAAGAGCTTACAATGTAGTGGAGAAGACAGATAAGAAGCTAGTAACAAAGATTACAAATTGTGATAAGTATAAGGAAGGTAACAGCTTGCTGAGGGAATGTGCACATGTGCAGTATTTATACAGTGTGATCAGAGAGAAATCTTATTTTCTATAGCATTCTTGGTATATAGTAGTAACTAATAATTTAATATGTCATTATCTTGAACTGGCATTTGAATTATCCTGGCTGTAAATCTTATTTCCCAAACTAGATTGCAGGAACAATGATACTTATTGTTGTAGCTAGCATAAACTGAGTATTTACGTGCCAGTTTTTGTATTGGGCAATTCACAGTACTTATAATTTAATCCTTAGAACAAGGTAGGTATTTTTATATTATCTCATTTTACTTAAGACAAGGAAAAAGGGACTCAGAATTAGACTAAGAAAGATACTTGGTGAAAGTTGGACTGAGACTAAAATCCATGTCTGCAAATAACAACATGCAGTATATTAATCAGATTGATAAACTCCTTATTGGAGAAAGGGATCATATTTAGTGGGTTTTAGTATCAGTTACTTGCACATATCAGGCACTTAACACTTCACACTTAAATTGGCTCTTTCAGTAGGCATTACACTTCCCTGGAGGAAGCTTCCCTGCTCTAATAAACCTAACTGGTCTCCAAAGACTTTTCTTGGAGACAGAGACCCTTGGATTGAAATTCATGGGTAAAGGCATTTCAAATCTAGAGTCTAACATGGCTTCTCATCATTTTGCTCTCCACCAGTTGTCATATGGATGATGTTTTCCCACTCAGGACAATTAGTTCTGGTTATACCACATACTAGCAATTATCTATCTTGGGTTTATGTTCACTTGCTCAAATGATTTTGATTCGAATACTAAAAATATTTAGTGACCAGATAATTATTATATAGTAGGAAATTTAAAAAAATCAATTTATCAAGGATCCTTTTTCACAGAGTTGAAGTTAGGTTTCAAATATTTTAAAGACTAAAAGGATGTGTTGCCAAAGAATAATCTATATTTTTATTTCATATATAAAAGAAAAATGGGAGAATAAGTCACATTTTTGTTTCAAACAAAGTTGTAAATGCCAATAACAATTTTCCTTAAATGCTCACTTGATTATTTATTTTAACAATACAGACTTTGGCCATGGGTAATCCAAAAGAGCAGCTTAAAGAGAAAAGTATATTTGATTCAGAATATGCTTCAGCATTGTTTTTTACTGTGGTTTTCTTAGGAAGAAGTTAGAAGTTAGCTGGCTTCCAAATTTTATTGCTTTAATCTTCTTTCCCAGTGCTGGGAAACACCAACATCATCTCTTAGGGCATTTGTACTGAAGTACTAGCACTTGAGTTTAAAATAGCATCAGCTTAGAAATTTGTTGGTGTTCACCTTTACTGTAATAATTGCTAACTTTTTCCTCTGCCTGATATGGCCAGATTACAGTAAATAAGTATTTTATTTATTTAGCTTTATTGAGTTATAATCGACAAACTATTGTATACATTTAATGTATACATATCGATGATTTCGTTTTAAAGTATGCAGTGGAACTGTTAACTATAGTTACTATTTTATATAGCAGATTTTTAGAACTTATTCATCCTGTATAACAGAAACTTTATACCCCTTGAGCAACTATTCTCTATTTCTCCCTCCTTCCAGCCTCTGGCAACCAATTCTATTCTTCGTTTTTATGAGTTTGGTTATTTTAGATACCTCATATAATATTTAAATGAAAAGGTACTTAGTTAAGGAAATATGTGACATTGTTGATAAAAACTTGGTCTTTGATCAGGTAATCTGAAATGTGGATAATTGAGAAATGGCTTTTAAAATTATGCCTTGAATTGCATGCTGCTCAAGTTTTATAATCTAATCTTATATACCAGAGTTACATTTCATAGGCTTATATAAAAATCATCTGAGATAAGATAGAACTCAATGGTTTTGCTGTGTTTCAAGAACAAAGAAAGAAATTGCTCAGAGGATAACACTAAGCATAAAGAACAGAAAAGGAGCAGTCAAGATAGTTTTAAGATGAGTACATGAGAAATCAGAAAACAGATGAATAACAGAGAATATAGGAATAAAACATGGAGTTATAGGTTTACTAGTTTACATTACTGATAGAGAGTCTTTAAAAATATAATTCAAGAATTAGGATGATTACTGCAGGTAGCTACTGAATTCCGCAGGCACAAGGAAACCTATTCTCAGAAGACAACTACTGGCATTCTTCACCAGGGAGCACATCCTATCCATCCCTATAACCCGAGGCAGATTGAGAGAGGCTACAGTAAAAAGAAATAGATCCATACTAGATCCATATTCATCTCAAATACACAGACAAGAGCCTAACCAAGAATCACCCAATGTTTAAATATTTAAATACCCATGGATATTCAACAAACACAATCATACCTAATGAAATAGTTTATAACACAACAGAAGAAGACTTTCTTCAATAGTTAATATCCTCAAATGGGTAAGATAGGCTGTCAGGAAAAGAACCATTTAGAAAACATGGAAAATAAGAATATGACTGTCAAAACAAAAAAAAAGTTCAATTATTTTATAGCATGTACACAACTCTTGAAGAAATCGGTGAGCTGGAGACAGAGATTCTCTCAGGATATAAATCAAAAGGGAATAGGAAATAAAATATTAGAGAAAAGATATGGACAGTAGATCCAGAAACTTCAATACCTGTCTAACGAGCATTACAAAAGAAGAGAAGAAAGAGAATGCTAGGGTGGAAGTAATTTGAATATCAAAGAGGGAATTTATTATGTTAAAAGGCTGAAGGAGAAAAATTAGAAGCAGAAGATGTAATTAAAAACTTTCCAAAGCTAGAAAATAGAAAGAAGCATTTTTTTCACTGAAAAATAAGACCTACCAAATATCTAAAACAAACTTTTTTTAATGGTAAGATGATACAAAAAAATCACACTAAAATCAGGAAGAAAGACCAATGCCCAATTTACCACTATATTTAACATTACACTGCAAATGCTAGGTGATGTAACTGGATAATACAAATCAATAAAATGTATAAATATCAGAAAGGGAGGGAAAATGATCATTATTTGCAGACCATTTACCTTTAAAATTTAAGAGACGAAACTGAGGAACTACTAGCATTAATGAGATGGCTCAATAAAGTGGCTGGATACAAGATTAGCATTAAAGCATCAATACAAAAGTGTAATAAAACAAACAAAAAAGGATCCTATCTATAATTGTTAGGGGGAAGAAATAGCTCAGAAAACATCAAGGAATAAACTTAGTATGAAATATGGAGAACATTTACTCCTTTGACAAATATTTACTGAATATTCAATGGGAATACAAAGGTAAAAAGGAAAAAAAAGATGACAAAATTCACAGTACCTGCCTTTACAGAGTTTATAAAGTATATTGGGGTCAAAAACTTTAATCAAGAGACTTGCAAGATGGTGTGGGAGGTGAGATGGAGAGCTCCTCCCCAAACCACATATTGTACAAAAATATAGTTAATTCATACAACTAACCTTAAAACAGCAACAAGAAAGAAGGCTGAACCAGACTGCAAACAGACTTCAAGAACAGAGCAGACCTCAAGAAACAGGGTAACATAGGAAAGCCTTAATCTGGTGGGACCCAAGCCCTTCCCCCACCCCAGCTCACCAGCGGGATGAAGAGAAATGGAGCAGGGAAGGGGGTGAAAGCCTGGGACTGCTGGACACCTAGCCCTGGAGATCTGCTTTGCGAGCAGAATCCTACAGTGTGTGGTGTTCTGGACGCTGGGGAGCTTGGACAGCAGAGTGCTTGAGAAATTGACATTCTGGCCGTTTGTGGTGGACGGGATCCACACCCGGCCACTCTCTGTCAGAGGAAAGGTAGGCAGCAGCCAGAGGGCTGCTGAAGGGGTGGGGTTTGCACAGAGCTTGCTGTGCGGGACAAGGGAGAGCTGGACAAGATTGCCTGGGCGCGCTCTGCCCAGCTGGTTGAGATCTTGGGGAGCTTCAGGTGTTCCATACCCCTGGCTGCCTACTCAGCTCCGAGGCCCCCCACTGTGACACACAGCCTGCCTAACCTTCGTACAGGCCTGCAGGCTCCTGCTCGCAAACCGGCAGTCATTGCACAGGCGTCAGGCCAGCCAGAGGGAGGCCCCACCCACAACAGCTAGAGACACAAAGCACAGAGGTTTACACGTGTGTGCTTGGCCCACTGGCTCTGACACTGGAGACAGCACCACAGATAGGAATCAGGAAACAGATCTTTCCTCCCCCAAGACACCAGCTCCGCTCCCCTACGACCCCCAACCTCACTCTAGGGGCTGAGCAGCTCCAGAGACTGGAGTTTCTGTGCACTAGTGGGCACCACACAGAAATATGACATGACAAAAGAACATGGTTCAGACCATAATCTCACAAACCCGAGAAAGAGGGCCAAATGAAACTGACTCACCAATCTTCCTGAAAGAGAATTCAAAATAAAAATTATAAACATGCTTATGGAGGTACAGAAAAATATTCAAGAACTCAGATTTGAATTTAGTTGGAGACTCAATCATTAAGAAATTCCCTATCTGAGATGCAACATACAATGGAGGGATTTAGAAGCAGATTAGATGTAGTAGAAGAGACAGTAAATGGAATAGAAATTAGAGAAGAGGAATACAAAGAAGCTGAGGCACAGAAAGAAAAAAGGATCTCTAAGAATGAAAGAATATTGAGAACTGTGTGACCAATCCAAATGCAACAGTATTCGCATTATAGGGGTACCAGAAGAAGAAGAGAGAGAAAAAGGGATAGAAAGTATCATTGAGGAGGTAACTGCTGAAAACTTCCCCAATCTGGGGAAGGAGATAGTCTCTCAAGCCATGGAGGTGCACAGATCTCCGAACACAAGGGAACCAAGGAAGACAACATTAAGACACATCATAATTAAAATGGCAAATAACAAGGATAAAGACAGATTTTAAAAGCAGCCAGAGAGAGAAAAAAGATCACATATAAAGGAAAACCCATCAGGCTATCATCAGACTTCTCAACAGAAACCTTACAGGCCAGAAGAGAGTAGAATGATATATTTAATGCAATGAAGCAGAAGGGCCTTGAACCAAGAATACTCTACCCGGTAAGGTTATCATTTAAATTTGAGGGAGGGATTAAACAATTTTCAAATAAGCAAAAGCTGAGAGAATTTACCTCCCACAAACCACCTCCACAGGGCATTTTGGAGGGAATCCTATAGATGGAAGTATTCCTAAGGCTAAACAGATGTCATTCAAGGGAAGACAAAGAATACAGAATATGGTTCATAACATACAAAGAATGGAGGAGGAAGAAAAAGGAGGAAAAAAATAGAAACTTCAGATTGAGTTTGCAATAGTATACAAAATAAGTTAAATTAGACTGTTAGATAGTGAGGGAGTTGCCCTTGAACCTTTGGTAACCACAAATCTAAAGCCTGCAATGGCAATAAGTACATACCTATCGATAATCACCCTAAACATAAATGGACTGAATGCACCAATCAAAAGACACAGAGTTACTGAATGGATAAAAAACAAGACCCATTTATATGCTGCCTACAAGAGACTCACTTCAAACCTAAAGACATACACAGACTGAAACTGAAGGGATGGAAAAAGATATTTCATGCACCTAATAGAAAAAAGCAGGAGTTGCAGTACTCCTATCAGACAAAATAGACTTCAAAACAAAGAAAGTCACAAGAGATACAGAAGGACATTACATAATGATAAAAGGGCTAGTCCAACAAAGGACATAACTATTATAAATATCTATGCACCCAACACAGAATCACCTACATATGTGAAACGAATACTAACATAATTAAAGGGGGAAATAGAATGCAATACATTCATTTTAGGGGACCTCAACACACCACTCACTCCAAAGGAACAGAAAATAAGTAAAGAGACAGAGGCATTGAACAACTTATCAGAACAGATGGACCTAATGGACATCTACAGAACACTCCATCCAAAAGCAACAGGACACACATTCTTCTCAAGTGCACATGGAACATTTTCAAAAATTGATCATATATTAGGCCACAAAAAGAACCTCAGTAAATTCAAAAAGACTGAAATTGTACCAACCAGCTTCTCAGATCACAAAGGTATGAAACTATTAATAAATTACACAAAGAAAACGAAAAAGCCCTCAAACACATGGAGGCCTAATAACACGCTCCTAAATAATCAATGGATCAATGACCAAATAAAAACAGAGATCAAGCAATATATGGAGACAAATGACAACAATAATTCACCACAAAATCTGTGGGACGCACCGAAGGCTGTGCTAAGAGGGAATATACTGCAATACAGGCCTACCTCAGGAAAGAAGAACAATCCCAAATGAACAGTCTAAACTCCCAATTAATGAAACTAGAAAAGGAAGAACAAATGAGGCCCAAAGTCAGTAGAAGGAGGGACATAATAAAGATTAAAGCAGAAATAAAAAAAATTAAGAAGAATAAAACAATAGAAAGAATCAATGAAGGCAGGACCTGGTTCTTTGAGAAAATAAACAAAATGGATAAACCCCTAGCCGGACTTATCAAGAAAAAAGAGAGTCTACACACATAAAAAGAATCAGAATTGAGAAAGGAAAAATCACTATGGATACCACAGAAATACAAAGAATTATGAGAGAATACTATGAAAAATTATATGGTAACAAACTGGATAACCTAGAAGAAGTGGACAACTTTCTAGAAAAATACAACCTTCCAAGGCTGACCAAGGAAGAAACAGAAAATCTGAATAGACCAATTACCAGCAATGAAATTGAATTGGTAATCAAAAAATTAGCTAAGAACAAAATGCCTGGACCAGATGGTTTCACTGCTGAATTTTATCAAACATTTAGTGAAGACCTAATACCCATCCTCATTAAAGTTTTCCAAAAAGTAGAAGAGGAAGGAATACTTCCAAACTCATTCTACGAGGCCAACATCACTCTAATACCAAAACCAGGCAAAGACACCACAAAAAAAGAAAATTACAGACTAATACCCCTGATGAACATAGATGCAAAAATGCTCAACAAAATATTAGCAAACTGTATTAAAAAATACATCAAAAAGATCATCCATCATGATCAAGTGGGATTCATCCCAGGGATGTAAGGATGGTACAACATTTGAAAATCCATCAACATCATCCACTACATCAACAAAAAGAAGGACAAAAACCACACGATCATCTCCATAGATGCTGAAAAAGCATTTGACAAAATTCAACATTCATTCATGATAAAAACTCTCAACAAAATGGGTATAGAGGGCAAGTACCTCAACATCATAAAGGCCATATATGACAAACCCACAGCCAACATTATACTTAACAGTGAGAAGTTGAAAGTTTTCCTTTAAGATCGGAAACAAGACAAGGATGCCAACTCTCTCCACTTTTATTCAACATAGTTCTGGAGGTCCTAGCGATGGCAATCAGAAAACACAAAGAAATAAAAGGCATCCAGATTGGAAGGAAGAACTCAAACTGTGCCTGTTTGCAGATGACATGATATTGTACGTAAAAAACCCTAAAGAATCCACTCCACAACTACTAGATCTAATATCTGAATTGAGCAAAGTTGCGGGATACAAAATTAAACTGTTGCATTCCTATACACTAATGATGAACTAGCAGCAAGAGAAATCAGGAAAACAATTCCATTCACAATCGCATCAAAATGAATAAAATACTGAGGAATAAACCTAACCAAGGAAGTGAAAGACCTATACCCTGAAAACTACAAGACACTCTTAAGAGAAATTAAAGAGGACACTAATAAATGGAAATTCATCCCATGCTCTTGGCTAGGAAGAATTAATATTGTCAAAATGGCCATCCTGCCTAAAGCAATCTACAGATTCAATGCAATCCCTATCAAAATACCTTACAGCATTCTTCAATGAACTAGGGCAAATAGTTCTAAAATTCATATGGAACCACAAAAGACCCCGAACAGCCAAAGCAATCCTGAGAAGGAACAATAAAGCAGGGGGAGTTATGCTCCCTGACTTCAAGCTCTACTACAAAGCTACAGTAATCAAGACAATTTGGTACTGGCAAAAGAACAGACACATAGACCAGTGGAACAGAATAGAGAGCCCAGATATAAATCTAAGCATATATGGTCAATTAATACATGATAAAGGAGTCATGGATATACAAAGGGGAAATGACAGCCTCTTCAACAGCTGGTGTTGCCAAAACTGGACAGCTACATGTAATAGAATGAAACTGGATTACTGTGTAACCCCATACACAAAAGTAAACTCAAAATGGATCAAGGTCCTGAATGTAAGTCATGAAACCATAAAACTCTTAGAAAAAAATATAGGCAAAAATCTCTTGGACATAAACATGAGCAACTTTTTCATGAACCTATCTCCCCGGGCAAGGGAAACAAAAGCAAAAATGAACAAGTGGGACTATATCAAACTAAAAAGCTTCTGTACAGCAAAGGACACCATCAGTAGAACAAAAACACATCATCCTATAGTATGGGAGAATATATTCATAAATGACATATCCGATAAGGGGTTGACATCCAAATTATATAAAGAGCTCACACACCTCAAAAAAGGGCTATTACAATTAGCACACATAATGTAGCGGGGGTGGCGTGGGGTGGTGGGACACGGGGAAGGCAGTATAACAGAGAGAAGTCAAGTTGTGATTGTATAACATCCTACTATGCTGATGGACAGTGACTGTAATGGGGACTCCCCCATGACTTGATAATAGGGGGAGTCTAGTAACCATAATGCTTCTCATGTAACTGTATATTAAAAAAACCCAAAAAACTGGTAAGTGCCATGAAGAAGTACATGGTGTTTTGAGGGTATAGAGAAGTAGAAACTGATTCAGTCAGAGAGGTTGTGGAGGGTTTCCCTGTGATAGAAGTTACTCTGGGAGGTGCAGGAAAAATTATGTGGCTTGGGGGAAAAATGTAAAAAGTATTTCAGGAAGACTCAATAGCAAGTACAAAGGCCTTATGGCAGAAGAGAAGAGTGCTATTTTAAGGAATTAAAATTAAAAACTAAAAATACGAAATAATGTTCTTGCCTACCCCAAAGATGTCTGTGCCCTTAGTCCCTGGTACCATCTGTGAATGTGAATGTCACACATGGCAAAAGCGACTTTTCAGACGGGATTAAAGATACTGAAATGGGAGGGAGATTGGCCTAGGCCCAATGTAATCAGAAGAATTCTTACAAGAGGAGGGTCAAAGTCAGAGAGAAGGGGAGTTGATGACGGAAGTAGAGGCTGGAGTGATGGCGCCATAAGCTAAGGAATGCTGGCAGCCTCCAGAACTGGAAAAGGCAAGAAATTGATTCTCCCTTAGAGACCTCAGAAGGAACAAGCTATGATGATCCCTAATTTAGTCCTGTGAGACTGATTTTGGATTTCTGATCTCTAGAACTATAAACATGATAAATTTGGGTTATTTTAAGCCATTACACTTGTGCTAATTTGGTACAGCAGCAATTGTGAACTAGCATGGATTTAACTATGTATTACTTGCATAAGCTAAAGAAAAAAAGAAAGCAACAAGTATTAAAGTAGAATTGATCAATTTTTACCATGGAAACATGAACACATGTGAATCATACAAGACATTATAAAATAATACACTTATAGAATAGATAAAGGGAAATGTTAATATGAGTCCATTAAATTTTCCATATTTATGCTACCTAAGGATCATTCAAAATTGTTGTATATGAAATTTTTCAATAGATTTTACCTGGTAAAATGAAGCCTTTGTCAAGTTGATATCTTCAGTTGATTATTAAGAATATTACTATTTCTTCTAACATGACTTCTAAGGTTTATTTCACATATGAAATTATATGTGATTAAATATTGTGTGGCGTGATGTATAAAAATATATCATTCTGAAAATTTACATGCACAATGTCAAACACTTGTGATATTTAAAGATTAATTTAATAGGTATTTCTTGTGTCTAGAGAAATTAATACATGTTTGATAATACTCGTCAAATTTTTCCATTCTGAGAATAAAATTTAAAAATAAGACATAACCATCATTATCATTTACTAAGATAGATAATAACTAGACTATAGTTGCAGAGAAATTTTAACTTTTGGAAATGTTTTTGGAGAAATTATTAAAATGTCAAATAGATTTGGTACTTGCATGTTTCAAATTTGTACAGCAATAGTTTTAAAATCTATGTTTGTCTCAATCTAAAATCCCTAATAATAGAGCAATTAAATATAGGCATATTTTCATGGCGCTTCAAGTCCTTAGATATCTGAAAATAATCTTTAAGTCATGTGTTACTGTATATTAAAAAGTTGTAGTATTTTCTTTCATCTATATTAGAATTTGTTTCAAGAACGAAAAACAGGAATTTTTTGTGTTTTCTGTTTGAATCAATCACATATGATTTTTTAGTAGCTGACAAGTTTTTCTATTTTCAAACAGATACAAAAATCCTCAATACAAGAACAGGATCTGATGATAAGAGATAATTTGCCTTGATGCATTTGTGATAAGACAACTGCATTGCAAACTAAATGTATTGTTTTTTTGAATACTCTATTACTATTGTAAGCAGAACAAATGCACAGATGGCACGGGCCATAAAAATGTAATTAAGCTTTACAGTATTGTTCCTGTCAGATTTCAGAAGTGTGTTCTAGCTTAAGTTAGAGTGCTGAATATGTGAGAGCATATAAAATTTTTGAATTTTAAATTTTTCCCCAAATATATAAAAGTTGACATATTTAGTTATTTCATGCTCTTTCCATTTCCCTCCATGTTCTTGGTCTTCAGTTTCAAACAATTTGAGATTTTAGAAGTGGGCATATTAACTAAAAGAAAAAAACAATTAAGCTAATTCTTTCTGAATTAGAAAATACTTCAATTTCCTTATGAAATACCATGTGAAATACCGGCACAGATTACCACCAGAGAAATCATGGTTTTAGGACAGCCGGATAACCACAGCAATGGCACATGGTGCCTGGAGAAAGACACTGAGGAGAAAAACTTTTGAGGTATCTTTTTGTCTAGTTATTTTGCATTTCAGTAATATGGTGATAATAGCAATCAGGTAACTGCCTCAAGTCCTCTCATAAATGGAGTTGGATATAAGAGTACAAATTATGGTAAAAATAGTATACTCATACTTTGAAAAACACTGGTTAATCTCTATGATCAGTAGTAATTATTTTAAAACTAACAGTCCCACTGGATATATAAATAAAGAGGCTGTCTCAATTTCAAAGGTGTTAGAGCTGTTTCAGGCTCTCTGGGGATATTCTGGCAATAAGGGTTGTTCCACACATATACCAGCACATTGCATGCATGTCTTCCTTCTCTGTTTCCATGCTTAGCAGGCTTGTTAAACTAAGCTGCTAGTGCAAGGCCTGGGAGGCCAAAGAGGTACTGAGAACAAACACAGGGTCACAGGGTCCTTTGCAAGTGTCATGTTTAGTGAGTCAGGTAAACAAAGAGACGTAGGCAGGGGCTGTTAAGAGGTAACCCATATATACAGCACCCCAAAGGCAAGAATTGCAAGTCACTCTGGTATGCTAATTCCTTGGCAATGTCTAATAAAAAGTGCTAGCAGCTATATCTTGAGTGTTTTCTATGCATTTCATTGTGTGCTAAGTGCTTTACATAAATAAGATTCATTTTCCCAATAAAAACTCTTGTATTAACTAATCCAGTAATACCTTTTGAAAAGGTATTATTATCCTTATTCTATACACAAGAAAACTGAAGTCAATTAAAAAAAATTACTTTCAGGAATTTTTTTGTACCCGCAATGTACACATAACATAGAATAAATATGTAACAGAATTTACATGAATAAATAGTATATGTTAAGTTTTAAGACTATAGCTAATGTCTATGACAAGGAAGAAATCACAGATCAAAAATCATGAATTAGATTTTAAACATATATAGTGGTAAAATATACATGACATAAAATTTGTCATTTAGCCACTTCTAAATGTACATTTCGGTGTTGTTAAGTGCATTCACACTGTTGCACAAGCATCACTACTATCCATCTCCAGAACTCCTTCATCATCCAAATTGAAACTCTGTACCCCTTAGACAATAACTCCTATTCTCCCTCTCTATTTGTATTTAATTCACATGTAATTATTTAATTAAAACCTCAGAATGTTAGTGCTTAAAGCCCTTGTGTCTTAATATGTGTAAGTATGTTATAATCTTAGGTACCTGTTATGCAAGTACAAGGGACTAAAAAGTTCATTTTTGCAAATGCAATTATAATTTAATTTACTAAATAGATTTAGAAGCACAGACATTTATCAACATATTATTTGCTCCCCATTGTGCTAACAGGTGAGATTCAGTCTTAGGGCATAATATATAAGAACTAAAGATATGTATGCTAAGAAATAAAGGTATACTGACATGTTATTGGCAAAATGCACATCAGTATACCTTTTGTTCATCTATTTTTCAAATAAATTGCTGTCTTTACTGGTAAGTACTGAAAATGTATTACATTAGGAAAAATAAGCATTGTCAAGGCTCAATTTAGAATAACAGATAAAAAATGTACATGTTCAGAATCTACAGAACCCTTAAATCTATATAGCTCTTAAGTTAGTAAACTGAAAACACAGGAAAAGAAGGAACTGACTTGGCTATCAAGATATGGGAATAAGAGTGGAAAAAAGCAGTTTCGGAGGCCAGGAGACACACCTTTTTTAAAAGTTATGTTCAAAAACTGTTTTGACACACATGAATATCTATGCCACAAGATAACTGACTGATATTAAAGTTACTTAAGGCAATGGCAAAATTTTGCTCATAAACAATTTTATCTTAAACACGTAGATGTGTAAGTAGAAAAACTGTCACACTTCTTGGTTATTTCCTGACAATCTTTTAAAAGTACTTACATAAGAATATAAGGAGATAAAGAAGCTTACTGAAAACCCACTTAAACAACTGTGACAGTTTAAAGAATAAATAGTATTTACCCCTCAAAATGGACTTAATCTATATTGGCTATATAATGAAAACATCCAAGAATATTTACTTTTCCTTGTAAGACAAAGACATTAAAAGAAGGTAAAAGGAAATGCTTAAGTACAAAATTATTTATCCAAAATGGTATAGGAAGAAAGAGGATCCAGGAAAGACTATTTTTTTTTAATACAACAGTTCATGTCAATGGCTATTTAAAACTTTAAAAATGCACTAGGAGTTAGGGATATTAAAGTGATTGGTAAATCAAACAACAACAACAAAAAAACCCAGTGATTAAATTCCAAGTCTATGTTACAATCCTGCAAAGAGGAAAAGGATATTCTTATAGGTTAAGACAGTTAGGATGGACAGATTCAATGCAATCCCTATCAAAATACCAACAGCATTCTTCAGTGAACTGGAACAAATAGTTCTAAAATTCGTATGGAATCACAAGACCCCCAATAGCCAAAGCAATCCTGAGAAGGAAGAATAATGTGGAGGGGGATTACATTCCCCAACTTCAAGCTCTACTACAAAGTCATAGTAATCAAGACAATTTGGTACTGGCACAAGAACACACCCAGAGATCAATGGAACAGAATAGAGAGCCCAGATATAAACCCACACATATATGGCCAATTAACATATGGTAAAGGAGCCATGGACATACAATGGGGAAATGACAGCCTCTTTAACAGCTGGTATTGGTAAAACTGGACAGCTGTATGTAAGAGAATGAAATGGGATTACTGTCTAACTCCATACACAAAAGTAAACTCAAAATGGATCATAGACCTGAATGTAAGTCATGAAACCAGAACTCTTAGAAGAATACATAGGCAAAAAACTCTCTTGAATATAAACATGAGCAACTTTTTCATGAACATATCTCCTCAGGCAAGGGAAACAAAAGCAAAAATGAACAAGTGGAACTACATCAAACTAAAAAGATTCTGTACAGCAAAGGACATCATCAGTAGAACAAAAAGGCATCCTACAGTATGGAAGAATATATTCATAAATGACATATCCAATAAGGAGTTCACATCCAAAATATATAAAGAGCTCATGCACCTCAAAAACCAAAAAGCAAATAACTTGATTAAAAAATGGGCAGAGGAGCTGAACAGACACTTCTCCAAAGAAGAAATTCAGATGGCCAACAGGTACATGAAAAGATGCTCCACATCACTAATCATCAGAGAAATGCAAATTAAAACCACAATGAGATATCACCTCACACCAGTTAGGGTGGCCAACATCCAAAAGACAAACAACAACAAATGCTGGTGAGGATAAGGAGAAAGGGGAACCCTCCTACACTGCTGGTGGGAATGTAAATTAGTTCAACCATTGTGGAAAGCAGTATGGAGGTTCCTCAAAAAACTCAAAATAGAAATACCATTTGACCCAGGAATTCCACTCCTAAGAATTTACCCTAAAACAGGACTAGAGATTCAAAGAGACATATGCACTCCTATGTTTACTGCAGCACTATTTACAAGAGCCAAGATATGGAAGCAACCTAAGTGTCCATCAGTAGATGAATGGATAAAGAAGATGTGGTACATAAACACAATGGAATATTATTCAGCCATAAGAAGAAAACAAATCCTACCATTTTTAACAACATGGATGGAGCTAGAGGCATTATGCTTAGTGAAATAAGCCAGGCGGAGAAAGACAAGTACCAAGTGATTTCACTCATCTGTAGAGTATTACAAAGCAAAAACTGAAGGGACAAAATAGCAGCAGATTCACAGAATCCAAGAATGGACTAACAATCACCAAAGGGAAAGGGATTGGGGAAGATGGGTGGGAAGGGAGGGATAGGGGGATTAATGGGCATTATGATTAGCATACATAATATAGGGTGGGCATGGGGAAGGGAGTATAGCACAGAGAAGACAAGTAGTGACTCTATAGCATCTTACTATGATGATGGATAGTGACTGTAATGGGGTATGTGGTGCGGAATTGATAATAAGGGGAATGTAGAAACCACAATGTTGCTCACGTGTAACCTGAGTAGAAGATTGTATATTAATGATACCTTAATAAAGAAAAAAAAAAGAAAATATCACAGGAGGAAAAAAAAAGTTTGGATGGGGATGAGGGACAGAAAGGAAAGGAGAGGAAGAAATCTACTCACTCCCCCATGGTAACCACCATAACTTCTCAGTGTCTATGAGTCTACTGCTGTTCTGTTCATTTTGTTTTGCTTTGTTTTTATATTCCACAAATAAGTGAAATCATATGGTATTTGTCTTTCTCCACCTGGCTTATTTCACTGAGCATAACACATTCTAGATCTATCGAAGTTAGTGCAAATAGCAAATGTTCAAATACTGCAAATGGCTAATAATATTTCATTATATATTCATACCACATTTTTTTTTCAATTCCTCTATTGATGGGCACTTTGGTTGCTTCCATATCATGGTTATTGTAAGTAATGTGGCCATAAACATAAGGGTGCATATACCTTTTCAAATAGGGATTTTATTTTCTTCAGGTAAATTCCCAGAAGTGTAATTACTGGGTCATATATATGGTGTTTCTATTTTTAGTTTTTTGAGGACCCTCCATACTGCTTTCCACAGCAGCTGCACCAATTCCATTTCCCTTTCTTCCCTTTATAATTGATTAGTACTTTTTAAGGAAAATATTCTGAGATTCTGTCAGTAACCTGTTCCTCATCAAACCTCATCAAACCCACCTGCCAGCCTTAGCCTCCACTGACAACTCCCATCTGAAATGAACACAACTATGATTGTTAAATGGTAATTTTTTATTTCACCATTCCTTTGATGTTCATTAGTTGGTATTCTACTGTAAGGAAGAGGTATCTTTTTTTCATGTGTCTATCTATCTTATCTATATCAGTATAGATTTGTAGATTTCTATTTTATTCAATGGGTTATTTCCCATTATTTATTTTGAGGCTCAAACTTCCCAGATTTGGCTAGTAGGGTCCTCTTCAAAGTGGCTCCTGTTTTTGTTCTCATGTTTCCACCATTCTTTGAGTACCTCCCTATTTTTTGGCACAAACTCTAGTTTCATGTGAAACCCTCTGTGTCCCAGTAGAGTCAGCTCACTTCCCCTTCTTTTTTTTTTTAGTGTGGGATGATACTTAGAAACCAGTATCTAGGTATTTGGAGTGTTCCTTAGGTTGTTATTCTAAGCTCTTCAGAAAACAAAGCTAAGGAATATAGGACATAACCACACATACAGATACATTTATAACTATTTATACATTTATTTGTATGTGTGTGTATATGCATGTGTGGTGTATATCCATGACATTTGTGTTGGTTCTAAAATGACCTCTTTGAAATGTTAAGCAATATTTTCTAGTGTAGCAGGCCTTGACAAAAAATATTTTATTCACTATATTCACATGCTACATGGTTATATATATTTTGATCTTAACTTCTTTTAGCTTAGGCTTGCAAGATTGAGAAGTACTGGTTTTCTATTTTGCCTTTCTACAGCAACCCCCTTCCCTCATCTCATTTCCATCAGTGTGTTAGTACAGAAGATTCTGGTTGGGTCAGAGAACAAAGCAGAAAGAAATAAAGGAAAAAATATAATTTAAAATTTCCTATGACTACACCAATGCAATTATAAATACATATTTAGAAAATGTATATTTTTGGCCCATTCCTAATTTAAAAGTAAAGGTATGAATTAAATTTGAAGGTTTGGAAGAATATTTTAATTATTTAAAATCTGCTCAAACATACAATATAGTTGAGAACAATAAATAACTCACAGAAAATAAAAGGCTTTATCTAAAATAGGCTTATATGACTAAAATTTATCAGTTTAATACAAATATGTGTTTAAAGTTTCAAATTTAAGTATACTATGCATATTTTATACTGACTTAGGCTAACAAACCACCCCCGCTACAGCTGGGAAGGTTAAACAACAGTATTCAAATCTGATTTAGATATAACAGCTGTTCAAATGCCAGGGCGTGCTTTACTTGAAAATGTGACCATTTAGTTCTGTTAAATATAAACTGCTGTGCTAGCTATGTTCATGCATAGTTTTCCCCATAAAGTCCTCAAAATTTTTTTCCCCTTGATATGTTGTAGGATTACTATTGAAGTTCAAAGAGTCTTTTTCTTGAACTTAACTTTTTCTTTCACAACTTTCTGAAAAAATGAGTGGGACAATTCTCTTACATCATCTCCTGTCTCCTCCACCCCATTTACCTCATTAAATGCTCTTGCCAATATAAAAATATATAATTAATAATTGGAAGTGCTACTGCTTCTGATGGGACACTGATTAATTGTACTTAAATCCCTCAATTTTTACAGAAACAAGTTTAGACATTTTAAATTATCGACAAAAATTTCATCATGGCTACACAGTGTGTGTGTTAAATTGAGTTGTATAAGCACCTTTCTCAAAAATAAAACAAAGAAGTACAATCCTGAAATTTCCAAGAACAACAACAAATACTTCATTAAAAGCCTGTCATCACCATTAAAAGCCCATGGGTTTATTTGTAAATAAAGGAAGTGGCCCACTATTCAATTTCTTGGGAAAAAAGGAAGACAATTTTTTTAAGAGCTTATTTTCCAAGAGAAGCCTTTGTAATCTGCTATCTGGGGGAAAACATGACATCTTCCTTCATTGTACTTCAGAAACTGAGAAGAAGGCTCTGACACAGAGAAAACTTTCACTTCAGCAGGTGGAAGACAAAAGGCACAGGAGGTATTATCCTTCTGGAAAGGAAAAAAAAGACTTATGGGATAGATAACTTTTCCAAAGTCATGTAGGAGGTCAGCAGCTGTTCCTTAACAAAAAAACTAGTCAAGACTTGCTCCATTCAACATGTGAGTGGAGTCTATGTTCTGCCCTTCCTTCCCACCCTAATAATATAGGGCAATAGCCACGTGTCAGAAACTCTGCTAGGCTATGGGGATTTGTTGATGATGTAGGCATTTGTGGTTTCTCTATGGATGTGAGCATGTAGAAGGGATGATAAAAGTAATTGCAGCGCAGTGTGGTTATTGCTATGATAAAGAAATTACAGGATACTATGAAAGTACAAATGAGAGGTGTCTAATCCACACTTGGTGTGGATGGATCAGAGAAGACTCAAAGGAGGCAGTGACACTTAAACCACAGCCTGAAGTATAAACAGAAGTTAGCCTGGGTGAGATGACAGTGGAAGGAGTGGAGGAGTTATTAGATACACAGTTCCAATCAGAGGCAACACCATGATTGAATGACCTTTGAGGAACTGAAAGAATTTAAGTACAGCACAAGAAAATCCCTGTTTTGCTGCCCTGGCCCAGCTCCAGCAAGTCCACAGTAGAGAATTAGCACCTATCATTCTACACTAGTCCAAATGAGCACTGGGGCAAGAAGTAAAGAGTTACTGTTTGGGGGTAGGACTTCACTGCATCCTTGAAAATGGAAATCTATGGCTTACTCTTTTTTTTTAAGCAAAGATTAGGTCAATTTCAAAATTGTTCTTTAAACAGTTTCCAAAATTCATTATTACAGTAGCAGGACAAAAGAGTATTCCACCACAAGAACTATAATTCTTTTAGATTTTGGGATCATAGCATTTATTGACTACATGAACATAGGCTGGTTACACTTTGGATTTTAGGTGCCTCACTTAAAATGAGAGGGTTGAAAAGATGGTCTGTACTCTTCTCCCTCGTTCTAGTATTTGGACTCTGTTAATAATACAACTAGATGTATCATAGTATCAAAACTCTGTTCCTTGAAAGCACAGGATTCCTTTAAATTACCAGAGGAATACCTTTCCATTCAAGCAGAGCAGGTCCAATTTTATCGGATTTCTTTACTGGCCTTCTGAGAAGATTTTATATAAAGAATGGGTTCCATGGCTTAAAAATTTGAAAACAACTTTTTGTTTCATTCCTTGTTGCATCGATCTCCAACATTGAAATCCTTACTTAGTTACTTAAAATATGGGGCAGTTTTCCTATTGGTCTGAATGCAAGGCTAAACCTGTGAGTTCTTGAATGATGTTCAACACCCTGAATAAGTATTTATTATTCAGTAAGAGGCTGATTAAGGGATATCATAAATTCTATCATAATAACCAGCTTTGTGTCATCTCAGTAAATCTAATTAGGAAAAATGGTATAATAAATATTTATATTCCTAGTTAAAAATTGTCATTATAAACACTCTGCTTCCTGTCCTGAATTCAGAAATAACAAAGAAACTTGTCCTTTGGTTAAACAAATGGAAATATATGTAGCATTTTATTTGATAAGGTTAAAAAAGACACTGGCAGTTAGTAAAGCAGTCCTAAATTTACTATGGACTATTTTTTTAAGCTTGAAAATAAAATTGAGGCTTTATAAATGAGAAAATGATGTACTAAAAGCAAGACACTAAATCAATTTTAAACACCAAACACAATTTGTGCCTGACTTTAAAACTCATCCACAAAACATTAATCTACACAAAGGCCAGAAGCTGAATGAAGCATAATTTGTGAAACTGATACCTTTCATCACAACCTCTAACTGAAAAGGTCATTAGATATATTATATCTAAGTGAGCAGCTTATCCCTGCTTCATTACTGATAATTAAGACAAGTAATATTTTCTTGACAGTAATGTGTCCATTAATAGATATCGTCTAGTTTGCATAAAATAAGCATTAATTACCATAGTACTACCACAGATTAAAAAAAAATTAAGTACCTGTATAACATGTCTTCATTATTTTTTTTCCTTAATTTCCTTAAAGAATTAGCAGGCTCAGAAAACATAATGTGCATATTCTGAAATTCATCTTTAGTCATGTTTTAAATTCATAAGGTACATAATAGAAAAGGTACTCTGAAAAAGAGATCAGTGAAAATGAAGATATTTGTGACTGGGTGCCATTTAAATGATCTGTACTAACTTGCTTTGTTGCATTACTTGAAATGCTACTTGAAATGCAGCTGCTCTTTAATGTTAAGAATTCTTGAGCTGTAATGTAGGAAATCTGGGGAGGTACCCAATTGATATTCTGGTATTTGAAAGAATTAAAATAATTTCCAGAGTATCTGCCTGAAAACCAAGAATTCAAAAAAAGAGACACAGAATTACATTTAAAAGGTCTTGAAAAAGAAATCACATGAGATGACCTGCTCAGTAAAGACTTTAACTATTACTTGTAATGACTAATACTTACTATGTGACTAATATTTACATGGGCACCACGTTCTTACAGCATTTACTCAGTTTATCCTCACAGCTATTTCATGATGCTAATGCTATTTTGCCAATTTTGCAAACAAGGAAAAAGGCGAAAAACTTGCCTACATTAACTTACTTAGCAAGGGATGGGACAGGTCTAGTGGATGTCAGAGTTTGCATTCTTAATTACTATACAACACATTCCTGCCAGCACATTCAGTTGTTTCAAGTGTCCCCTTCTTTAGGACAGCCAACCAGATCACATTTCTTAAGTATTTATTTGTGCAAAGAACTAGCAGACAGTAGGATATTTGTTCAATAGCTTGTGAAGAAACTGACACTTGAAGTGAGAATGGAAGCAGAAGTAGTAATTTATGGTCTGAAAATTTTAATCTGGTGCCCTTCCAAATTGGAGTTTACCAGGCTAGTTTTGAGTATGTGGTTTCCTGCAATTGAGCAATATGCAGGACAAGAAAGATACTTAACCTCTCTGCATCTCAGTACCTTATCAATAAAATGGTAATAGACCAACTTCAAAGTTGTGACAATTATATAAGTTGTGAGTTAACATAAAGTATTTAGAATACTTTGTCAATACTTGAATACTTAAGAGTATTTGTCAATACACAACCGTTATATAATAACATATTTAGATCTCATCAAATAAAGGTGAGTCAAACTATACTTGCCCTTAATCACTCAGATCCTGAAACTCACCTTTGGAGAAACAATGTTAAGTCATTAGTGCAAAAGTGCATCATATGCCTCAGGTGTGCTGGGGTGGAAAAAGATGAACCAACTATTTAGTGGGCTATAATGCGTTCTCACCCATAAAACAGTTAGCTGGGAGGAGAGTTGAGGTGCGTATGGAGGCTAAGTAGAATGAAAAACTCCTCTCCCAAAATTAATGCTCTAGAAGCAGTGTTGGTGGAGGAGACAGTATGCTTCAGAGATGCACAGCAAAGGTTTTGAAAGAGAAGTGTATTTGAATTCTGGCTCTGCTAATTACTAGCCATGTAGCATTGGTAAAATCACTTATGCTCTTTGGCTCCTCCCTTACCTTTACATGAAGATAAATGAAATTAGGTGTATAAAGTAACTAGTACAGTCACTGACACATAATAAAGATGAAAAGGTGAGGCACAGTGAAGTCAGGGAAGTCTCCCAAGGCTATATAACTATTACACAGTTAGAGGAAGAGACTTCTCTGCTGTGAGGAAAGCAAAATAAATACCTAAACACAGGTGATAGTATATCCCTAAATACACAGTTGTCCAGAGACATAAGTATGGCTAGGAGGATGGCTGGATTGCTGGATTGTTTCCAGAATGACTAACACTAACAGGATAAGCATGGAAGGGTTTCAATGCAAGAATATGATTTAGCTGAACAAAATAACAATAGCATTTTCATAGTACTGTGCATCAGTTTGAAGAAGATGCACTAAAGGTAACTGTCCTTCGAAATTTGATTCTTTCTCTAAAATCCCTTAGGATACAAGTGCCTTACACATGGAAACACTTATTATCTTAGGTAGAAAATTACATTGCTCAATGGCTTTCCTATTTTCAGTTATTACTAGGTAAGAATTTTATTGTTTTTGGCCAAAAGCAAGAATTTCAGGGACAACATCTTCTGTAAAGAAATATAAAAGATTAAACATAATGAGGATAGGAAGTTACTAGAATTATGCTTTTTATTAATTCAGACTTTGTAACCTATTCAGTAGAAGAGGATATAGGTTACATTGGGATAACTCTATCTTACATAAGAATTTCTATTTTAACTTTTCTACTAAGTCATAGCAGTTCATATTTTAGTACAAATTAGCTATTGCAATATTAAAGATACAAAATACGTATTTTCTCTTTAGGAAAAAGTAGTAATATTTGGTCAATGACTAAACATTACTTGAGTGTCTAATGTGTGCTATCTCTAACTTGAAAGAATACAAAGATAATGGACTGGACTGTTGCAGAGTTCTCTTAATTTGCCACATCTAGAAAGGGAGGAAAACAGCTTTACCACAATGTTGGCATTTAGCTGGTAGAATGAGGTGGAAACAGATGGGCTTTTGAGTCAACTACTCCTCTATATCTTGACTTTGTTATCCAGTAGCCATTTGATCTTGTGCAAGGCTTAAGGTCTCTCACATGTAAAACCAGCTAAGCTATTTTGCAAGACTTGTTCTGAGTATTAAATGAGATAATGCTTCTGGAAAGCATGTGGTATTTTCTTTTCCTTCTTTTATGAGAGGAGAAATACTTTGTTGCCATTTCACAGGGACCACCAATATTCCCCAGGTATAGAAAGACCTGTAGAGAATAGAATTACTGCCTGCTGATGAGCACTTCTTGTTTCCAGAGCAATGCTTTTTTTATCTGTGAGAAAACCTACCACCACTGCAAGCACACATCAAACCTTCTGACAAGCCTTTTAAATATGTTAACTTATATAATCCTCACAACCACACTATGCAGAAGGTGCTGCTATTATCTCTATTTAATAGGTGAGGAAACTGAGGCAGAGAGATTATGTAACGAGCTCCCACACCTGTAAGTAGTGGAGCCAAGTCTTAAGGTCATGAGACTGTACAGCCTCACTTTAACCCACTATGGCATGCTACTCTATAAAGCACATAGAACATAAGATGAGAAATTAGTGGGTATAGACTTCCTATCATGAGCAAGAAGCTAGGCAGGGGGGCTCACATATGTAATTCTCCAGTCCTTCTATCCTCCATTCTGACAAATGCTTCAACCAAAGACAAGAAGGATCATCTTAGACGGTAAACCACTACCATCAAATACTAAGAGCTTATTGATTTTCAGTGAACAAGAAGACATCAATTAATAACACTTTCATTAGTGCACTAACTAAAGAGTCTATGCCTAAAAGCTTCTCAAAGTACTATGGTGAACCTCAAGCAAGGTGCTTACAAGCCGTAGGAATATGGTTCAGTATTTTGCTCAGTGACAAAGTTAACAAAATGCCATAGATTAGAGAAACAAAAAAAATATTAGTCTGTATCGAATTCACTGCTCTCTCAGTAATGATAAAAAATGCAAGTAAAAAGTTTCCTCGGTTTTTTTTCTCCAACCCTCATAAATTTGATTTCTTTTTGCATAGACTCAATCCAACATGGATGTAGAAATTAGGGACTCTAATGATTTCTGTCTCTAGACACATATTATTCACTCTAAGTGACTATGCACATTAGTAATAAGATGTAGAAACACCAGCAGTTCATTTTCTAGCAAAGTATTACTAATTCTTCATCTTCAACATTAAGAAAACCTAACAGAATGACTATATTCTATTATGAAATTTCCTTTACTTCAATATATGTGGTAAAACTCACTGGAGGAAAAAAAAGAAAGACAGAGTGGAAGGAGAGAATGCCTGAAACACTAGGTTTGTCTTTAGATTTTAGTTCAAATTCAGCTACTTGGGTTATGACTTTTGAAGGTCAATTATTTTTGGCTAAATAAGTAGAAAATTGGTCCTGGTAAGCAGGCATGTATCTCCTGGGGGTGAGGTTGGAGGTGGGGATAGGGAGAAACCATTGCATTGCATTACAGCAATGAAACAATAATCTCACATTCATATATATAAACAGAATTAGCATAATACTATTCTTTGTAGGAAGGGATGTTAGCATTTAGAAGGTTGTAATTATTTTAGGAATAATGAATTTCTATAAGGCATCTGTTTTTTCCAAAGTATTTTGGTTAAAGCCTGATTTGCGTGAAAACATAAATAACCTCTTGCTCCAGACTGAGAGCATCAGCAAGCTTTAACAGATGGCCTCATTTAAAAATCATTTGTAAGATATCTCACATTTATACAACATGCTGTCAACTTCTTCCTTTTATTCAATCATGATTTTACATATTTCTGTCATAAATATTTTTTAATCCTGTGCATTCATGGAAATAACACAATTTAGTATTTATACTTAATTTGGTTTGGGGGCAACCCTAATTCTTTCAAACTTATGCCACTTACTTAAGTATTATAGAATGATTAACTAGAGAAAAATACAAAGTTAAACATTAATTCATGAAAATGCAACCAAAAGCAACATTTTAAATCAAGGAATGAATGGGAAAAATGAAAGAATTGAAAAACTCTTATCTTGTACCTCCCTCTGGTCATTATTCTTTCGCTTTTCTTTCATATTCAAGGGCCTGGAACACAGTAGATACCTGCTGCCTCTATTTCTTCATCTCTCCTTCACTTTTTAAATAATAAAAAAAACTGCCAAATCCAATCAGTCTTTAACCACTTGCATGTAACCAAAGTTCTGTACCCTATATCCCTAAAACTCCTTGGTCAATGGTCACCCATGATTCTCATATTGCTAAATATAATAGACTTTACTATCCAAGGCTCAAGTTTTGACTTTCTATTCATTGTTCAATGCATTTAGCATTGCTCTTTATTCTTTCCTTAAATGATCTCCCTCAATTTCCATGAGACCATTCCACAGGATTCTTTTGCCTTCCCTCTTCTGAATCTAAACATGTTTCCTAATCTTACTTACTCTAAAGACTTCAACTACAGCTACGTAACAATGATTCCCAAATCTACATCTCTGGTCCTTATATCGCCACTGAACAAATTCACACATCCAAATGTTCACAGGTTACTTCCACCTACATGTCCCATTCTACAGGTCTCAAACTGTACCTTTTTCTATAGTTCTTACTTTAGTGAAAGACATCTTTCCCACCAAGTCACTCAAGTCAGAAATTCTGGAGCTACCTTAGACTTCTCCCTCACCAAGTCCTAAATTCAGTTGATTTTATCTCAGTTCTGCTAGGTTCTTTCATTAGTTCAGGTTATCATGATTTTGATAATGGTCTGGACTCTTTATGGTTTCCTAACTGGTCTCTGCACCTCCAGTCTTTTCATTCCCTCCAATTTATCTTTTCATACTATTGCCAGAGTGATATTTCTAAAACATAAGTCTGATTGGTCATCCCTGCATAAAATATTTAAATGGCTCCCCAATACCCATGAGAGACAATCCAAAATCATTCTCTCCACATACGACATTACGGTCTGGCTCTCTTTCTTCCTTTTCTTATCCATGTTTCAACTTAAGTCTTAATGAAATAGTCAGATGCTACCACATCTAATTATAGTGAATATGTATTCATTGAAGATGAGATTAGAAGCCAGTCGATATCAAAAAAACACAAGAACATGAAAGATGAGAAATATGGTACAGGTAGTAACTATAATAAAAATTAGCATTAGGATAAATAATAATAGACCAGACTTACTGGTATTGATAAGAGAAAGAGGGTGAAAATCTCAATTGAATTAGGGCTACCATGGTAAGATAAATAATGGACAACTGACATTCATAATCTGTATATATTTTCACTAGTGAGCTTGGTTTTCACCTTTGGTAAGTGATAGAACCTAGAGGAAGGATTAGAAAAGAAACTATTAAAACAGACTCTAGAGCAGTTATATAGTGACCCCTTGAAAAAACTATTTCAATATGTTATTCTCCCACTATAAATGTATTAGTGTGCTATCATCATTTAAAAACATATAAAGAAATAGCATATTTAAAAAATAAACTTTATCAATGAAATGCATTGAAGTCCCTGTATTTCATGTGTCTCTACTAATTTATTAAAGCTTGGGTCAAAATGTGTTAAATTTCTTCTGTTAGAATTTGCAATTCATTCCACTGTTCTCAAAGTAGCTTCACTATTGCACTGAAACTCATTTCTTAACTAATGAAATTGAAAATATGTAATAATTAAGGGATTTGGAATAAAATTCTAATGTTCAATTTGCCTGTTTGTAATTTTAACATGTATTTTAACATGGTGGTTTAACATGTCATTTAAACTGTATTTCTATCAACTTGAAATCTCAGATATTTTGATCTGCTAGAGAAAAATAATAAACTTCAAAGTTTTTGTTAAGGTGTATCAAGCAAATAAATCTCAAAGCTTTGCATTTTTATCATATTTACATAAGACACCATAAAAGTTGATAAAGGGTTACAGAGCAAAAATCTCAGTGCTTGCTTACAAAATATAGCATAGAAAGAAATGTACACATTTGAGGGTAAAATAAGCTGTCCTAAAAATATGTTACATGGCTAACATTATGTTAAATGATATGGGATATAAAGATACAAAGACATATGCTGTCTAGTTTGGGTTCTGGTGGGAGGAAAGGGAAGATAAAGAAATCTAAATAACTTTATTGTCACATTAGCCAAGAACTGAAAGCAACCTAAGTGTCCATTAATAGATGAATGGATAAAGAAGATGTGGTACCTATACACAATGGAATATTATTCAGCCACAAAAAAGAAAGAAATCCTGCCATTTGTGACAATATGGATGGACCTAGAGGGTATAATGCTAAGTGACATAAGCCAGGTGGAGAAAGACAAATACCATATGATTTCATTTATTTGTGGAATCTAAAAACAAAATGAAACAAAATGAACAAAGTAGATTCAGAGACACTGAGATGTGAATGGTGGTTATCATGGAGGAGAGGTAACCTAGCCACCAGGTGGGTGGACGGGGAGGGTCAGGAGAATAAAGGGGCCCCAAAATTTCAAACATAATATAAGTCAGTCATGGGGATGGAAATGCAGCATGGAGAATACAGCCAATGGTTTTCTAACATCTTTCTGTGTTGACAAATAGTAACTGTGCTAGTTGGGGTGAGGATTTAATAATGTGTTTAACTGTTGAACCACTATGTTGTATATTTGAAACCAATATAATATTGTGTATCAACCTGTATTTCAATAAAAAATATAAACAAATGTTTATTTATATGAATATGAATAAAATATTTGGGTAGTACCAAATATACTCATTCAGTGAAATATTCTGGCACTATGGATAAAACAAAGGCATAGAACATATAATTCCTGACCTCAGGGAACTTACAGTCCAACAGACAAGGTACATGTCAAAATAAGTACAATGTATATAGAAAGTGACGGGTACATATTTTATAATCCAAGTGACTTTTATGATGCAACTCAAATATGTTCTTTCTGTAGCTTTTCTCTGAAAGTGGTTCAGAGAATTACCCCATTATTTGCATGTACATAGCATTTAATACTTTATTTTTGTTCTAGACAATCTCTCTTATAATTATTTATTTATATGTTAATTTTCTGTACTAGACTATGAGCTCTTCACGGGCAGTGGTTGTGTTAATATCTATTTGTAGCCTCCCAAAGAGCCTGGCACATGGTGAGCAACTCTTAAAAATATTTAATCAAATTGAGCTATTGTACAAAATGTACAAAAATGAGAGAACTGAACAATGAACACAAGGTGCTAACTTTCTAAGTACAAGTAACAAACAGCAAACAGACCAAATGGGGGTGGGAGGAAGAGGAGGTGGGAGAGAGAGAAGAGGAAAAGATAAATATAGGATTGCCAGCTTGACTCAGGCCAGGCTTGGCGAGTAGTTGGGAACTGAGTCAGTTTTGAATATGTATGTAGCATCTCAGTGCAGACAAGGAAGAAATGTGGCCTGGAAGTGGAATCGGTGTGATCCAGGCATAGTTACTAGACTTTGTGCTTCTGTATCTTTCTAATTCTAGAAGCTAGTAGGGAAGACAGAGATGTAAACAGGCACTTGTGATTCTGATCAATAGATCACTAATCTTACAGTCTTAAGAGTAATCTATGATTCTTCCTTCTCTTTCATCTCTCATGTTCTGGAAAATATCAAGTATAGTACAAGCTCTTCATTTACAATCTTAGATTTGTCAATAGCTCTGCTGCAACTTTTGTAGAGCTGGATAACACCTGGGGAAGCCTAGATGGCTGGGTCACAGAGACGACCAACTTGTAAGATTTTAGCTGGTGACACTATGATACCCAAAGCTTTATGAGGGCTGGTGAAAAAAACTAAGATTCTTAAAAATCTCTGCTAGAATTGGTCCTAGAATTGGTCAGTGAAAGTAGAAGCTCCAGATCAGGGACAATAGGTTAAAAACACATGTATTTAAGAGTGATTTATTTACCCAGGTTAGAAATCTGCCTCCATTGTTAGCTGTGTGACTTTAAGTAAGTTATTTAACCTCTCTGTACTTCACATATAAAAAATAGGAATACTATGACAACCATATAAGGTTGTTGTTAAGAATTCAGTGAATTAGTATATGTAATTTGTGCAGTGCCTAACACACTGTACTTGTTAAGTCTTGGCTATTATTGGGTTAATATTTTCTAAACCATCTTCATCATCTATGTGGGATAAAAGGAGGAAGAATACTCAGAGAAAGTGAAAGAGGAATATTCATAGAGGCTATAAGAGAACCAGTTTAGTGGAAATGAAAGAGATCATTAAAAAGGCATGTGGGGATAAAAGATATATGATGTTAACAAGGACAAGGACAAAATTCTATATAGGAATAAGATACTTTATGTAATAACCTCTCTAATGCTTTCTCTGTAAATGTAAAAAAGTACAATAGTATAACCCTAGACACATGTAATTCAAGAAGAATGTTCTGGGCTAATGTTTCCTGGGAGGTGTTTATTTCTGTCACTCTGTAGAGATTATAGGTCTATGTAAATGAGAGATTTGTTTTCAGCCCCCAGTTTAATCTGGAAACGACTTTTCCCACAAAAGTTGAATTAAAAGTTTCCCTCACCCCTTTATCCTCAGGACTACAACATGAAGAGAAAATACAGCTTTGAGCTGAAGAACACTGATCCACCAAGGAGACCAATGAAGCGAGCACTGCAGGTGGAGAGGCACAAGCTACAGCGCACACAGTTAGTTCTGGGGTTGATGGGAAAAGCTGGAATAGCTTATTCTGCCCTCGAGAGAGACAGACATCCTCTTTCAGAGCCAACTACTTGGGGCAAGAACAATGTGAGAGTCCAGAGGAGACTTCAGACTGCCCCAGAACTATTCCTTCAGCCACACTGGCAAGCCCTGGTTTACTCCCATTGTCTTGGCTTAATTGCTGATACTTCTTTCATTCCATAAAGACAACAAATTATATGGTCACTTGAGATGGGTAGTATTAGTTCCTAAATAAGGAGGAAAGGGAAACATTTTAGTAATGTGACTTTGTATAATTAATTGTTTACCTGTTTTCATTATAGATAGTGAGTTCAATCACTCTTAAATCTTCCAGAAAATCACAAATTCAGATTTTAAAAATATAGACATCTAGAGCGAGTGGACCTTAGAGAACATTCTGGTATCACAGTGAACATTATGGAATATATTTAAAATAACTTTATCTAGAAAATTAAAATAAGATGATGGGTCAGCATCCATATCATCACTCTTCTGCTCAGAAACATTTAATAGTGCCCCACTGACTGTTAATTTTAAGTGTCTAAACCTGGCATCAAAGGTGCTGCAGGATGCAGCCCAAGTCTATTGTATTATCTTTAACTTCTACTCTATCTCTTTACTTTACGTTAACACATGATTTGGTCCTGCTACTCCTTTTACCTCAATATCTCCTGATTTTGTTTGGAGATGGGCAATAATTAATGGCTAAAAATATCACCTTCCCAGACTCCCTTCAGTCAGGGTAGCAATTTGCACAGTTCTGGCCAGTGAATTATAAACAGAAGTCTGCAGAAGAATATTTGGAAAATTTTCCTTTTCTCATTCCCTCAGTCACTTCTTCCCACTGGACTGTAGACTGGAACTTGGAGCTATAGCCACCATTTGTGATCATGAGGCAACAAGTATGAAGGAAAGTCTCAGAAAATTACAGAAATGTAACCTTGATATTATAAACCACTGACTTGATGCCAGCAACTGCTTACCTCCAGGTTTCTTGTTTTGTTTGAAATATAAAGCCTTATTTTATTGAAGTTTCTATCAGTTAAGTTTACTTTTATATGCATCTGAACCACTTCCTGACATGTCTTCTCTTTAGGTTCTTCTAGATTGATTATAAATGTTACTTTCTCTTTCAGTCTTCTAATTTGCTTTCAAACAGATGTAGCATCTCTCTCTTTTATGAGTCCCATAGCATTTTGTGTTGTTTATTACACTATAATATTTTGCCTTGAATTGATTTTTATATATTAGTCTAATCTTACCTACTATTGTATTCACTTTTCTGGTAAAGGAATTAGAATAGTGTTTTATTTGCTTTACACACAGCAGGCTTCTAAATATTTTTCTGAATTGATTTAGACTAAGTATACTATACTACGGTATCCATGTTTACTAACAATTCTATATCATATGAATCATGTAAAGTTTGTACGCCTATCAACCCCTGTTTTTCTTTTTTTTTAATTAAGGTATCATTGATATATAATCTTATGCTCAGGTTTCACATGAGCAACATTGTGGTTGCTACATTCCCCCCACTATCAAGTCCCCACCACATGCCTTATCACAGTCCCTGTTCATCAGTGTAGTAAGATGCGGTAGAGTCACTATTTGTCTTCTCTGTGCTATACTTCCTTCCCTGTGCCCCCCTATATTATGTGCACTAATTGTAATACCCCTTAATCCCCTTATCCCTCCCTTCCCACCCACCCTCCCCAGTCCCTTTCACTTTGGTAACATTCTTGGGTTCTCTGGATCTGCTGCTGTTTTATTCCTTTAGTTTTTGCTTTTCAACCCGTTTCTTTTATCTTCCTAGACACCTCCTCACAGTATAGAACTGACAATAATTATATGTGGCTGCTAGATGAATTAAAAATGCTTTCTCTGCTTAGTTTGGATATATGTTCCAGAAGGAGAAAAGGCTGAAATCTTATTCTAGCTCTGTTGAACTTGACGAAAGGAAGGCATAGCTTTCACTTAACTGGATCTCAGTGGTGCCTTTCTCCTAAAGAACAGGGTTTTGCAATATTGTTTTGTAATAACCAAAGGACAAACTCATGGCAGTGAAAAGTGAGAAGACTCTGCTAGAAACATGTTTATTGGAAATTAAAAATGAAGTCAGACTTTCTTCTCACTGATTTGACAATGATTGCCAATTAAGCTATATTATATCAACTACACTTCAATAAAAAAAAAAGATTTATGCCCGAAGATGTTATGTCACACATACATTTATTTCATTAAAAAAAGCTATACTATGAACCTTTTCTAGATATTAAATAAGGTAAATCTTTACTTCATTAAATAAGGTTTTAATTATACTTACATTGAAAGTAAGGTTTTAATTACACTTACAATGAAAAATTTTGTCAACTTAAAAATGTGTGAGGAGGTACATGGCTTTACAAACTTATTTTAAAAAGTACTTAGACAAAAAAAATACAAACAATATGATCCTTACCATCACACTCAGTTTTACCTCACTTTTTATACCTGTTCTTCTGTTCCGTTTGTTCTTGGGCAAATTCATGTTACCCAATGTCCCACTTACGTGAATTTTTAGTCCCCCACTTTGCCCCGAAGTCTTTGAGAATATACTCAGTATCAGGAATACCCTGTCCCTTCATTCTAAAAGTGGCATTAAGCTTCTACCAGTTGAAATGGTAAGGTCTTAAAGCCAGTTTTTATCTCTACATATGTAGTTACTTCAAAAGAAGAGATGATATTAGGCAAATAGTATGTAGTTAATTTCACAGTTGATATTGTGCAATTTTTTTCAGTCATTGTTCTTTAGTAAAGGCTTTATATTTCAAACAAAACAAGAAACCTAGAGGTAAGCAGTTGCTGGCATCAAGTCAGTGGTTTATAATATCAAGGTTACATTTCTGTAATTTTCTGAGACTTTCCCTCATACTTGTTGCCTCATGATCACAAATGGTGGCTATAGCTCCAAGTTAGTAAATACTGTAATACTGATAAATGAATAAAACTTGCTAAAGGTGGCCACAACCCAAAAGCTACAAAGAGTTCTTGGCCTTGGGAATCTTTTATAGGTTGAATTGGAATTTAGCTACTCACTGGTTAAGTCACTTGACCTCTCTAAGCCTCCTCATCTGACTTTGAGGACTAGTTGTGGGGATTAAATGTCATAATACAAGTAATGTGTTGAGCCCAGTGTCTGACACTATTAGGTACTCAATAAATGATAGCAATAAATGATCTCATCATTATTAATACTATGCTAATTGTTATTTAATACTATTGCAAGTTTCCAAATTCATTCATTCTTGTATACAACTTAAATAAGGAGGGGAAGAAAACAAATAATTTGAGGTAAACTGAGACATACAAACTTAGTAATTTAAAAATATTTTTTGAGCACTTTATGTGTCATACTGCTCTCAACAGAACAAAGAACAAGGAAGAAAAAAATCCTTGTTCTTGTGAAGCTCACATCTTAGTATGAGAAGATAGGAAATGAACATAATGAATAAGAACATTATATAGCATATTAGAAGGCAGTGAGTAGGTTAAGAGTGATTGGGAATGGCAGAATGAGGGTAAATTGCTACTCTGTAATGGATGTTCAGGAAAAGCTTCATTAAAATGGTGATATTTCAACAATATTTGAAGGAGGTGAGGAAGTTAGCTATGAAAAGATCTGAGAGGAACATTTTAGGCAAAAGGAACAGGCAGCCAAGGCCCTAAGGCTTGGAGTGTTCAAGATGAAGGAATAGCAAGGTGGTTGGTGTGGCTGACTCAGAGCAAATGGGAGAGGAAGAAAACATGAAATCAGAGATGTAAGCCAGCCAAGTAGCACAGAGTCCTGGAGGCCACCAAAGGACTTCTGAGAGACATGTAACACTGATGCAGTGTTTTGAGCAGGGAAATGACATGATCTGTCTTATATTTTAAAAGAAGCATCCTTCTGGCTGCTGCATGAAAACAGACTGAAGGAGGTCAGGGTGAGAAGCAGGTGTTTAGTCAGGAGGCTACTACAGTAATCCCAGCAAAACATGATGATAGCTTGGACTGAATGGTATCACTGGAGGTGGTGAAAAACTACAAACATATTTTAAAAACAGAATCAACAGGATTTCCTCTCATATTGGATGCTAGGCAAACAGTTATTGTTTTATTTAAAAAATCTTACTCTAAATACCTGAAAAAGATTTATGAATATAGGGTTTTCAGAGAAGAGGGACTTCTGTAACTTCCAGTATAAGTCCCTAGGAGGTTTGAAACAAATATGACATTGGATTTCAATTACAATTCAGTACAAAAATAAAACAAAAGAAAATAGAACACAGCAAAGAGGTGAAGTGAGTACAGAAACCATGTGTATGGCTTGCATTTCCCACAATGCCTACATCATAACTTTAACATTGTATGTGCGTATAAATATAAATTTTTAGAAAGTTTAAATGTATTGTTATATCGTACAGCCTTCTCATGACCCCTGGGGGCAAGAACTTTCTCCATTCAGTCTGTCACAATCCTTCCCATCCCAGCCCTTCTTCACTTCTATTTGACAGTGATTTTTATGTAGAGAATTTATATGCTAAGGAAACCACATGGATAAGCATCTACCTTTCTGTTGGATTAGCAATAAAATAGGAAAAGAGGGCTGCAGCAATTATCAAGCATTTAGCTTCAACAGTTTCCAAAACTTCATTACTGCCACATCATATACAAATACATCCAGCATGCTTAATAATCCCAAGTTTTTTTTTTAAACTAGGTACCAGAAACCTGAATTTATGAAGACATTGCTATTGGTATTATATAAAGAGGTAACATTCAGTTTTCTTTTAGTAATGTGGATGGAATATTAATTCAGTTCATAAATGTAAAATTAAATTGTTTCAGAATTCTTGCTCCTGAATAAATCATGTTTAATTTTGTGAGTGTCTTCAGGTTTGAGAGAAAAACTATGCCCTGGCATTTTTCTAACAGGCCTTACGTGAAGACCCCAATGCTGTAGGGAAGAATGTTTTAGCTCCATTTACTTCTCTGACCCTGACATCCATAACTAGCAAAATGAAGAAAAATGGTTGGTAGGTCAAGCTAAAAGGTAACTCATATTAACAGTCTTACAAATGAGACTTTCCATATCAAGTACTGGCATGGCTTCCTAAATATACTCATAATACAGACTACTATTCAAATTAGATAGAAATACATGTTTCCTTATCTTCTATGTTTTATTAAAGAAAATGTGTCAACTGAAGGCACAGTGATGACTGGTAGAATCACACTTAAAGGTTTTCCTACTAAAATGCCAAGAGCATACAAACAATTTAACACACCAACTCCACCAACTCAGAGGCAATTGCTTCCATATTTAGTAAGTGAAGAATGTATCGTCAATGCTCTGGCATGAATCTTATTAAATAAAGTGTAAAAGGTTTATTAAATTATATTCTATTAAATAAAATTTTCAAGAGGTTCTACACAGATCTTGTACAACAGCAATTTTACTTTCTCCAATGCAGTAAACAGACTGCTGAATCGCTAATGGTATTTTACATGCTGGATACCCCTAAAAGTTACACTTTGGTTTGTTTATATGGTCGTATACTACATCTGTTCTGTCAAAGTCAAGCTTAAATAATAAGCTGTAGTCTAATAGCGTCTCTAAGAAATCATTCTCCAGTTCTGTTAAATAAATTAATGATGAGCTAATTATAATTTCATTAGATACATAATCAAAAGAATCAAGAAGTAAATACTAGCACATCATACTGTTTAATAGAAATTCCAAACACATTTGGCATGTTTAAACATAGACTTGCAGGTATTTCTTTTAAATAATTAATATCCATATTTATAAAGTTTTGATAATTAAAGTAGTAGTCTGTTATGATGATTGATAATGGATTAGGTTTATGCATCAAAAACATAGCAACTGAGATCTTATCAAAGACTACTGTCATAATGTGATGGTTTTATTAATTTCTGGGTTTTACTCTGACAGCAGAATATCCTTCGTTCATATGGAAGCCATTTGAGAGCATGTTATTAGAATGGTATAGTAAATACCTGGGTGTGTAATGGCTGTTTGATTGAATTAGTACTTCTCATTCACATATGTTCAATAAAAATCATATTTGAGCAGTTGTATGTAGATTTTCACTATAACAGAAAAACACCATTTATAACAAATGTCATTATAACAAAATCTCCTTTCAACAAAAGACTTCAAAGACCCAAATGACTGCTTATATTTTTAAAAAAGTAATAACTGATCTAACTTCAATGTAACAAAACAACTTATACAGTCCCTTAGAAATTTCTGCAGAGGAGAAGCCCTTTTATTGAATCATGTAATAACAATTTGTATAGAGTACAGATACTCAGGCTGGCTCCATTGCCACTAATTACTTAAAACTGGGTCCAGTTGAGTAGGCTGGTAAAGGCCATGAAGTGGCCTACAGAGGTTATCTAGGTGGTTTCCTCTTCCTATCAAAAACCAGCTTAGAAGAGTGCACTGCTTACAGTCAACAGCCTCATCCCTGCCACCCCACTCCCCGCACCTACCTTCTATCACATAGCTAACAGTCAGTTCTGCTTAAAACAAAGTTTTTGTTTTAAGGAGAGAATAGGAATATAGTAGCAGCCCTAGGACTTAATGACCTGTCTTAGCTGTCCAGCAGCCCTGCAACTTAAACCTGAAGTCATATGGCTACTTAGACATTCACAGAATTCTGTTTGTAGCAGTCCGGGAAGAGAAGTGCTTATACAGTCACTTCACAAGTAACTCTTGCTGTTGCTTCTATCTGGAGATGCTGCAGCCATTGCTCACAGGGGAGCTCAATGTGCCATTAAAAAGGATGTTGTGAGCATGTGTGTTCTGGTATATCTGTGTTTTAATTATCTACATCTAAATGTGCATACATGTCTCTGAGGGTTATTAGGTGCTAGGCTCTGTTTTTGTTTTGTGCCTTTTAGTCCAACTGGAAAAAAACAGGAAAGTGGGAAAATATCTTGGTTATAAAGACTTAAAATATTATTTATATTTCAATTTAGTAAGCTATTATCTATAATGTATTGAATCTATGAAATAATATATGATGTTTACTTTGAATGACTGATAATGTGTGATATTTTTTCCCAATGGTTTAAGTAATATGAAATGAATAATTACATCCACCCCAAAACATATCTTAAATATTTTCTAATGGCACTAGGCTAAATTATTTCTGCTCTCAACTTCGAGCATTAGGTGAGGTATAAAACTCATGTTTTAAGTTAGTGTAAAGACACTAAAAATATATATTTTTAAACAAAAAGTTTCTCAGTGGACAGTTGTGATTCAATGTGTAAATGGGTAAGCAAAGAAACCATTCAGCTAACTTTTATGGTTTTATTTTGAATATTAGGCTGATGTGTAAGGAAACCAAGGCCCTTTACTTTCTATCTGAAGTCTTTAAGTATAAACATTATACATTTGAAAGGCATCCAAAATTAGGTATTATCTTAGCCCTACCTTTATTTACTTTTACATAATTATCCTGATGAAAGATATAATTATAGCATTATGCAAAATTACTAACTGATTTTTTTTTAATGTTTCCTAAGTGATAAACACATTATATATAGATTAAGGCAGTAAATCCCCAACTAAAATAGCTAGGAGTTAATTAAAAAGAAGAAACTATTAATTCTTATTTCTTGGTTAGGAAAAAAAACAACCTTATGAAAAAGTAATTTAGGGAAAATACTTTATGAATAAAATTTCAAGATATAATTACAACTTACTAAATTATATAAGACATGATTATTTTAATGCCCAATTTAGAGAAGAAAAACTGAGAAACACAACTTTTGACATCAAGGAAAAAGCTTTTGCTCTTCTTTGCCTGACTTTTTCACTTTGTACTATTGTAAAGTGCTTTGGAAATAGAATCATAATGTGATGTTTGCCCTCATATTTGATGTCTGCAGCATAAAATTATTACTCTTAGAGTGGGAAGGATTCTCCTATTTAGAAAACAGTGAGGCTTATTATGTAACACTTGGAAGGAGAAATCACCTTCCCTAAACAGCAGAGTAGCTCCAAATCCTCTAAAGGAATGATAAAAGAGATGGCCAGGACATAACTGCTCCGAACTGCATTTTAAACAATCATTCAAATTATCATAAAATAATTAATCATGTTTCACTCAAGTGATAATAGATATAAATGTCAATTGACTAGGAACAATGAATATGGATGCCCATGGGATATTACTATCCAATGTTACCAAGATGTTATCAACTTGGCACCTCCCCTCTATTTCAAAGGTTCATTTTAAATGCTCAGTTTGTTTGGTTTTAATTAGTCATCCTGATAGGTATCCATACTAAATCTCTACCACATGTCTTTAGAGGCAAGAAGAGATAACATAGACAAACTAAAAAAATGCATTTAAATTTATATTAAGATTATTTGATAATTTTAATGCATTAAATAACATGCTTTCTTAATTAAAAAGGTGAGTTTTATGTAAACCAAAGATTTAGAAAGATGTCAATATATTGGTAAGAAAGGGGGAGTACAGTGGAGAAGGAGCTAAAAAAATCTTCAGAGAGAAGAAAAGATTGAGTTAGGTGTTAAAATTTTTTTTTCTTTTTAAAATTCCAGCTTGATATGGTAGAGTATTCTAACCCTAAAACCAGGACACAGTTTAATAATTACGGAAAATTTAAACAGGTTGGTATGGCTACTATGCCAGGGAAAAGGTTGCCTTGCATTAGGGCTTTGAGAAATGATTAGCTGGTGTTTTTCTCCAAAGAGCAGACAACTCTGATCCATATGGAGAGCTAATCAAAGATGTAGTCAGGTTACAACACTGTACGTGTAGTCAACAATAATGTACACTTAAAACTTTGTTGAATGTATCTCATGTTAAGTGTTCTTATAACAATTAAAAAAAGATACGGCAGATATTTAGTAGATATTACATGAGGCAGATAGATTTTATATTTAGCAGATGTAATATTTTCCACATTTTATTCCATTCAACAGATATTTACTAAATACTTGGTGTGTTAGGTTCTTTGTTAGGTGCTGTGGATGCATCAGTGAGTAAGAGCATGACACAATTTCTGCCACCAGCTTACAATATGGTAGAGACAGGTATCAAGGAAACAGGAAATTAAAATTATGTGTAAGTGCTTTAACAGATACTTTACAAGGTACTCTGGGGATAGAAGTAGGCTACCTAACCTGGTCTTGGAGGATTAGGAAAGACATTTTATAAGAAGTGACATCTACCTTGAGAACTAAAGGAAGAGTAAGATAGATCTGGCAAGAATACCTGAAAGAAAAGGGGAGAATATTTTCCGCATTTACAAAGACCTGGAAGTGACAGAGTGGGCCATTGTGGGGGCTGCAAATCAAAGAGTCAGTCTGCAACTTGGAGTTCAGGTAAGAAGAGATGTAGCTGGAGAGGCAGCCAGAAGCCAGATTTCAAGGAAATGTATTTTGATAAAAAACAATGGACTAGATTAAAAATTCACCCAAAAGTAGCTCCATAAATATTTACTGAATGAATTAAAAAAAATCCATAGTTGATTTCACTCTCACATAATTAGTCCTTGAAGCTTCAATTAACCAAGCATAAATATTATACTGAAATAATGAACACTTCACTGTAGGTCCAGATATTAAAAATCTGACAGAATTTCTTCCTAGAGTCTCTTAAACACACATAACACACACAAGGAACCAAAGGAAATTTCATCCCGATTTCTAGAGCAAAGATGAGGGAGTTATTTAAGTAGGAAAGAATTATTCCCTCTTTATACAAACAAGTGACTTGGGTGTTGCGAATCATTTTATTAAGAGTAGTCTGACCTGTGGGAGGAGAGGATTCAGAGCCGGGAGGGAGTGGAAGTACACCCCGCGAAGTAGCCAGCCCGGGTGATCGGCGCGGGGAGCGCTGACCCACATTGCGCAGTGCAGCAGAGATTGGAGAGACAGAGGGGCAGGATCTGAGTGGGGAACGCGCCAGGGTGCTTGCAGCCAGCTCCCGGGAAGGAAAAAAAAAAAAAGTGCGCGCTTTCTTCAGCGGTCTTAAAGAGACAGGAGCCCAGCGGAGGAGCCGGATCGCCCCAGCACACTCAGCCCAGCAGGCTGCAAGTCCTGGGGCGTTTCAGACGCCTTAGCTGGTGACTGAGGAAGCGTAGCCATACTTACACTTCTCACTGAGATCAATAGCCTCCTATTCATTCCCACCTCTGCCAGAACGATAAAGGGCCCTGTGGAGCGGCGCAGCCACAGCTGTGGAATAGTGGGGCAATAGCGCCACCTACAGCATTCCCACAGAATCTACGTCCGGTGGGCATTTTTTTTGCTTTTTTGTTTTAGTTTTGTTTTTTCTTTTCTTTCTTTCTTCTTCTTTTTTTTTCCTCTTTTTTTTTCTTCTCTTTTTAAAGTCTTAAAGAGCCCAGCTGACATACGTGGCAACTATCAGTGACCAATTCTATAGCCATGAAAAGACAGAGGAATATGGTTCAGACCAAAATCAACCAGACAACCCCAGAGAGGGAGTCTGAAGGGATGGAAATGCACAGTCTTCCTGAAAAAGAATTCAGAATAAAAGTCATAACCATGCTGATGGACCTACAGAGAAATGTGCAAGAGCTGAGGGAGGAAGTGAGGGAACTGAGGAAAGACAATGCAGAAATCAGACAAGCGATCAACGGGCTTAACAGCAGAATGGATGAGATGCAAGAGACTGTTAATGGAATAGAAAACAGAGAACAGGAGTACAGAGCAGCTGAGGCAGAGAGAGATAAAAGGATTTCTAGGAATGAAAGAATATTAAGAGAACTGTGTGACCAATCCAAACGGAACAATATTCGCATTATAGGAGTACCAGAGAAAGAAGAGAGAGAAAAAGGGATAGAAAGTGTCTTTGAAGAAATAATTGCTGAAAACTTTCCCTCGCTGGGGAAGGAAGTAGTCTTGCAGTCCACCGAAGCTCATAGATCTCCCAACACAAGGGACCCAAGGAAGACAACACCAAGACACATAATAATTAAGATGGCAAAGATCAAAGATAAAGACAGGGTATTAAAGGCAGCTAGAGAGAGAAAAAAGATCACCTACAAAGGAAAACCCATCAGACTATCATCAGACTTCTCAACAGAAACCTTACAGGCCAGAAGAGAATGGCACGATATATTTAATGTTATGAAACAGAAGGGCCTCGAACCAAGAATATTGTATCCAGCACGATTATCATTTAAATATGATGGAGGGATTAAACAATTTCCAGACAAACGGAAGTTGAGAGAGTTTGCCTCTCATAAACCACCACTACAGGATATCTTAAATGGACTGCTCTAGATGGAAGCACACCTAAGGCTAAAAAGATGTCACCAGAGAAAATAAAATCATAGCAAAGAAAGCAGACCATCCAAATACTAACTAAAGGCAAGAATAAAACACCTATTATAGATAGAATGGAGGAGGAGGAATAAGAAGGGAGAGAAATAAAGAAACATCAGACTGTGTTTACAATAACTTAACAAGAAAGTTAAGTTAGATTGCTAGATAGTAAAGAAGCAACCCTTGAACCCTTGCGAACCATGAATCTAAAGCCAGCAATGGCAATAAGTACATATCTATCAATAATCACCCTAAATGTAAATGGACTGAATGCACCAATCAAAAGACACAGAGTAACAGAATGGATAAAAAAGCAAGACCCATCTATATGCTGCCTACAAGAAACTCACCTCAAATCCAAAGATATACACAGACTAAAAGTGAAGGGATGGAAAAAGATATTTCATGCAAACAACAAAGAGAAAAAAGCAGGTGTTGCAGTACTTGTATCAGACAAAATAGACTTCAAAACGAAGAAAGTAGCAAAAGATAAAGAAGGACATTGCATAATGATAAAGGGGTCAGTCCAACAAGAAGATATACCCATTATAAATATATATGCACCCAACACAGGAGCGCCAGCATATGTGAGACAAATACTAACAGAATTAAAGGAAGAAATAGACAGCAATGCATTCATCTTAGGAGACTTCAACACACCACTCACTCCAGAGGACAGATCAACCAGACAGAAAATCAGCAAAGACACAGAGGCACTGAACAACATACTAGAACAGATGAACCTAACAGACATCTACAGAACTCTACACCCAAAAGGAACAGGATACACATTCTTCTCAAGTGCACATGGAACATTTTCCAGAATAGACCACATACTAGGCCACAAAAACAACCTCAGTAATTTCAAAAATATTGAAATCCTACCAACTAACTTCTCAGATCACCAAGGTATAAAACTAGAAATAAATTTTAGAAAGAAATCAAAAAGGCTCACAAATACATGGAGACTTAACAACACTCTCCTAATTAATCAACGGGTTAACGACCAAATCAAAAGAGAAATCAAAGACTATATGGAGACTAATGACAACAACAACACAAAGCCACAACTTCTGTGCGACGCAGCAAAGGCAGTTCTAAGAGGAAAGTATATTGCAATCCAGGCCTATTTAAAGAAGGAAGAACATTCCTAAATGAATAGTCTAAAGACACAATTACTGAAATTGGAAAAAGAAGAACAAATGAGGCCCAAAGTCACCAGAAGGAGGGAAATAATAAAGATTAGAGAAGAAATAAATAAAATTGAGAAGAATAAAACAATAGAAAAAATCAATAAAACCAAGAGCTGGTTCTTTGAAAAAATAAACAAAATAGATAAACCCCTAGCCAGACTCATTAAGAGAAAAAGAGAATCTACACACATAAACACAATCAGAAATGAGAAAGGAAAAATCACGACGGACCCCACAGAAATACAAAGAATCATAAGAGAATATTATGAGAACCTATATGCTAACAAGCTGGAAAACATAGAAGAAATGGACAACTTCTTAGAAAAATACAACCTTCCAAGACTGACCAAGCAAGAAACAGAAAAACTAAACAGACCAATCACCAGCGACGAAATCGAATTGGTAATCAAAAAACTACCCAAGCACAAAACCCCCAGGCCTGATGGATTCACCTCTGAATTCTACCAGACATATAGAGAAGAAATAACACTGATTCTCCTTAAAGTTTTCCAAAAAATAGAAGAGGAGGGAATACTTCCAAACTCATTCTATGAAGCCAGCATCACTCTAATACCAAAACCGGGCAAAGACCTCACCAAAAAAGAAAATTACAGACCAATATCCCTGATGAAAGTAGATGCAAAAATACTCAACAAAATATTAGCAAACCGAATTCAAAAATACATCAAGAGGATCATACACCATGATCAAGTGGGATTCATCCCAGGGATGCAAGGATGGTACAACATTCGAAAATCCATCAACATCATCCACCACATCAACAAAAAGAAGAACAAAAACCACATGATCATCTCCATAGATGCTGAAAAAGCATTTGACAAAATTCAGCATCCATTCCTGATTAAAACTCTCAACAAAAGGGGTATAGACGGCAAGTACCTCAACATCATAAAGGCTATATATGACAAACCCACAGCTAACATCATACTTAACGGCGAGACGCTGAAAGCTTTTCATCTAAGATCGGGAACAAGACAGGGATGCCCACTCTCTCCACTGTTATTCAACATAGTACTGGAGGTCCTTGCCACAGCAATCAGACAAAACAAAGACATACAAGGCATCCAGATTGGTAAAGAAGAAGTCAAATTGTCACTATTTGCAGATGACATGATACTGTACATAAAAAACCCTAAAGACTCCACTCCAAAACTACTAGAACTAATATCTGAATTCAGCAAAGTTGCAGGATACAAAATTAACACACAGAAATCTGTTGCTTTCCTATACACTAATGATGAACTAACAGAAAGAGAAATCAGAAAAACAATTCCATTCACAATTGCATCAAAAAGAATAAAATACCTAGGAATAAACCTAACGAAGGAAGTGAAAGACCTGTACTCTGAAAACTACAAGACACTCCTAAGAGAAATTAAAGAGGACACTAACAAATGGAAATGCATCCCATGCTCTTGGCTAGGAAGAATAAATATTGTCAAAATGGCTATACTACCTAAAGCAATCTACAGATTCAATGCAATCCCTATCAAACTACCAACAGCTTTCTTCAATGAACTGGAACAAATAATTCTAAAATTCATATGGAACCACAAAAGACCCCGAATAGCCAAAGCAATCCTGAGAAGGAGGAATAAAACAGGGGGAATTACACTCCCTGACTTCAAGCTCTACTACAAAGCCACAGTAATCAAGACAATTTGGTATTGGCACAAAAACAGACCCACAGACCAGTGGAACAGAATAGAAAATCCAAACATTAACCCAAACATATACAGTCAATTAATATTTGATAAAGTGCCTTGGATATACAATGGGGAGATGACAGCCTCTTCAGCAGCTGGTGTTGTAAAAACTGGACAGCTACATGTAAGAGAATGAAACTGGACTATGGTCTAGCCCCATACACAAAGGTAAACTCAAGGTGGATCAAAGACCTGAATGTAAGTCATGAAAGCATAAAACTCTTAGAAAAAAACATAGGCAAAAATCTCTTGGACATAATAAACATGAGCAACTTCTTCATGAACATATCTCCCCGGGCAAGGGAAACAAAAGCAAAAATGAATAAGTGGGACTATATCAAGCTGAAAAGCTTCTGTACAGCAAAGGACACCATCAGTAGAACAAAAAGACATCCTACAGTATGGGAGAATATATTCATAAAAAACGTATCTGATAAAGGGTTGACATCCAAAATATATAAAGAACTCATGCACCTTAACAAACAGAAAGCAAATAATCCAATTAAGAAATGGGCAGAGGAGGACATGAATAGACACTTCTCCAAAGAAGAAATTCAGATGGCCAACAGGCACATGAAAAGGTGCTCCACATTGCTAATCATCAGAGAAATGCAGATTAAAACCACAATGAGATATCACCTCACACCAGTGAGGATGGCCAACATCCAAAACACAAACAACAACAAATCTTGGCGAGGATGTGGAGAAAAGGGAACCCTCCTACACTGCTGGTGGGACTGCAAATTAGTTCAACCATTGTGGAAAGCAGTATGGAGGTTCCTCAAAAAACTCAAAATAGAAATACCATTTGACCCAGGAATTCCACTCCTAGGAATTTACCCTAAGAATGCAGCAGCCCAATTTGAAAAGGACAGATGCACCCCTATGTTTATTGCAGCACTATTTACAATAGCCAAGAAATGGAAGCAACCTAAGTGTCCATCAGTAGATGAATGGATAAAGAAGAGGTGGTACATATACACAATGGAATATTATTCAGCCATAAGAAGAAAACAAATCCTACCATTTGCAACAACATGGATGGAGCTAGAGGGTATTATGCTCAGTGAAATAAGCCAAGCCGAAAAAGACAAGTATCAAATGATTTCACTCATATGTGGAGTATAAGAACAAAGAAAAAATACTGAAGGAACAAAACAGCAGCAGACTCACAGAACCCAAGAACGGACTAATAGTTACCAAAGGGAAAGGGACTGGGGAAAATGGGTGGGAAGGGAGGGATAAGAGGGAAAAAGGGGCATTACAATTAGCAGATATAATGTTGGGGGGGCGCAGGGAGGGCAGTACAACTCATAGAAGACAAGTAGTGATTCTATTGCATCTCATTACGCTGATGGACAGTGACTGTAATGGGGTTGGTGGGCGGGACCTGATGAAGAGGTAGTTTAATAACTGTAATATTGCACATGTAATTGTAGATTAATGATAATAAAACAAATTATATTAAAAAAATAATCATAAAATAAAATTAAAAAAAAAGAGTAGTCTGAAGAGCAAAATAATTTTGTTTTATGTGATGGTTTTGAGGTATTTTTCAGGATAATGTTATATAACTTATTTAAAAGGCATGACCATTTTACTTTCTTCTCTGGTTACACTTTTTTTACAGGATTCATCATGTACCATGCTTAGGCATACAAGCATATTTTAAAAAGTGTTGAAAAAATGTTATATTAAAACCCAAACAAAAGCATAGTTATTCAAATATTACACAAAACATCATTTTAATCTGCATGTTTTCTAAATTTAAAATAAACATTCTGCTTTCCAAATGAAGCAATTACTGTTTTGGATCATAACTATTCAATAATTATCATTTTTAAATTTTTGAATATTTACTGTGAAGCAATGTAATATCAATTCTTCTGATTAGAAAATAGATGCTTGTGTTCATGAACATATCTCCCTGGGCAAGGGAAACAAAAGCAAAAATGAACAAGTGGGACTACAACAAACTAAAAAGCTTCTCTACAGCAAAGGACACCATCAGTAGAACAAAAAGGCATCCTACAGTATGGAAGAATATATTCATAAATGACATGTCAGATAAGGGATTGACATCCAAAATATATAAAGAGCTCACACACCTCAACAACAAAAAAGCAAATAAGCCAATTTAAAATGGGCAGAGGAGCTGAACAGACACTTCTCCAAAGAAGAAATTCAGATGGCCAACAGGCACATGAAAAGATGCTCCATATCACTAGTCATCAGAGAAATCCAAATTAAAACCACAGTGAGATATCATGATACACCAGTTAGCATGGCTGCCATCCAAAAGACAAACAATAACAAATGTTGGTGAGGATGTGGAGAAAGGGGAACCCTCCTACCCTGCTGGTGGGAATGTAAACTAGTTCAATGATTGTGGAAAGCAGTACGGAGGTTCCTCAAAAAACTCAAAATAGAAATACCATTTGACGCAGGAATCCCACTCCTAGGAATTTACCCTAAAAATGCAGGAGCCCAGTTTGAAAAAGACATACGCACCCCTATGTTTATCGCAGCACTATTTACAATAGCCAAGAAATGGAAGCAACCTAAGTGTCCATCAGTAGATGAATGGATAAAGAAAATGTGGTACATATACACAATGGAATATTATTTAGCCATAAGAAGAAAACAAATCCTACCATTTGCAACAACATGGATTGAACTAGAGGGTATTATGCTCAGTGAAATAAGCCAGGAGGAGAAAGACAAGTATCAGATGATTTCACTCATCTGTGGAGTATAAGAACAAAGGAAAATCTGAAGGAACAAAACAGCAGCAGACTCACAGAACCCAAGAATGGACTTACAATTACCAAAGGGAAAGGGACTGGGAAGGATGGGTGCGAAGGGATGGATTAGGGGGGAAAAGGGGCATTACAATTAGCAGATGTAATGCAGTAGCGGGGGACACGGGAAAGGCAGTATTTATAGAGAAGACAAGTAATGATTCTATAGCATCTTACTACGCTGATGGACAGTGACTGTAGTGGAGTATGTGGCGGGACTTGATAATAGGGAGTCTAGTGACCATAATGTTGTTCTAGAGATTGTACATTAATGATACCAAAATAAAAATAAAAAAAGAAAATAGATGTTTGTGGGAAAAATGCAAGGAATTTTATTAAAAAATATGTAGATGTATCGTATAATAAAAAAAGTATATTTAAGATCATATAATTAGATGGGAGGAGTAACTGGGTATGATAAGCTGAATGGATCATAGATTTTACTGTCTAAGTTAAAATTCAGCACAAAATTAAGCCTGCTTACTATTTAGAAGTCAGTGTATAAGTTAGACTTTTTTCATTCAATCACTTTTGGAATAAAGAACATATATGCATATATACTACTAATTTACTTTGATAATACTCTTTTCTTCAGAATACATGTCACTGAAATAATTATGCTACAACTCACTGGTAGAAATTACATAGGTGAAATAAAAACTGTGGAAATATATAAATAGCTCACTTTGACACTTTTTTTTAGTATATTTATTGTAGGTGATGTTAATGAAATGTAATATGTTTCACTGATAACCATTATATTAGCTGAAATAAAAGTACTGTAGAAAATAATAAAAGTTAAAGCAGATTAAGCTTATTTGTTAAAAGTAATTTATACTGCATCCAAAAATTTGAGTGTGAGATTGACTGTACTGATTAAATAATTATCTCTGTGATACTCGGAAACTAACTTACATAAATTTCCAAAATAAAGTTGATAGTTATTTGACATAAGGCATTTTAGAAAAACTTTGTGCAGAAAGAAAGCATTAATGATCAAGATTATAGAAAATATTGCCTTTACTAAAAGGAATCTTTCCAAGGGAGTAAACTTCAATTAAAAGTAAAGGACAATTAGGAGTAAACTTATTAAATGCTAGCCCTGATGAACTAACAGAATTATGTGGGCCAAACTCTTCAGGCCATCTGAACATCTTTAGGTGAAATCACATTTCAACAATCCAGGACAGGTTAAAATAGATCCCATTTTATAACAAACTTCTATATGTGGTCTTTGAAAAAACATTTTAATATCCAAATGCTTTTGTCTAAATATCCTCAATATTTCTTTTCCAATTTAAATCTGTTGCTTACTTGACCTGCCATGTTGGGTGTTAAAACTAGTCTCAGTATTAAACCTTCCATATATTTTCTTGAAAATTACTTCAGATTTCTCTGTTTCCAGAATATTAATAAAATTCCTGTAATATCTCCTTATCCATCCTCTCAAATGTTTGATAATTTCTGATTCCAAAAGAACAAGTTTCACAAAAAGGATATAAAGCAGTAAAATGAGTTTATTTTAAAGTCAACATAAGAAGAAATCTTTATCAAAACATTAAAATAGTATTTCCTGTTACAGTGTTCAATTTATTATTCTCTTCAAATCTATTTTTTTGAATCCTTAAAATAAGGAATTTGAAAGTTATTTTGAAAAATATTTTTATGTTAAAATAAGAGAATTAAAGTCTTCTTAGGAACATTTTTGTAATAAAAATTTCTGAGATGGTTTAACTAGTAAATTCTGGTAAGAGTCAAAATACTAACAGGAAATCTTTGATATTTGACAACTGTGGTATGTAAGTAAAAAACATTTCAGAAAGCCTAAGTATTAAAAAAAATGACTTTATGGTTATTAATCACATGGTGAAGCTAACCTATAGGTAGTACTCGTAATGGCAGAAAATGATTACCAAACATTTTTGGGTAAAAAACATTTTGTAGTATAAAAGTAACCCTAATGATAATTAGAAAAATTAAAGAAAAGATAGAACTATCTCCCTTCTGCCACAGGCATACTTTAAGTCTGTTTCACAAATGAAAGGACCCTCCCTAGCATATGGAGTAGTTGCTATGTCCTCCCAGGGATGGTCTGTAGCTATGTTCACCTCAGGCTCATCAAGAAGAGGTGAACTGTCAAATATAATTTAGTCATAGGATGGTTTGGTTGAGACAGATTAGTGGTATGCAATCATGATAGATAGTTTATCCTAGCTCCAAACTGCCGCTTGGGAAATCTTGAACTCAAATGAACAGAGACTCAGTCATTATTAGTGTCAAAAAGGTATACAGAGACAAAATTTGCTTGGCAGCACAAAAGATAAATCAAGGCGAAAAAGTAACCAATTGCATGTTCAAAACAGAAACAGAGGCATAACACAGTTTGGAAATACTACAAATACCATAAAAGCCATACATCATTAATTGTTCATTGATATTTAAAACACGTTTCTTTAAAGTAATATACTTTTAGAAAAACAAGATAAATTACATGTAGTATTTCAAAATCTTTATTCTAAAGGTAATGCAGAACAGAGTCCCATCTTATATATAGGAGTAAGACAGCAAAATATATTTTAAAACTTTAATTTTTGATATCTTTCCTTCAGCTGGATATCCCAAGAAACAAGACTTTTGAAAAGAAAAATTTGTTTTGTGCAAATATTTTAACATTTATATGTTACAAAGTTTGATAACTTTCTTAGGAAGAAGTTAGGATATAATAAGAACATAAATGTAAAATGTGTTAGAACTTAATCTAAAGAACCTTCCAAATATTTTCTACACACTGGAAAATACATAGCTAAAAACTGTAAAATATATTATTAGCAAACATACACTTTGGTATCTTTAAATCAGACCCCGCTCCCCAACCAAATATCCACAAAAAGAATGTCCTCAAGTGTCACTGCCTGAAGTGATACGCTCTGACAAATCTAACAGCTCTTTCTGTGTCATTCCTAATGCACTTGTCATTCAGTATTATCCATCCTCATTAATGACAATGGGAAAGTTTATCTTGGGAACAGGTTTTAAATCATCTACTCTTTACAATGGGACCATGAAATCTTTTACAAAACATGAGGCGGGAACTATTCTGACAACAAAACCCTTTCCTGGCAGCTTTATTCTTAATTCCTGTTCAAGGAGTAATCTGTTTATTATAAAATCATACAGAACAATATATTAAACAGAATTTGAAACAAGAATAGCTAGTGTGATTTTCAAGCTTACAAGTATTTTTACAACATTTTTATTAGGCTGAAAACACTCAGTTGAGTCCTTTTTGTGTGGTTTCATGCAATCTTTTCTATTCTACATTATAAATACCTTTGAAAAGTTTTATCTAATGTGAAAACAATTTTAAAATGCAAAGGACATTAATCTTTATATAACTACTTTAAAAAAGAATAATATGCACAAAATTAAATGAATGCAATTTTAAGTAAAACTGTTATCATATGTTTAAATTTCCTAACCAAAATGCTGAAAGATTCCAGTTCAAATCTCCTAAGGCTTAAAAATAATCTTACCAGCCCCAAATCACTTTTAATAACATATTTACATTTTAAGCTTCAATATAACCTTGTCTCCTTGCCTAAGAAATTCCTACAATTTTTATAAAATAAAATGAAAAAATAAGCAAGGCTTCTTGTTCTTGATTTACAGTACTCAAATTTTCTGTTTTATTTTGACTATCAATTAGATACACGAGGCGTGTGGATAATGAAAAACTAATCATCTTTTTCTGGTATACTTACTGCTGATAAAATCAATTATTTGTTGGAAATATGTTCTTATCATTAAGTCATCAAAAGTTTACTGCTACATTTTAACAGGTTATAATAGTAAATTTGGAAAACCACATTTAATGTTGATTTTATTACTTTTAATCATCTGAAGTGTACTTGAGATGCTAAAAATATGAAACCACAGAATTTTAAAGTTTAAATTGTATGAATGAGTAATTCATAAAGACTTTAAGCTTCAGAATTCAAGATTATTACTTTGTTATTTTGAATTAATGTTTCATTTAATAAAAAAAGGAAAAATTTCCTTTAAAGTATGTAAAAATGATCTGGACTTCATGCTTAAGATCTAGGTTTAATGTACAGTAAATACCATAAAATAGTTAATTTTATTCATAATTTGTATAAAAGAAATAAAAATCTAAGGCAAAGTAAGAAGATGTACATATAAGTTATAATTGTTCCTCATGTATTAGGTGTTTATTATGAGTTCAATGATATATAGAAAATAGAAATTTAGGTAAGCTTCATAAGGCAAAATTGGTACTAATACTAAAGGGTGGGAAGTTACTTTAGTTTCTGAAATAATTTTCTAGCAACTGTAGTTTGTAGAAACTGAAATAGGGATCCTCTAAGAAACTGGGTTCCACATGATTTTAGAGAGGCTAGATGGGAAAATATGTGCACACATTAAGAAGCTGGTTCTGCTAGAGCAAATAATCCTAATGTTCACATAGAGCCAAAAAAGACCCCAAATACCCAAAGCAATCTTGAGAAAGAAGAAGAAAGCTGGGGGTATTACCCTCCTTGACTTTAAGATATACTACAAAGCTACAGAAATCAAAACAGTATAGAACTGGCACAAGAACAGAGCCATAGATCAGTGGAAAAGAATAGAGAGCCCAGAAATAAACCCACACATACATGGTCAACTAATTCACGATAAAGGAGCCATGAATATACAATGGGGAAAAGACAGCCTTTTCAATAACTGGTGTTGGGAAAACTGGACAGCTACATGCAAGAGAATGAAACTGGATTACTACCTAACTCCATACACAAAAGTAAACTTGAAATGGATCAAAGACCTAAATATAAGACATGAAACCATAAAACTCTTAGAAGAAAACACAGGCAAAATCTCTTGAACATAAGCATGAACAATTTTTTCCTGGACACATCTCTCTGGGAAAGTAAAACAAAATAAAAATGAACAAGTGGGACTATATCAAACTAAAAAGCTTCTGTACAGCAAAGGACACCATCAACAAAACAAAAAGGCAACCGGCAGTATTGGAGAATGTATTTATAAATGATTTATCTGATAAGGGGTCAACATCCAAAATACATAAGGAACTCATATGCATCAACCCCCCCAAAAACCAAATTACCTGATTAAAAAATTGGCAGAGGACTGGAACAGACATTTTTTCCAAAGAAGAAATACAGATGGCCAATAGGCACATGAAAGATGATCCACATTGCTTATTATCAAGAAAATGCAAATCAAAAACACAATGAAATATCACCTCACAACAGTTAGAACGGCCACCATCCAAAAGACAAGAAATGCAAGTGTTGACAAGGATTTGGAGAAAAGTGGGCCCTTCTACACTGTTGGTGAGAATGTACTAGTGTACCCACTATGTAAAGCAGTATGGAGGTTCCTCAAAAAACTAAAAATAGAAATACCATTTGACCCAGTAATTCCACTTTCAGGATTTACCCAAAGAAAACAAAATATCTGATTCAAAAAGATATATGCACCCCTATGTTTACTGCCACAATATTCACAACAGCCAAGATATCGGAGCAACCAAAGTGTCCATCAGTAGAAGAATGGATAAAGAAGAGTGGTACATACACACAATGAAATATTATTCAGCCATAAAGAAAAAGAAGTCCTGCCATTTGCAACAACATGGATGGAGCTAGAGAGTATTATGCTAAGTGAAATAAGCCAGGCAGAGAAAGACAAATACTAAATGATTTCACTTATTTGTGGAATCTAAAAACAAAACAAAACAAAATGAACAAAACAGCAGTAGACTCAGAGACACTGAGAAGCAACTGGTGGTTACCATAGGGGATGGGTCAGGGTAGGGGAGCGGGGAGAATGAGGGGAATAAAGGGGCCCAAAAATTTCAATCACAATATAAGTTGGTCATGGGGATGAAAGTGCAGCATGGAGAATATAGTCAATGGTTCCACATCTTTCTGTGTTGACAGATAGTAACTATGCTAGTTGAGGTGAGGACTTAATAATGTGTGAAAGTGTTGGACCACTATGTTGTATACTTGAAATCAATATAATAATGTGTATCAACTATACTTCAATTAAAAAAATACACTTAAAGAAAAAGAAGCTGCTTCTGAAGCACTTTAAATTCCCTTGAATTTTAACCTTTAAGAAATAAGGTTATTTTTTACAGAGACAAGCACCTGTATTAATTCTAAAAGTACAAAGTATGCATCAAATGACTGTATGAATTCATTATTACTCAAATAAAGCTTAAGTTTAAGTCTATAAATCATATCCTTTAATTGATAATTCAGTAAATTTCCTTTAAAGTATATAGTCTTCTAAAGTAGGGGTTGTTCTTCATGGAAAGCTTTCTGTGTAAATGACCACATAGTAAATATTTTTGGCCTTGCATGCCATAAGATCTCAACTTAGTGATACAGTGTGAAAGCAGCCATAGACATACATAAATGAATAGGGCTGGCTGTGTTCCAATAAAGGTTTATTTAAAAAAAACAGTGGGGCTGGATTTGGCTCACAGGCCGAAACGTTAACTATGCTTAAAGAATCAGGGGCATGGTTAGTTTAATATTGTCTTTTACTTATCTAATTTTACATGGACCAAAGTATAATAAAAACACTTCCAATAAAATGGTAGGAATGTTATAATAACCAAATATAAAGCAAAGAAATGGTCTATATTTATGACACTAGGAAGAGTAGACCACATTTCCAAAATATCTGTATATGTCCTCTTTCTTGACTGAATTATACATTAAGTCAATAGGAAATGTGAAGGAAATGCATTCAGTTATAAATTATGCACTATAAAGCTTTTCTTCTGAATATAATTGTCTTTAGATTTCTATCTGGACTGGAATGGTTTCCCAGGAGGAAATTCTTAAGAAGCCAAACTAAAGAACTAGACTGGGACTTGTCAGCTTCATGTGCACAAGGATGTCAATGGGATGATTTTTCAACAATGTAGTTCTAGATTCTGTTATTGTGGAGGTGATTTTAGATGCTTTACTGCTAATGTGTAAATACGAATTGAAGAACATCCAAAATGTATTCAAATTCTATTGTACATAATTATTTCTTCCCTAAATCGTAAGTCTCACATGTCTTTTAGAGTATTTTTCTGTTAAAAGCCAGAAAACATACAGGCAATAAAATCAGCTCTACTGTCCAGAAAGACCAGGTATATTAATAGGCAATTCCTGGGTTAAAGGGGTTAAAAGGTATAGGAACTTTAAATGGGGAATTAGGACTAATTTCTGTCAGCCCTGGGGAAATCTCATAAATTTTGAAAATTTACTAAAAATCTTTTAAGATGAAGCATTCAAAATAATTTTCGAACAACAGTAAGGAAATCGTGATTCAAATGGTATATTAATCACTTTTTGTTAACTAAAAATTTTATCTTTCTCATTTTCTGTCTGGTGTTTCTTAGGAGTACAGCTCAATTCTATTTCAGCAATGATGGTTCATTATGCTATTAGCCAACATTTTTGAAGGTTATCTTACTTATTCAAAACCTTAGAAATATATTAACCATTCATGGAACTATTAGCACTATCAGACTATTCTGACTAGTCTGAAATGGTGAGATTTTACGGTCATACTAATATATTTTGAGCACTGTCAAGAAGACATTCAATATTTTTTGAGTACCTACATGATCAGGCACTGAACTAGGAAAAGGGGATACGATGATGAGTCAAACAGACAACTTTAAAGCATTTGCACCAATAAGTGAACCATGTTTTCCCAAAGCTCTGACATTTTATAGAAGAGGCATAAGCATGATGTTTTCACTAATTAAACTTTGTGCTAATGAAGTATGGCAACAACAACAAAAATAGTGCAAAGTGGATATTCAAGAGCTAAGTAGCGATTACTTGGATCACGGCTATTCTTGGCTACTTATTTTGGCCATTGTATTTTTATAGACCAAATAGTCCTGCAGATAAATGGTAATTTATCATCATTCATTTAATTTTTGATTCAAACCTGTTAAATTATTTTTGTTTGACCCAGACTTGTTTTAGCATTGACTATACAAATTTAAATTTCTCTCATTTTTGGTAGTATACAGCAAACAGAAAGAAAATTAGGGGTGCATAGTTGTTGTGTGTCTGAATGGCTGAATTCAGAGGGAAGAATCTAGAAGGTGCTGGATAAATTTATTTCATTAGTTTATTTTTACTAATTTGATTTTGAGACTAAAAATAACTTATACCATACATATATATATGTGTATATACCATTATATATATATATATATATATATATAAAACATAAAATCTTGAGACCCAATTTTAACTTTTTTATTTAAATTATTCTAAGGCAGAAAATGTTTTCTTTTCATCATTAGTTTTATTTTTATCCTAAGGTCTTAATTTATTAAAAAATCAGGTGACTGAATTCATTCAGCACAAATCATTACTAATATTTTCCCTGCACCACCTTTTTTCTCCCAAGAGCATTAGAAAGGCTATGAAAGATAATTAAAATTAAATCACTATCTAGTTAGATTTCCTTTTGCATATCTATCCCTGACATGTTTTGAATTTCAATCTAGAAAAAATGGCCTATATAGATTTTAGCTATTTTGAAACATGCTAGTTTTATGATAGAGGACATTTGAACACCAACACTGTGCTATTTTTTTATACCTGACATGATCCATATATTTAAACTAACAAATATGTGTGTATTTGTAGGTGTAAGCAGGTTTCCTTAAAAACTATAGCTATATATTGTAATAATTTTCTATAATTATATATGTCAAGAACATAGCACTTGTGTATTTGGTTTTGCTTAACATTTTAGCAATTTGTAAAAATATTAATAAACTAGTATTGTGTTAGCTTTTCTCTTTGCCCAATGAATACAAGATAAGTTGACCTATTTATTTACAGGCTCAACAAGGGCAGTCCATTTCATGCTACTGCACTGACCCTTAACAAAGATCTTGTAAATGAGTAGCCTATTACAACATGTACAAGTGACCTTTAATTGCTCGAAGAGGCTTTTTGTTATGAGGCTTTTCAATGCTATACCATAGCTACAGTATAAATTGGTAAAATATTCCTTAGGTTATTGTGCAGAAATATCAACAAACCACCACCCCATCCTGGCATAATACGTAAGTTAAAAGTTGAAACATTTAACTAAGACCACACTATAATAATGCCTTTTGAATAACTATTGATCACAAAGATTAGCTATTTTACCAATCATATAAGAATTAAACATTTACAACATTCATAAGTAATTCATTTAAGTTCCTAGAAAACCTAATTAAATACTGCTTCATTTTTAATAATAGACTGCAAACAAAAACATATTTCAAACTTGACCACCTTCATTTTACAACAGAAAATTTTAATTTTAGTAAAAGATACTTCCTTCTCTCTTTTTACTAAATGACTATACAATTGGAACTTTTTATTACTTTGAAATATTTAGTGAAGAATCATATACCTGTCAAAAAATACCCAAAGAGCCAAGTGCATCCCAAGTGTCATTTATATTAAGTAATGATATTTAAGACAAACTTTCAATAAAGTACAGGGCAACTGATTTACTCAGAAATTTATGAATGCATACAATATATTTTTGGCAGTCTTACAAAAAATTGAAACTAAATACTCAATTTCATTAAACTATTCATATTAGGTATTTTATTTCTGGAAGGCTTATGCCAAAATTATTCAGTCTGAATTCTCTACAATAATGATGGGTTGATTTGGCTGCACCTGACAAAACAATTCAGTGAACTTCTCTACACTAGATAAAAAGACTCTAAACTGGCTACTTTATGAGATGTCCACTGTGGCATGGAGTTGTGACAGTAGTAACTTTGACAAAATTTTAATTTCTGCTTAAGAGAACTGCTATAGTTGTGTTCTGGCTAATGGCACTTTCATGCACTCCTGTTTCTCTTATCTGTTTTGGTCTCCCAAGTCTTACCTTTTAAAAACTAATACTTTATACCTCATCTCCTATTTCCTTAGTGAGGAACACAATTTCTTATTACTAAACTGTAGGAAACAGTAGTATTAATCAATAAAAGAGGAAAGTATTTTGCAGTTGTAAGATTTACTACTTAATTTTGTTTTAAGATGATATTCAAAGAGCTTCCAATAAATAAAACATTTGCAACAGAAAAAAACACGTTTTAATATGAATGGATCAAAGCTTTGTAGAACCAGTTATAACAAAAGGGGAAGCAAAAATTAGGAATTTGAACTTGAATTTGGTAGACTCTTAATATCTTATAAATTGTGCACACCTCAATTATTTCACAAGATAATTATTGATGCCCCAAAGATGATAAGTGTCTAAGATAACTTAGAAAAACATAAAATAGAAAAACATGGTAACTATGAGCAAATTAATATTTGCAAAAGTACCTGAATGTATAACTTAAGTGAATACAATAATAATACACTGTAATTAAATTTGGGATATTTTGAACCATATCTATATAGTTGACTGGAACAAGGGAACCATATTTCTTCATATAGCATATTTTCCCCATTTTATGTAGCTACGATCTAGAAATTCTATAAAAATAGAATGGTCTTTATATTTTTTGCAAACATAACTTTCTATTAAAAAAATACCCACCATATACAAGAAGTAAAAAAATAAGGAAAGAACAATCTTGCCACCCTATTCATATATATATATGTATCATAGCACCTCTAACATATTCCCACCTATATATATGTTATGTATATATATATGTATATGCACACACACAAACACACACACAAAAGAAATAGCAAAATGTTGTATGAGGAAGAAGCTATGATTGATCCAATCTGACTTTTATAATGTGCTTAATAAGAGTAGAAATTCTTGTTAGGAACAATAATTTTTAATTTAAAAATTAAAAGAGTATATATAAATGTGTGCATAAGTACATGTATATACATATATATATACACTTACACACATATGTGTAAATAAATATACATATACATACACACACACATACATATACATATTTTTTGATACTTTCTTTTTATCCATCTGGGTGTAGGCTTTCTGGACAGAAGATGAGATGGTAGTACAGCTTAAGGCATGACCAATAGGTCATGGTGAAGAGCTCAGGATTTGGAATAAAACAGACTTGAATTTAAGTGTCATTTTTATCAGTTATTAACTGTGACTTTGGGTAAAGTTCAGTTGCTTGAGTAGATGGCTATTGTGAGATCTATGAGGTAATGCCTATAAAGCTCTTGGAATAGTTCCAGGCCCGTTTAACACTCAATAAAACTCTATTTTTTTTATTAATAATAATTAACAGAGCTCCTGAAAATGTTGACTTCCCAGTGTAGGTCTGCATATACATCAGAAGATCTGGATTTAATCCTCCCTCTAATAACACTGTGACTTTGGGAAGGTTATATAGCTCCTTGTATTTCCTTACATTATAATGGGTGTAGTAATAATGCATATGGCAAGGGTTCCTATAAGGATCAAGTAAGAATTAAATATGGTAATGTATGTGATGCCTAGAGCAAATTAGGTACCCAATACATGGATTAATATATATATTTACAGTAGACATGAGTTACTTTAAAAACAGAACTTCAACAATTTAACATATATTTATGGACTACCTACTGTATGTGCTTAGGATTTAGCTGCGAACATGAAAGACTATGTCCTTACTCTTGTGAAGCTCACGTTAGGTTGAGTGAAGTTGGGAAAGTAAACAAATTGACTGGTAAATAACTGCAGTAATACATAAGTGTTACACTGAGAATTAGAGTAGAGTATGTAAGAGTAGGCAACTGAGTGCATACTTCATAGGCCAGTCAGGGAAGACCTAAGAAGGAAACTGAGATTTGAACCTACAATTCAATGAAAAGGAAAAGTCTTGAAAGAATAGGACGGGTGACATTACAGACATTTGCTGTGCAAAGACATTGAGGCAGGACTGAAGTTAGGATGTTTTAAATACAAAAGTATCCCCAAAACTACCTATATCCATCACAAAGCTCATGGATACCATATTTATTAAGTTCTACTATGTATCTATTACTCATCACCTTGGAGGATGTATTAGTAAAATATATGTTCTTACCATCTAGGAACCATCTCACTATTCAATTGCATGCTTTCCTTAAATTTTTTGGGTAAAGTATAGTATGACTTAAGTTAAAAATAGTGCAATGTGAAACATTACACCCTAAGTTCAATTTGGAAAATGACCATTAAAAATTTTTTTTTTTAATTTTGGTATCATTAATCTACAATTACATGAGCAACATTATGGTTACTAGACTCCCCCCATCATCAAGTCTCCACCACCTACCCCATTACAGTCACTGTCCATCAGCATAGTAAGATGCTATAGAATCACTACTTGTCTTCTCTGGAAAATGACCATTTTTATATAAAATTATTCAGTCAAGGTGTCATAAAACATTTTAATATATTTCTCAAAGAAATAGGATTTGTTTGATGTAATGAATTATAAGTTTAATATCTTAAGTGTTGATGAGCATACAGAAACTTTAAGATATACAATGCCAAACATGAATTTACTCTTCCTTGCAAAATGAAGCATGATATTCTGCCAGCCAAACTCACAGGAAGCATGTGAAATGAACACAAAAGCAAACAGGCCTTACGCTTGCCTAAGGGAAAGTCAGCAAGATGGCAGCTTCAATCATTTGGAATAATACTAAAGCAGCCTTAGGCTTTTCTCAGAATGGAAACATGTCACTATTACTGCAATATTCCAACAAATCAGAATGCAAAGAACACTTATGCAATCACATCCTGGAAGGGCACTTTACTCAACATTTAAGTGGAAAATAATTATAAAGAAATCTCAGAAAAATTGTCAGTGAACATAAATGACTCAGGGAAAAATGTTTTTTCTTTCAGTGTGCTTAATAGATTTTTTAAAAGCTTACCATTTAGAAACAATTTCCTTTTATATTCTCCTTAAGGAATTATTAACGTAAAAACAAATTTTTATGAAGTGGTAAGTGAAAAGTTGGGAATTGCTGTCAGTAAGAAATACTCTTTTTTCCCCACAACACAGTACTATTACTTGCGAAGTTTGATCAAAGGGAATAAGCTTTCATAACATTTATATAGGAAGTTAAAAAATACTCCAAATATTTTGGGAACTTACCTAATCAGTATACTTTTAGCATGTGTCTAGTCCTGTAGCCATCTTTGGTCAATCATCAAAAAAGCAAAGGCAAATTGGCATGACTCAACCAAAACTTTAATACCGCATGATTGTGTCGTGTAAGCTTGTTTTGTGTGAGAGCTGCTGTGGTTTTAGCAGAGAGATTAACAACCGGACCTAAGCTGGCCTCCAAACCTTGCCCTGCTGATGCCTCAAGCTCTTTGAAGTCTGACCATCATACCTGGCAAAACAACAGTGAGAACTAGGATGGTGTCAGATCTAATCAAATTGTTTGCTGCAACACAGCTAACTATGGGGTTCACTAATTGGCCCAATTGTGGATTATACCTTTTGCTACAGATTCAAGACAATAATTTAGTTAAATGATGTTTTTTTCTCCTTATCTCTTCTAATTAAGATTCCAAAGTTGGGAGAAATAGGATTAGACAGTTTCAAAACTATGTTCCCCTTAAGGTGGTATATGCATTTTTGATAGGCTCACTATGACATGTGAAATATGTAAGTATAGTATAAACCAACTTCTGGAGATTGTGTGAAACCTATATGATTTACTTTATATCTATATCATTTGGGAATTAAAATGCAAATATAGGGAGAGTAATAGGACAAATATATTAAAATGTAAACACAGAAAATAATATTTCCATTGTTAACGAATGCTGATTTGGGTTTACTTTTGACAAATGATTCCATCTAAATGAATATATTCTATGATCTACTTCGATTATCTTTTGCTAACTGCAGTATGTCCGGGAATAGAAGTACCAACTAATATTTGTGGACAGCATCATTATCACAAAAAGTATACTGGATCGTATGGTCCCTTATGTTACAACTTAATAATGCTCCTGAGCCAGATATTTATGTTTTCACTATTTTATTTTACTGACATAATTGTGAACTGACAAATAATTACCATCTCTGCCCCCTATCTTCAGATGTAGTAAACATAGTCATCTTTCTACTTTCCATTTAAAACTGGAAAGGCTGTTGAAAAAATATGTAGGGAAGTAAGGAAGCCTAGAAACAAAGATATGCAATACTCTAGATTGTCGAACATTGTCATTGTGACTGACACCCTTGTAGAATTTACGGTTTTCCAATATGTAAAAATTTCAAATAATTCTACACAATAATTCTACACAATCACATCAAGTATATGGTAGTATTATATAAAGCTTATTTATACTGATGGCATATGCTATTCTGGTCTTAATACTTAAGAATGAATCTCCAAGTGAGTGTACCAAAAATAACAGTTAATAAATAGTGGTTGATCAATTATTCTGTGAGAAAAAGTTCTTGGTGATTGGAGGGATACTGAGGTCCTGTATTCTGAGTTAGAGGCAAGTATTACAAGACAACCTTGAATAAACTTGATTTACTTTGATTTTCTGAACTCTCAATACTCATTTAATGTATAAGACCTACACAGATACACTATTTATAATAATTAATACTTTTGGACCAATGAAAGCCTGCATTAGTATTGTTTATCTTTGTATTGAAAATTTGCTGTGAACAGTGGATGTCTTTTATATATTTCAGTGTGACCCAACAACCATATTTTCTGACTTAAACTTAGAAATACTGGACCTTAGAGTTGATAACTGTCCCATTGCCAAAGTAGAAACTCTCTGTATAATAACCTTACTAGAGATTGCAACTAATGTAAAAATATGTTATTATCATTTGTATTAGAAAATTAGATTACTAGAATGTGCTAAGATCAAGATGAACAATACAAAATCAAAATAGCAAATAATATTAAATGCACATAAAATGCTGCTGTTATGTTATCAAATTAAATGCAGTTTCTAATCCTACCAAATTCTTAACTTGTTTATGTATAATTATATCATAATTATAATATAAAGAAACAATTGGCTAAGGATAATCCCAACATTAGAGAAGCAAAAATTATAGAAACTGAAAAAATATGTCTAAGTAGCTATTTCAGCTATTTCAGCTTGGAAGTGAAGCTATGTACCCAAATTATACATCTTAAAGAACTTAATGAAGAAGGAACTGTTTATAGATTACTTGACCAGTGGAGCTTATGTAGTATTTATAGCTGTATTATTTGGACTGTTTTTTAAACCTCATAATTTATTTATATCACATATCTTTTAGGAAAGATTTTATACCTATGAAGTATATGACTCTGT
>JAVSCE010008151.1:0-256823 GCA_032199065.1 Smutsia gigantea | reverse complement strand
ATTTCTCTTACGGAGAATAATTATTCTTAGCATTCCCGTCTGAATGAGATTATGCTTTGGTAATTGGTTCTGAATCCTCGATCCATTTTTATTTGAGCTGCTTTGCTAGAATCCTTTCTATCAGTGTTTGCAAGTTGAGGCCGAGGTGCTCCTGCCCTGAGACACAGTTTAATGGTGATCTTGTTTCTGCCCTTCCTGGACATCTGTGGGGGGAGTCCCTGGGGCATTGCACGGACCCTGGACTGTGTGATATGCTTGCTTAGCACTCTCAAACCCTGCTGAGAGGTCTTCATTTTACCCCTCATGCCTCGTATTTATGATTATAGTTCTAACTGATTGGAACACAGATGGACTTTAGGCAGGGAGGTGACTTCTGCTCTGTCCCAGACTCTCAGACTGTTGATGAAAAAGTGTAGCCTGACTGACACTCATCGACTTGGCTGAGAAAAGCACAGAGTTTATACCCTAGTCAACCAAATCCGACTCCAAGTCTCCAGACCCATATCCATAATACAAATATAACAATAACTGCAGCATGAAACTTGCAAGGTGCTGTGAGAAATGCACGTGTAGTAATTGGCAAAGTGCTTTTAAATTATGCCTTAAATTATAAATGGCAGGCATTGTCGCCAGCCTGGACTGAACTCTGGTAGCAGCTCCTGTGTGACCTTTGGCAAGTTCGTCTTCCTTCCTGGACTTTTAGCTTCATTGTCAGGAAAATGAGGGGGTTGTGACTGACGATACTCCGGATTGAGTATTTTTGAGAATCTCTTTGCATGCTGGGGCCTTTGGCCTGGGGGAAAAAAAAACAGAGGACTCCTTCTCACACTGAGCGAGCGTCAGCATTACCTGGCCGTGACAGACCGCAGTCCTGCCAAAATGCCTGCTTCCAGGTCCCACCTTTCAGGGACTCTAGTCCAGTAAGTGAGGGACTGGACCTAGGGATCGTCATTCCTTTGGCGATGTCCCCGGGGACTCTGATGCAGCTGCTTCACAAGCGTTGTTGGGGATGCCTGCGCGACAGGCAGGACCACAGAGGAGACATCCACTGGCACTGACGCCTCCTTTTGGGATGTCTTGGGTCTCTGATGAGTCTCCTTTCTTTAGCTGTGTTCCCTCATGTGCGTGTCTCGTGTGCTGGCCCAAATGTGCACACCCACTCCCATGCACCATTACAAACGACATGGGTTGAAAAGTTTGTTTTTTGAAAAGCACAATATGCTGGAGTCTTGGCAGAAGGGAAATTGTGTTATGTGCTGGAAGCATCATCATTTGCCATGCGTGAAAGCTTACAGCTAGAAGGACTAATACTCTGTTTGCAGACTGATTTATAATCACATGCACACACACAGAGACTCGTACACTGAGCATGCTCCCACACAACACCTTTGTTAAGAAAAGAGCAAGAAAAGATCTGAGGATCCCCTGCCCTCACCGTGGTAGAGAGCAGAGGGTTCGAATATGTCAGTCACATTCATAAGAAAAGCTTTTGCTTCCTGGTTTCAAAACCAGCAGAAACTAGAAACAGAAAAAGGGCTTCTGATGGAGAAATGCAGCAAAGGCTGTGGAATGCTGGGTTTCCTTGTCCTAGATCCACTTTCCCTCAGTGGGATAAGATCCCTGGCCTTTTGCTCTTCCTTAGTTGCTAGTCAGATTCTTCCTTGCTGGGAATCTATTCATTCCTAAATGGACTCGACAGTCTGTATTTGCTTCCGAGAGCTCCCACTGCAATGGTAGGGCCTTGAGCTGTGGGTCCCAGCACAGAGCAGAGGCAGTCACCTGACCCATTTGGCTTTTACCTGACTATCTTCAGAAGTACTATTCTACCTATTCAGAAGGAAAGTGTGCATAAAAGGTAATTTTCTCCTTTTTTTATAGTGGCAACAACTGCCTTTTGGGGGTAGAATACCAGCAGTCTCTTGGATGCAGTAGTCAGACAATCACTGTTTGCAGATGCACAATCTCTCATTTTTATTATAATTGTGGCACATCCTTAATTTGCCTGGCCTAATGCACTTAATCCATAATTATAAAATATGCAACTGGCCCTTGGCCTCATTCTGCCCTCCCACCACAGAGGCAGCTTGGTGTTTTTATTAATTTAACTTTATGCAATCTAACAGATTGCCATAAAGGAAAACAGAATCTCTCAACCAATGCAGCTAATAGCGGTGCCTCGGCAAAGGGCCACGTGATTCGTGTTGAACAATAACTTCCTCTCTCCAGCTCTACTTGCAGTTTTTAATTGAATTTCTATCCTGTGGATATCATGTTGGAACTATTCATCTGCTCCACTAAGTCTTCTGATATTAAACAAGTTCTTCCAGGTTATTATTGTAATACAAATACCGTTAGACAGTTGATTTGCATTAAAAATTCACTGCCGTGGTGTGGCTAACACAGTGAAGGGAGCTTATCCTGGACATGGCCAAGCAGAGAAATCATGTAATAGGGGTGAGAATGCAGTGGGCTTATCTTGTTTGTTTCCTCTCACCCCCTTCTTTGTTTAAGTGAGTGGATTTAGTCGTGCTGACGATTTCTGATAAATGACAAAATACTGGGCGTTTTCAGATAGTCCTTGGTTTGGTTTTACATCTCTGCCCTTCTGATCTGCCACCAAGAGGCATATACGTTCAGCTGGGTTTTTCTTTTACTTCCGTTTTCCCTCTGCTATCTCGTGTGTAGCACATGTTGCCATTCTGGGTGACATTAGGAGTATCTGCTGCCAAGAGCTATTCTGTTTATAAGAAACATTTTTAAGGCCTTATTGCCCCCCTGAATTGTGTATGCTGGCCCCTTTCCAGTGTTTGTCTCCTGTGTTTCCTGATGTTTGTAGACTGACCAGTTCAGCAAAGTTTCAGGATATTAAAACTATGGGGGCTCCTGAAGACTCCTAAGAGATAGTTTTCTTAATAAATGGAGGCAAACCTTATATGTAATTGCAATGAGAGATATTAGGAATGGCTGCAGTATATTCCAACCCTCTGAAGGTGCCATACTGGAGGGCAAATACTATCCCACTACTATTGTTTCTCTAGACTGTATCTAACCTCAAGTATATCCTGGCTTACAACTCTTTTCATCATTATGTCCTTTAATGTGACATACCTCTCCATCCATTTTACAAGAAACCTTCAATACTTTGACCTCAGAGTCTTCAGCTTTTTTCTTCAGCCGTCTATCAGCATCACCAAATCTCGGTCCTCGTCATCACTTGGAGCTGTCGCACCTGAAATGACTGAGCCCTGAAATGCCCCTATCTGATCAGTCTCATATTTCTCCATATTTCTCATACTCTTACATTTTCTGAATCTGTGTTTTTGAGTACATGATGTCTTCCATTTTCTCAACCCCTCCTTGTTCTCAAATCCTCAAGTCACATGTTTTGGCATCCTTAAAAGACTGTCTTCTTCAAAGGCAGGAATCAAGCCTTCGACATACACAGTGCTTTGTTTGAAATAGATGCTCAATGAATGTTTGCCAATCGGTAGATCTTTCAAGTCAAGAGTGAGCAATCAAAAAGGAAATTACACCCTGACTGCTATTTTGGGATACACTGTAGATCAAGCATATGCCATCTGGGCATATATGCCATGATTTGCACTTTGGTTTCACAGTAGTGGTTGACGTGAACAAGTCGGTCTTGAATTTAAGTCCTCACTCTCACTAAAAAGCTATGTGAACTTCAATTTTCTCATCTGGAAAATGGGACATAAGGATAGACACTACCTTAGAAAGTCACTGTGATAATTAATCTTTGAAAGTGGTTAACATAGTTCCTGGAATTTAGCAAACTCTTAAAAAGTGATAATTACTATTACTAGGAGTCATTGACTTGCTAAGGTTTCACACTGGTATTTGTTTAAGAAGAACCTCTGAAACTTCAGGTTCAGCTCTGAAGCACTGAAGACATTTGAGACTTGAAATTGTGGCTGAGGCCCAGCGGCTCGAATGAAATTCCTAGTTAGTTATTGCCGCTGGCCTGCCCATGTCCGTGAAAAAATAGATGGTCTCACAGGCGCAATGGTGCATATTAGAAATGTTTCTAAATTGTAAAACCTGCATGCCTGTCTGAGTGAATAAGCACTAGGCTGATGGTCAATGCAGAACTTTACAATGGACATAATTATGTGTTTTTGAATCTCTAGATACCATAACACTGATGGGAAAGCCCTAGGATGGCTAAATAGATGCACATGGCAAAAAGAAAGTCGCTATTTTTTCACATAACACTGCCAAACATAAGCCCACTAGCTCCTAAAGTTTATTTGGGAGTTTTGAACCATGTCTTTTCTCTCTAGTTAGTATTACCCCATAAGTCAAAGTCAAATGCCAGTAAGCAGCAAATTGTCTTTCTCACTTTGGCATGGTTGTTAGACCTGACATTTCTTGAGAAAAACAGCAAAGCCTAATGACAAAGGGGGACTGTGACTTCAAACGTTGCATGTCACTAAGAGCAATAAGCATTCCTGAAAGTGACTGTATTCTAAGGATTGTAGTCATCTTCTACTGTAGATGTTTTGTCTCAGATAACTATGTCATCAGATACTAATTACTTGCTTTGATTTTTCTGACTATTGGAGGGTGGTACTTACTTTAATACTGTTATCCTTTGACTTCCTGTCCTTTCTTTTTACTGTTAACAAGGAAGTCAGGTCCAAAATATTTTAGTTATGCACACTTCAAATCAGTCTGTAGAAACACAGAAGTTCTATGTCATTTAAAGATCTGTTTCCATGAGCACAATACAAGAGACATAAACAGACCTTCTGGTCCTTTTAGAAATCATAATAGCTCAGTTTGATATAAAAGAAAGAGCCTGAGTTGGAAGTCAGGAGTCTTGGTTAGAGCTTTTTATGGTTCTGATACTTGTTGATTATGGACGGGTCACATGCTGCAGAGTGGCCGAATGCTGGCATACCGCATGCACACCACAGCCTGTCCAGGTCTACCTGTTTTAATCATTACACCTACTAATTCTCACTGGCCACAACCCCTGCTTCAGGTAGTCCACCTGCCCCATCTTGCATGCCCCAAATGTTCCCACAGTTCTGTTTCCCTATACATGTGTCTCTCCCCATTCCATCCTTCTTTTTTACTTCCTCCAGCTTTCAATCCCCAGCTCCAGTTCTTTCCAAACCACAGTGATTTATGTGACCTTGGACAATTTTATTTATCTCTCATAACCTGTTTCCTCATCTGTAAAATGGACACAATTATATCATACCTTTTACAAAGATTAAGTTAGTCAGTAGTCAGTGTAAAAGGTCTTTGACCTTGTAACTCTGAGGGGAAAATCTGTCTCCCAGACAAGATTTACCTCTGGGGGCAAATTACCGTTGAAACTGAAGTCAATGAAAGGGAAATAAAGTGGGAGAAATCCGTTTATTGCTTATAAGCACTTATAAGCAGTTGTCCACTTCTGCTCGCCTGTGTCTCTTGTGACCTGGCTGCAAAAAAGGGACCCCACCCAACCTCTCCAGTTGAAATATGCCCTCACTTTCCCTTGTAATCACCTATTGATATGGAGATGCACTAAGGCCAGGTGAGAGATTCTGGAAACACTGCAATTTTACCCACAGCCTACCCATCCAGAAATCTTGTCTCACAATCTACTCACTCCCCATCTTCCACAATGGCACCTGTGTGAGAAAACTGGAGCACTGTAACCAGATTAATAACATCAGCAATAAAATCATAATAATCCTCAAGCTGGAGGAGTCAGCTAGGTTCAAAGTCTTATGCAGATTAAGTCCATAGCTCGCCCATTCCACAGGCGGTCAGTAGTTGAATGGGTAGGGAGTTCAGAGCAATCATCATGCAGCAGCTGCAGCCAGGGGGAGGGTACAGGCCACAGGGTGTATAGAAGAAAATAATCTTAAGGGCGATAACATGCATGTTTCAATGACACAAGCATAAGCAAATCTTGTCCATCAGGTAGAATGCCTGCAAGAGAGTGGTCCTGTGATAGGACAGTGGCAGGAATGAGATCTCATCCTGGTCTGTTATACCAGACTTTCACCCCCTCCCTGTGGGAGTTAAAGGATTATGGGTCAATATATAGGGCTACAGGAGGTACATGCACTGGCCATAAAGATAAAACAAAACTTCTCTATAAGATGCTGTTAAGTCCCAGACGTTTTGGGTACATGATCTTTTGGGGCCACTCTGCTGTTACTCCAGGAATACACAGGAGGCCAGACACCAGGCTTTTTTCCCAAGGTGCCAGAAGGGCCAGTCATTGCTGGTCCCTGTGTCAAAATGTCCAGGGCCATGTCCACTGAACAGAGTCTCCAGGGTTTAATGCAGTTGGGGCTGGCAGCAGGATGTTGCTCTACTGGCCATATCCTGGCTTCAATAACTCCTCTTTGGTTTGCACATACAGTTGTATAGGAGAGTCAGCAATGTGTGTGAGCATATCCACAGGGCTCAAGGCCCCTTTTTGGGGCTTCTCATTCAAATGCCATAGCACTGGCCATAAACAAACTGACCAGTCCTGTAGACTATTGGTGTCTGACTTCAGGCAGATTTTAACAAACCATTGTACCTCTCTATCATGCCTTCCCCAATAGGGTTATATTGTACATGAAATTTCCACTTTATTCCTAATTGCTGCACCCATTTTTATAATGCATGTCCAGTAAAGTGGGTGCCTTGATTGCTCTTGATCACCTGTGACCAGCCATAGGCTACTAAGAGATGCTCTAGGCCCCTCTTGTTGGTTTGCTGATCTGCATGATGTGCAGGAAAAGCAACTAATAGCCCAGTAGCTGTGTCCACATAAGTCATGGCATACTGATATCCCTCTGATATGGGTAGAGGGCCAATATAGTCTATCTATTGCCTGAAAAGGGGTATTGGCCCCCTTACTATTGTCCCATATTGCTGTGGGACTTGATGTAAGTCCCTCTTAGAGCACACAGGGCACTCCTTCCAGGCTTGGCTGACTTCTTCAAAGGTCAACGGCAAGCCCCACTGACGGGCTGCAGCCCACATTGTTTTTTGCCCCGTGAGCAACAAATGCTGATGTAACCATTGGGCTACATCAGAAGCAGGCTTTCCTTCTAGCCAGCACACCTGGACCAATGTGTCTGCTTCATCATTCCCTGGGGATGCCAAAGGCAAATGGCCAGTCACATGATATACAATAACAGTCTTAGTCTGACCAGAGGCCCATAGGTCTTGCCGCAATTCTTGCCTCCAAAGAGGCCAGTGACCAACCATCCAGTTGGCATGGTACCATGTCAGTAGCCACAGGGTCAGACCCCAATAGACGGCCCAGCTGTCAGTGCAGACAACTATGGGGGAAAGCTCCTGGGTGATCACGAGCCACACTCAGCCCACAACTCAGCCCATTGGCTGCTCTTTCCCTCTCCATCCTCCATCCATATTGTCTCAGTCTTAGGATGGAAAGCCACAGCCCTCCACTCTGGGGGCTGCCCATGACTGGAGCCATCTGTGTACCAAGCATCTTCAGGTATAGGGGCTTTTCCCTCCTGATAAGGACTCTTGGCTACCAATGACTCAAAAGCAAATTCTTCCTGCTTTCCACTGGTATAGGTCACTGGCCCCAGTAAACACTGGAGTTCTCCACTTAAGGGGCTAGTAGAAAGGGCACTACACTGCTGTTAATAAGTCACCATTTGGCCGGTGTAGGCATCTGTGCCATGCCACTCTGTGGCCTTTGGGTCCAGTCTCACACCGCCCCCCACGATGGGATAGGTGGTTATTACCTTGATTGGAGCTGTTCCGTTGATGGGCTCCATGGCCACCAAGGCGTGGTACACAGCAGCCAGTTGCTTCTCTATCATGGTGTGCTGGACCTCTGCTCCTTTCCATAGTTGTGACCAAAATCCAGTAGGTTGGTGTGTCCATTCAAGCCACTGCCAAAGACCCATACATAACTACCTTTGGTAACATGAACATCTAGCTCACAGGACTTTGATGGGTCCATTACACTCAAGGCCTATATAGCCTTGACTCCTTGCTTGGCAGCAGTAAAAGCACCTGCACATGTCTCATCCCAGTCCCACCTGATGCCTTTTCATACCAACCAGTATAAGGGCTTCAGAATTTGTGCCAAGTGTGGAATAAACACTCTAGTAGCTCAAAAGACCCAAAAACTCTTGTAATACTGCCACAGTGGTAAGGGTATGGAAAGCCTCGACCTTATCTATGACTGCTTCTGTGATAACTTTAGTTATACCCAACCAGACTATCCCCAAGAACTTTACAGATAAACCAGGTCCCTGAACCTTGGTTCTGCTCACAGCCCATCCCTTCTCCTGTAGATGTTGAAGCAGTCTAGGAACTGCCCCTTCTAAATATGCAAGAGAATCGGTCATGAGCATGATAACATCAATGTAGTGATACAGCTGCACTGTTTGTGGTTTCTTAGATGTGTCCAAGTCCTAGGCTACAAGTCCATGACAAATGGTGGGTTTGTGGAGGTATCCCTGTGGAAGGACAGTGAATGTCCACTGCCAGCCTTCCCACATGAAGGTAAACTGTTCCTGACTTTCCTGTGCTATGTCAATAGAGAAGAAAGCATTAGCAAGGTCCGCAACATAATGATACTTCCCTAGTTCATGACTTAGTGTGTCTGTAAGTGTTGCTATAAAGGGGACAGCAGCATGCAGAGGGGGTGTGACGTTATTCAATTCTCTGTAGTCCATGATCATATGCCAGGAGCCGTCTGGCTTTTTCACTGGCAACACTGGGGAATTAAAAGGACTATGAGTGGGCTTTATGATGCCCACCTGTTTCAACTCCTGTAGAGTTTCTCCAATTTCCTTGTGCCCCCCAGGCAATTTATACTGCTTAATATTTGTCACCCACTGAGGTACAGGCAGAGCTACAGGTGTGTGTTTAGCATGTCCCCTCAGAACTGCCTTTACCACACATAACCCCAGTCTGAACTCACCTGCAGTGGTCTGTGACCACAGGCCCTGCAGGATATTGTCCCTCAAAATATATTCCAGGATGGGGGAAATGTACACAGTATACTCCTTTGGGGGAAAACGCCCTATCCCCAATGGGATTTGGGCTTTCTTCACTCTAACTGCCTTACTCCCATAGCCATCTATCGCAGTGGGGTCCCAGGAAAATTCTCAGGGTTTCCATAAATCAGAGAACATTTATCTCCTGTGTCCACTGTGCCAGGACACGTTGTACATTCACAGGGGACCAATGAATTGCTAATTCTACATGTGGCTTCTGGTCCGCATCATGTCCTCCAAGGTGGGGGCCTTGACCCTCCCCTTAGTCAAGCTGCAGCACCCAATTGTCATCCTTTGGGGGCCCAGGCAGAGCCTGAGTACTGACCCCAGAAAGTCTTGCAGGGACACAAGCTGGACATGGGGCTTTGACTCTGGCTTCCGTGTCCTGGACCTCAGCAGCTGGAACTGCTGCTCTGGCTTTAATTGGTGCTACAGTTCTAATAATGTCCTATTAGGCTGCCCATCAAGCTTTTCTTTTACTACCCTGGCTTTTATCAAATCAACCCACATCTGGGTCCTCAAGACTTTTATGGGGCCCTTTGTACTCTCCTTTGAGTTGTAGCCCATACTTCCTTTTGTGCTCTTATTGTTTCAACCTCCCCCAGATCTGCTAAATTACAAATAGTTTCACTTATGGGTTGCCCTATGTGGGGGCAAGAATAGTCACTAGGAACCCAAGAGAGATGGGGGAGCTGTATGGAGCAACAGATTTCTCATTCCTACAGTGAAAAACTCCTCATCAAGGCCCTGGGGGGTCCATATTATAGATGATATTTTTCACGCCCAGCTCCCGTAACACCCGTTGGAGCTCTAAATATGTTTTCCAGCTAGTGGGTAAGTATGGTAAATCACTCCGAATAGGCCGTACTGCCCTCATGGCTGCTGTCAGCCAATCCAGAAGCACCTGATTCCCTGAGGGGTGGTGGGCACTTTACGACCGCTGCCAGAGGGAGCGGTGAGTTTTCAGAGAAGCCCATCTACCCATTTCAGAGCCCAACATAATAAGTTTTCCACCCCCATATCCCAGAGATGTAAAAGCCATGTAGGCAAAGGTTCCGATGTCTTCTGCTGATACAGGGTGCTCATGTCCACCAGCTCATCCTGGGTATAGGGGTGAGCATGGAGTGGTCTACAGCCTGGGAAGGGGGTGGCTCCTCCCCCCTGAGGAGCCCACAGTTGTTGCATTTTTATTTTCTTAAGTACAACTGGGTGGGCCTTTAATACTGGAGAAGCTGGTGCTTTGGGCCATGGCTTGACAACAGTTTGGCCCTTGGCCCCACCCTCTCATCCTTCCCTGACATCTCCTCTACCATCTCCCGGGCTCAAGGCACCGCTCTTTCCTCCCCCTCCCCAAAGGCCTCCCGCAACGCGGATTATCCTGCTGTCTCCTACCTTGCTCCTAATGTATCTTCCAGGAGCAGGACCTGTCTTCCCAATTACTGTCTCTTTTTCTTAAGGGCATCCCATAGGTCATCACCCACCTCCTCCAAGTGATGCTGAAGTGTGTCTCTCTCCTGCCGAAGTCTCTTTCTCTCCTTGATAACCCTTTCTTTGCACTATCTCGAGAAACAGATATCCTACAATCCCAGCTGCTACATGGCCACTCAGGGCCTCTAAGCAGTCTCCTAACTCATGGAGAGCTAATTCTGCAGCTTCTGGTGTCTCTACCCTTCCCCAACTCTTGGGAAGGCCCCACCCGTCTAAGAGGTGCTTTACCCAGAGCAGTTTCCCACTAGGGGCTCCCCAAAAGGAATCCCTATAGATAGGAGGTTGCTGGGTGAAGCCGCACCCTCCACCGCTGCCACAGTTAAGGGTGAGTCGTCACCCCCCACTGCAGCAGCCATGGGGCCTCCCCACCATCCACAGGGGTGTTTCCCGGTATCTCCCCATCATCCAAAGGGGGGTTTCTGGGTATCTCCCCACTATCCACAGGGGAAGCCTGCCCAAGTGTCACAGCCATGAAGACATATTTTGGGTCCCGAGGCCCTGCCATCTATGCCAGATGTAACTCCGGGAGGAAAATCTGTCTCCCAGCCTGGGGCAAATTACCTTTGAAACTGAAGTCAATGAAAGGGAGAAATAAAGTGGGAGAAATCTGTTTACTGCCTACAAGTTGTCCACTTCTGCTCACCCAGGTCTCTCGTGACCCGGCTGCAAAAAAGGGACCCCACCCAACCTCTGCAATTGAAATATGCCCCCACTTTCCCCTGTAATCACCTATTGATATGGATGGACTACTTCTCTCCATCCCTTGGAAACACCTATTGATACAGAGATGCACTAGGGCCAGGCGAAAGATTCTGGAAATATTGCAGTTTTACCCACAGACTCATAAAAGATGGTCAATAAATACAATTTTCCACCACTATTAATTTAGCTTATCATTTATTCCTTCAAGCCCTGTCTGTAAGTTCCTGGACTGGGCACTGGGGATAAACAAGTTAGAAACTGACCGTACTTTAAAGGTCCTCAGAGTCAAAGATGTACACAGATAACTTCAAGGCAAGACCTTCTGAAGGAATGCTAAAGGAGGGACAAAAATCTGGCTAAAAGAGGAGTAGAAGTCTAATTACACAGGGTGATGAGGAAAAGACTTACTAGGAAGGAGTCAGATACTTCATAGGGGGTGTTTGTTGTATAGTTACCTGCAGTTTTCCAAAGTTTTAAACATATATAAATTATGTCTTTAACTTTATGGCATAACTTTCAAAGTCTTCCTATAATCCCTGTGTTATAAAATTACTTTTCTTAAGAGACCTCTTTGGAATAACATTTCAGTTTCGAAATACTTATTTACTTATTTATACATCCATAGCTTATCACTTTCTAGAAATGATTTCAGGAGGCCTGATAGTATCTTGACTGTCACCCCAGTGCATATGTTAAATCTAGCTTTTAGGAAATACACAAAATAAATATTCAGAATTCTTCAGTTGCATTTGTTGATGAAATTCTTTTGTCTTTTTATTGAGTACTAGCTCAGGGACAAAGCTATAGATACAGGGATTTCCACTGAGAACTACCTTTGTTCATTTACTCTACAAATATGTTGTGCCCGTTCTCCATTCTGGGAACTGTGTGATGCCCTTGAGGGTACAGATGTGGACATTCCTGGTCTCTGCCCTTGACAAGCTGGCATACCAGTGGGGGAAACAGATAACAATCAGATAAATTAATAAGCAGTATAATTAAAGCTGGTAATAAATGTTGTGAAGGAAATCGGAAGGTGTTGTGATAGGGATAGGAGAGTGGGAGAGTTCTGTGCAGAATTCCATTATATGAGCATTTTGGGCTTGGTTTGTCATGAAAAGTTATTGATGTTCAAGATTTACTCAAAACCTGTGATGAATTTGAGTTATTCCTTCTGTGTTTCTTTGGTTTAATCGTAATCATGTGTGTGTATATGCATATGTGTGCATGTGTTATTTAGGAAAAGATGTTCAAAAGAGAAAAAAAATGAACTTCTCATTAGGAGAATGGTTAAGTAATTTATTTTGTATGATAAAATACCATGCTACCATTCAAATGATTTTACAAAGGTTTTTAAATAATATGAGAAAATGCTTGTGTGAAAAATAATGTTATATCAGTTAGAATGTTAAGTACACAAAGTACATCATCAGTCATGTTTCAGTCTCTGTGGAACATGTATCTAAGTCTGGAGAGTTTAGTACAGGGAGTTAGAGGGAACCACACAGCCTGTTGGATGGGCCAGGGGCCCATAGGTCAGGGATGCTACCACTGGCCCCAGCCTGCAGCAGCATTGTAATGGGTATTTGTTCAGGGCTTATCCTGAAGCTACAACAAATCTCCAGAAACCTCTGGGAAGTGCTGACCTATTCCATCAGTTTGCAGTATCAAAGCTGGTGGTTTGCAAGGATGGCTTCATGTTACAAAAGACTGCAACATGTTTTTTCTGAGATTTCTGCTGCATGTTAGCATTCGATTTTGGAGAGTTTTAGGATGGAATAGACTATGATGGATTGTGCTTATGTTAGTTTTCTATGGCTGCTATGGCAAATTACCACAAATTTAGTGGCTTAAAACAACACAAGTTTATTATTTTACAGTTCTTTGTGTTAGGAGTGGGGCATAGGGCTAAAACCCGAGTGGGCTAAAATTAAGGTAGCATGATGCATTCTTTCATGTAGGCCCTGCAGGGTAGTGGTGTTCTTTGTTTTTTCCAGCTTCTAGAGGCTGCTAATATTCCTTGGCTTATGATCCCCTTCCTCTGTTTTAAAGGCAGCAATGGTAGGCCCAGACTTTCTCACCAAGCATCTCTCTGAATCTACCATGGTTGGTAAAGCTCTCTGCTTTTAAGGACTCATATGATTAGATTGGCCCACCTAGGTAATCCAGGATAATCTCCCCATCTCAAAGACCTGTACCCTTTTTTTAAAAATTCAAGTTGATATAATATTACAATAATTTCAGATATATTACCTAATGATTCAACATTTATATATGTTGTAAAATGCTCAGCAAGATAAATGTAGTTATCATCTGTCGCTCTGCTGTTACTACGATATTGTTGACTGTATTCCCTATGCTGTACCTATCATCTCCGTAACTTACTTATTGCATAAGTGGAAATCTGTACTTCTTGATCCCCTTTACCTGTCCCCCTACCCCTTGAGATCTGCATTCTCAACCACATCTGTAAGGTCCCTTCTGCACGTGGCATATTCACAAACCCCAGGGACCAGAGCATGGATACCTTTGGGGACCTGATGTGCATGAAGAAGGTGGTGGGGCTAGGCCACCACTAGCCCATTGTCTAATACACACATTTGTTAACTGGCACAAAGGCATCTCCTCTGGTTGGACACACCCTTTGGCGAGAAGATGGAGCCTGTGTGTGAGTTCGAGAAGTTTATCCCTTCTGCTGAACAGATGCAGCCCTGCTATGGCTCTCAGCCTGCCTGGCAGAGCACACACTGGGTCTCAGACACACTCTCTCCCTTGGCAGGATGTCCTTAACCTGCACAACACTGTCTAGCAGCCCTGGGCAAGGTCAAGGGGTGGAAACATCTAGAAGAAGCATGTTGAAGTCTAGTGAATTCCACCCGCCACCTTTTTCTCGGCATGATGGTGCTGGTGGTGGTAAGTGTGGGTGATGCCGTGGGGCAGGTGAGGATTCGACAGCTCAAATCCTTCTCCCCAGGGCCCAAACCACCCTGGATTCATTTCCTCATACTTTCATCTTACTTTTAGATAATCATATATCACGTCCCCAGCCAAGCTATAAGTTCCTGGAGGGCAGCAAGCCTACATTATCTTCTTACATTCTTTATCACTCAACCTCATTATTAAACACTTAATGACATGTGTGGCCTAAATGAACCACTGACAGAAATAAAATGTGATGAGAGTTGTAAAAGACCCTTGAGACTTACCAACACACACTGTCATTACCTTTTTTCTATAGCCATACAGAGAAAAAGTATTCGACATCAAAGTTTATCTTCCTTCTCTGAGCATGCCTTTCCTCCCTGGAACATCTCTCCTTCCCCTTTGACTGCTGCATGCTCTCTGCCTTTCCTTTCTTCTGTTAAAATCTGCTAGCTGGTATTGATGCTCAAGTGTGATTGAGTTTATTGATGTGGCCTGCCTTTCAGGGATACATACCTATGGTGCCTAGTTATAGGATACAAGTCTTTACTTTGTGTCAAAATAATTGTCAGGGCAGGTGGGAGAATAATTTTGGGGTCAGGGGCTTTCTTGGCACCTCAAACATCCTATCACACAGGTTGTCACCTATGTGTCACCTCCTTTTCCAATGCTCCAGCACTGTTGGGGAGGAGGCATTCTCGCAGAACATTCCAGTATATTCTCCAACCCTGTATTAGAAATCCTGCTTCCCTCAGCCTCACTTCCCTGCTCTGCTCTGTAATATTATCATGCAAATAAGCAGAGAGGGGGTCATATTGATGGGGTCACTACTGAGCAGATTCCCGTCACAGGCTATCCATTTTGCAGTGGGAATGTCATGATGTGAGCCATAATTGGATTTCAAAACCACATGTTTGTCACTCTACATACAAGGGAGAAAGAGATTAATATTTCAGAATTTCCCAGATGGTTCTGTGAATCTGACTTGTTAAAATATATAATCTCTGTAGTCTGAGAGAGAATGCTTTGAAGTTGAGACCATGATTATTTATTTGCTCCGACTTCAGCATCATTTACTCAGCAAGGTATGAAAAAAGAGTTACATTTCTTGATAATATCACTAAACCCACATTTAATGTAGATTTTAAAGGACAGCTGCTAGTTTACTGGTCCCTCTGATCATTACAAACACACAGAGGTTTAGCAGCTGTGCAATAGCTGTGTGCAGAGTACAGAAGAGATAGGAATATGGGTGAATTGCATATAGATTGTAGTTTAATCTCCTGAAATATTTCTTCTGATCGATTCCTGCAGCACTTTGGTGTGCAGTGGTCCCCTTTAAACCAAAACGGCTGGCAATTTGTGAACTCCACCTTCATGCTTTCCTTGGGAAAAGAAGTGGGAAAGAAACGTGTTAGTAATGCATAGAGCAATACTTTGTAATCAGAATATTAACATTTTGATTGAATTGATGGAGTCTTTAAATGGAAATACTCAATTGCAAACACCAAGCTTGGGAGTGAACCTACAAAATGCAGACAGAGTCTGAGCCCTTTTCCTTGATTAAAGAGGATTATTTTAATAGAGAAAAAAAGTAACAGACTAAAGAATTTAACATTAAGAATGGAAGGGTAGGCGGTGATCACTTTTAATTACTTTTATTTAAATGCAGATAAATACACACATTGGCAGCTATAAAGGCAGAGGCTTTGATCTACTTTGATTGAAGAAGTGTAGGCTAGTTTTATCAAACAGCAAGCAGAAAGCATAGACAGAGACCATGGAATGTGGTATGTCATCAAACCTGGACGCTAGCTAGCACCACCGCCATTTCTAACTAGCCGCCTTAGTCAAGCCACCTCACTGTCTGTGCTCAATCTTTCTTACTGGTAAAATGGGAGTAAAAATAATTGCAGCAAGGAATCCACATGGTTTTCGTGTGGACTGAATGGGATAACAGCTCTTTGCATCTTTAACAATAGGCACATACCTCTATTCCCCACTGGGAAAAATGTAAATCCCTACATGGAATCTAAGGTGATGAGCTGCTCAGTGCAATTTAGAAGATAAATTCTCCTTTGAAACTTGTAGATTGTCCTTTGAAACGTTTTAACACATCATTGTCACTGATTAGTACTTCAGTTTTCCAGAATAGAGTAACAGTCTGAATTTTCCTTTGCAACAAATTGTGAATAGAGATCCACCAGGTTCACTTTCTACCTCTGCTTTGTTCTCAACCTGTTGCTTGTGAAATGCCCAGATTTATTATAAAGGTGGTTTTCATGTCAAGTTTTTTTTTGTGTGTTTGTTTGGCTTTGCTGCATGATCAGAAAAGTGTGTCTGTCTCCTTGCTCTAAAGAAACCTGGCTTCACACACTCTTAGAGCAAAACTTAGTCATTTTCCTTTCTCATTGCAAATACTATCAGAGCATCAGTTTATGAAGCAACTATCCTCAGAATGCTTAAGGTTATGAAGGGAAATCCTGATAAATACTGTCTCATTGATTGTGATGGGGAAGCAACACGACTTCCTAGAACTGTAGGATTCTACAGAATCATGTTACAAGTGAAGAAACTGAGGCCCCAAGAGAGAAAGCACATTGGGAAATGTGTTCTTGGATTTGATCCAACTCTCCTCTTTAGGGAGGAAGCATCCTCATGGCCACTCTCTTGCCCAAAACATACACTATGATTTTTATATTTGCTTGGACAGCCTTCCAGTTTGGTGCTGTCTGGTCCCATATTATAGCTGCCTGTTCCAATCTCTCCATCCACTTCCTCCCAGCCACAGTTTGGGATGACAGAATCTTTGCGAATATCACAAAGTCTAGCGAACATTTGGATTAGAATAAAAGAGTGCTAATTCTCCCTTTCATTGTCACACAATGTGTCTTCTCTTGACCCTTCTCTTCCACTTCAAAGAGAATTTACTGCTGATTTACTGTGAACTAGAAAAGACAGCATCCTGGTCCTTAGGAGACCAACATCACAGAATCCTAGGGAGGAAGGGCATACATTTTAAGGTCATAGGTTGCTGTACCCCATCTACTTGGTTAGTTTTAGGAGACAGGGTAAGAGCTTCATTTTTGTGTTTCCAAGTCGAGCAGTGGAGTGTGGGGAAGTCTCCTGGACCTCATTCATGCTGGTTGCCACTGGGTCTCGGGAGCAGGAGTCCAGCATTGGGGTGAGCATGTTTGAAGGCAGAGGCGGGAGGGAGTCTACAGGAAAGAGCTACCTAATTAATCACCAGTTATCATCCGCAGGAAGAGTCTCTGAGGTCTTCACGACACCCCTCGGTAATGTTATGAACCAGCTTAGTATGACTTCATTTTCTTAGAGACACTTGATTGATCTGGCTATTGGTGAATGGAGACACTGCAGCTTCTTTCCGTAGATAGTGTCGTTAGGTGAGAAGATTAAGTGCCTTTGTGTAAAGGCTGTGAGGAGCCTGTGAGTGATTCACTGGCAATGAGGGGAAGATAAAGAAAACCCTGAAATATGTATTTTTAAAGGCAAACCTTGGGCTTTACCTCATTTATTAGTATCATAAAGCAGAGTCTTTAAGAAAAACGGCTCTTTGGGTCATGTCTTTCAGGGAAGTTGTACAAAGTGACCCACCGGGGCTGGTTATCTTTGGGTAAATGGCTTATTTCTTACTGGTGATCCTACTAAACATTTCAAGTCTCTGAAAGGAAGTGGGGGTCTTTTATTTAGAGCCTCCTTCGTATTAGGGAGCCAGATTGGCTCCAGGGTGGCTGAGAGGTGGGTCTGTTAGAGTACCCCCTGAGACTGATACTCCACTTTTCTCAAGCTTCCCTGGACATCTTATAGAAGGCATGGCGCCTTTCCTTCAGATAGCCAGTAACTATACCTTCATTTATTTTGTGTGCAGAACACAGAGGGGACCACCCCCTGTACTTTTGTAGATCTTACTATCCAGTTGGGGATAATGGCTAGCACCACTAACTATTAAATGCATAGCATTGAGCCCTTACTGTTGACTCTTGGATTGTATAAAATGCAGTAGTACATGAAAACTTTGTAAAATAAGTTCTGGCTCAAGTAAATTAACTCAGTAAAAATTAGTTATTATTATGATTGAAATATATATATAAACTTGAAGTCAATGATTGCAGAATCCAATATACAGAGGAGAGCAAATGGGGGAAGCAGGACAAGTAACAGAGTCATAGGGCCTGTACATTTGTATCCCCTTTAATGTCATCAAGTTCAGATTTTTTTAATACTTCTTGGCAGGCCAAATCAAACATGTTTAGAAGGATTGAGCCCATAAGCTTCCAGTTTGCACCCTACCAGTGATACAGAGTTTAGAGAAAAGAAGAGATATTTAGCACAAGTATGCTTTGATCACTTAGTTCACTTATTTATTCATTCCTCAAACATGGAAGGACCACCACCTTCCAAATTACCCTGGAGATAATCCAAAAAAAAAAAAAAGATCTCACAAGTGATATCAAGCAATCTAATATCTAGGATCTGTAGTATAAAAATCAATATGTTCTATAAGAGGCCTTTAAATATAATACTGTAAGTTCAGAGAGAAGAGAAGATGGTGGACTTTGGATATCTGGTTATGGAAACAGCAGACTTTGGACAGCTGTTGGTGGTTTCAAACTGGGGTCATGAGGATTAGAAATACAAGTTTGGAAAAACAGTCAGGTTATATTGTATGAGGTGTATGGGATCCTTTGGTCTTAGAAAAGAGGGATCAGCTTCCATTGGGAATAAGCAGAAGGTGACCTTTTTGAGAAGTAACACAGATAGAAAATCCATTATACTTAAAAGAACATTTGGACGTATGGAAAAGAAGACATTTCCAAAATGAAGTATTGAACTCCCATACCTAGCAATTTGGCTGAAAAAGAAGATATGCAACAGCAAAGCTCTCTGCAATCTGGTGCCACGTACTTTTCTAGCTTTCCTTTCTTCCATGTCCCTCTGGATGCCTGCTACAAATCACAGTAAACCTAGAGTATCTCTTGCATTTTTTTGCTTTTAGATTGTTTTCTCATTTCTTCTGCTTCATTGAAGTTATTAGGAGGTCAGAAAATTGTAGGTGGACTAGTGGTAAATTTCCAAGTTAGTATTTTAAAAAAGAGTTCCCGAGAATCCACCAAGTGCTAAGTGCCATGCCCAGGGATGGGAATAAGTGAATGGGCTCTAAAGCCAAGCTGGTGAAAGGGAGACTTAAGTGCTGTTCACTCATGCAGGAAGCATCAGCTCCTGTCCTCTTATGGATGCTTATAGGCACATTCAAGTGGCTCACTGCCTCCTGTGTCAACAGTGTCTCTTTACTGGGTATTCTGGCATCACAAGTCTTGTCTTTTTCAGGGTCGTGTCAACAAAGATCTCAAAAGACACCAGATTTCAGGTTATGTTGCCAGGGAGATTTAGTAGGTTTTTGAGGGCATACACACTTGTGTTTCAAGTGCACAAGAAGCATTTTAGTTCCAACTGTTCCTTTCTATTCCTGCTATCTAGGTGGTCCTTGTGGCAACACTGTCTTAAGTAGTTAGCAGGACTTTTAAAATACATCATTATGTATTTTAATTTTGTTAGGATTAGAAAAATGCTAATGGCCATCATCTTTTAAAATGCTTGCAGGATGTTCAGGTTTAGGAAAAAGGTTCTCCCTGAAGTATAAAATGCATAACCAAAAAAAGTTTTTTTGGTTTCTTTTTACTTTTATTTTCATGCCATCCTACTTACATGAGGTGTATGATGTAAAACAGATGACTGCATAAAACTAGCCAGAGCATACTTAGGATGAATATCCCATTGTTCTGGGAAAGTTTTGGGTGCACCTTAGTACTAGCTGAACTTTTTAAGATTTCTACTTTTTCTGCTTTATAGTTCCAGGAATTTCTCTTAGCTCACTTGATCGGAAGCTGAACAGCAAAGGCAGCAATAGTCAGAAATAGAAAAGAATAGAATAGAATAGTTAGAAAAGAGAGAATACATGAGAGAAAGCCCAGTTATATCTATTATCTGTGACAGGTGATTTTGGTAATGCTCAAAGTCAAGTTTAAGAACCTCAGAGTCAGAAAAAACATCCTAGTCATTCTTCCCCTTAGCAGACTGGGAAACCGAGGGTTCAGAGATAGCACACCATGGTCTCGCAGATACCCAGCGAGACAGTAGGTATGCGAGGACTAGAGTTTATCCATTGGCTCCCTGTTCCATCATCTTTAAACACATTAATGTTTTCTTTTATTTCCAATAAGAGGAACTTGGTTCATAGTTTTATAAAATGGAGTTGGGGTGGTGGAGGCTTCTATTTTGGGGGCTTATGATGTAGAATGATTGGTCATCCCTGTCTGGAGGCAGCATGATGTCTTGGGATTCCTTTATTTTCATCAGCAGTTCTAAAATTTTTGTTCAAGCTCTGCTTCTCTCTTTTCAATATTCCTGGAAATTGAATTTGAATAGCTTTTGTCACAAGGATAATTAGTGAATTCATTCCATTTGCTTTGTGGACTTACTTTTATGTATATTTCTGCCTGGTCAGAATAGGCACATATTAAAAATATGTCCTGGTACCATTTAAGTAATAAATTATGTGTATTTGTATTTGTATTATATACAATAAAAATATTACATATGTGTGTTTATATACACACACATAGATATTTAAAAATATATACCTATTTATTTATAAATATTTATATACATATTTTTCCCTAAACATAGATTTGAAATTACAGTCTTTTTTCAGGTGAGAGCCCAAGATAGTCACTAAGTATTGACTGAAAATGGTATGCAAGATAGAACCAATTGTGTTGTTTAAATTAATGTGTAAAATTTGTAGGATAGATAGTGGAGAAAATATTTATCCCTAGGTTTCCTGAATAACATTTTTACTCTATCTAAGGTGACAGCTTTCAGGTTTCTTAGAGGTGTTTTTTTTTCCCTCCCACCGTATTACCTTCTTGGTCCAGCTGTCTTTTGAATGACGTTGCTGGAACATTCACTTTCCCGTTTGTGAGCTCAGTTGCCGTGCAGGTGGACAAAAAAGTTTTCCAAAAGAAATACTTAGGTGGGAGTATCTGGGTAATCCTAGTGATTCAAAATACTTCATTCACAAGTAATTTAATAAATACCTCACTAACCATAGTAGGAAAACTAATTTTAAATTGTCTGTTTTACAGGAATTTATGATTCAACTGGGGAGACAAAAGATTCACATAAGCAGTAATTATATGAAAATTTAAAACCCTATGTGAACAAATGGCATAGACACTTTACTATTCATAAATGCTAAAAGAGTTCAGAATAAAAAGCAATCATTATGGATGGGAATGTTTGGGAAAGATTCCTGGGGTGGGAGCAGCTTGAGCTAAGGCTGAAAGGATGAGTGGGAAGGAGCTGGGCAGAAGGAGTCATGGGGGATATCTAGAAAGAGAGAGAGCATGAGCAGAGACATGGGTCAGAAATGGCCTGCTGATGTGGAGAGGGAGCACAGGGGAATAACCAGAGATATGGTACAGACACAGAGGTGGAATAATGATGTTAGAGGTCTTAACATGCTCCACTGTGGAGTTCAGTATCCCACTGTGGACTTGTTACCTAGAATGCAGCTCCTAGGTAAGAGTCCAGCTATAGGAAAGGGTAGAATTGCCATTCTGGGTTAGGCTGTTGGGTGCTTACTCTAGGATTTTCTCTGCCCCAACATCTCCAAGTGGTGATGTTGGTGGCATGCAGCTCTCATCCCAACTTTTATCTAGATCACATATGAACTAGATTGTTTTCAAATGATGCCACTTTTAAGAGTCATGCTTACCTCTTCTGCATCTCCGTTACCTTATTTTTTTACTCTTGTGTCTGTAGATGTTTTAAGTTCTGCTGCATCTGTCATGACTTGCAGTGGCCATATATGCATGGGGTGTCCAAGGGAAGATGCTTGCACATTTAGTGTAAGGCAGGCTCCTCTTATCTACCATACCTTTTCAATGACATGGGGCAGGACAAGCCCATGGAGATAGTATGAAGCCAATGAGAGGGCTTCTAAGAGTTTGGGTTTATAGTCTGCTCTTTTGAAGGCAGTTGGGAAGCTGTGCTTTCCTCCCAGACCTCTTTTTTGCTTGCAGCATTGAGACATCATAGATTTCTTTTAGAGAGCATTATAAAACCATTCCCTTATTTTCACTTTTTAGTCTCATACAGTTGTAGCAGTTAACCTCTTTTAAATGGTTTACTCTAACTTTCATTCCCTTGCTTCTGAGCATAAAACTGAAAATTAAGTGTTAAAATCAAACCCATAACTCCCTAGCTACCACCAGAGCAAAGCAACTGGACGAGTGGTTAGGCCAAGAGACTCATATGCTGGTTGAGCCCAAGAAATGAGCTTAATTGTGTCTTCCTGCAGAGCATCAGACCTCATGTTGTTTAATGAGAAATACAGAACAGCCCTTGGAAGAGGCCCTTGTTTTCCATGTTTCAAATAAACACACATTCTACATATATGACCAATAATGTAAAGTAATTATTGTCCTTTTTTTGTTTATTTGCTCTTAATCACCCTTCCAACACTCAAGTTTTTCTTTTTGAGTCAGTCTAAATAAATGCAAAAATAAAACCTTTTAAACAAAGGAAATTTAGAGATCACCTTTGTCTAAATCCAGAGGTTATTTTTAAAACACTAAGCAATAAGCACCATCCAATCACAGTAGATAGAGGCTATAGGATTTGGGACAGGATAAGGAGGCTCCATGCTGTACAGATGTTTTATTTTTAGTTCTGAGTTGTGGAAAGGTCCTGTGGGAGAGGCAGGGATGTCTGAGGGATATTTGGGCAATTTATTCAATTCCATTATTTCAGCATCATTAGCCCTGCCTGTGCCTCATTATACTTCATATATTTTGAAATGCTGTTAGTTGATACATAAACATTGGATTGTTATATATTCTGGACAGATTGGCTGCTCTATCATAAAATGGTCCTCTTAATCTATATTCTTTGATCTGAAATAATAATATTCTTCGATCTGAAACCTGTATTTCCTGATATTAGTATAGCTACTTCAACTTTCTTTTGACTGGAACATCGTTTCTCATTGTTTTGCTTTTAACCTCTCTGTGTCTTTAAGTGCATTTCTTACAGATACCATATAGTTGGTTCTTGCTTTTTTTGATACAATCTGACAACCTTTGCCTTTTAATTGGAGTGTTTAGACCATTTACATTTAATGTGATTATTGGTATGTTTGGATTTAGGTCTCTCATCTTACCTTTTTATTTTCTATTTGTTCCATTTTCCCCTTGCTCCATTTTTCCTTCTTTTGTATTGACTATTTTTTGTTATTCCATTTTACCTTATTTTTTTGGCTTTTTTGATATAACTCTCGAAATGTGTTATTTTAATGGTTTAGTGTACATCTTAAACTTAACACCAGTTAGATTTCAGTGACATTTTACCACCTCACATACAGTATAAGAACCTCACAGTATCTTTCTATTTGTTTTATTCTGGCCCTTGGACCATTGTAACCATGCATTTTTATTTCTTCAGTGTTGTAAATATCACAATACATTGCTGTTATTTTTGCTTAAATAATCATTTAGCTTAAACAGTTGCTTAAACAATCTATTAAAGAAATTTAAATAATAAGATAGAGTTTTATTTATCTATACACTTGCCATTTGTGTCCTCTTCATTCCTTTATGTGGATACAGATTTCCATCTGGAATCAATTTGTATCATTCAGTACTTTTAAAATGTTTTTTCACTTTATTATCATTTATAATGTGTCTAATAAAAAATATGCTGTTATCCATATCTTTGTTTTATTGTATGTGATGTATCTTTTTTTCTCTGTCTCCTTAAGTCTGTTATTGGTGTTTAGCAGTTTGATTATTATGTGCTTTGATGTCATTCATGATTCTTGTGCTTAGGAATTTTTGTGCTTCTTGGATGTTGGTTTATAGTTTTCATCAAATTTTGAAATATTCAGCCACTATTTCTTCAAATATGTTTTCTTACCTTCCCCTCTTTCAGGTACTCTAATTATATTTGGTGTTGTCCTGTAGCATTCAGATGTTTTATTCATTTTTACCAGTCTTTCTTCTGTGTTTCATTTGTTTGTGTTATTATGGTTTCAGTTTCACTTGCCTTCTATAATTTTAATTTGCTATAAACACATTTAGGGTATCTTTTTTTTTTGGCTCAGACACTGTAGTTTTCATCTGGAAGTTTGATTTGTGTCTCTTTTTTATGTCTTTCATGTACATAATTAGCAGGTACATGTTTTTCTCTAGCTTCTTGAACATATGGAACAATTATAAGAACGTTTCATGTCCTTATTTACTAACTTTATCACTTATATCATTTCTGAGGTGGTTTTGAATTAGATTTCTCAACAGTGGTAATATTGACATCTTGGATTGGCTTGTTTTTTGTTGTGGGAGGATTTCCTGTGCATTATATGATATTAACAGAATCCTTGTGCCCCATGAACTAGATGTCAGCAGTATCTTCAGTCATGACAATAAGAAATTTCTCCAGACATTGGCTAATGTTCCTAGGTTCAAGGGGGTAGGAAATCACCCTAGTTGAGAACTGCTAGTTTGGACTGGTTAATTTTTCTCCTCATTATGGTTTATATTTTCCTGCTTTTGTCATGTCAAATATTTTTTTATTTGATGCCAGATATTATGATTTTTATCTTAATTGGGTGCTGGATAGTTTTGAGTTCTTATACATATTGTTGAGCTTTCTTCTGGGGCACATTTATATCACTCAAAAATGGTTGAATTCCTTCAGGTGTTGAGTTTAAGCTTTATTAGGTAGCATCAGAACAACATTTTGTTTAAGACTAATTTTACTTCACTACTGAGACGGAACTTTTCTGAGGGTATTCCACCAGATTTGTGGGGGCTGCTGCTCTGGCTGTTGGGAACAGTAACTATTATTGACCTTGTGTTAGCTTCTGGGATTGTTCCCTCTAATCCTCTCAGGTGGTTCTTTGTGTTTGGGTAGTTTCTTCACATGCATGAATTGATTAAAATTCAGCTGAAGACTTGAGGGGGATCCTCTGCACTTCTCTAGAATTTGCCTTACTTATGCAGCTGTCTCTGCTGCCATACTGTTTCTCACAAACTCTAGACATCTTTGCCTACCCAAACTCCCCATTCCATCAGCTCAGTTCTGGGAGATCACTGGGCTTCATCTAAGTTTCTCTCCCTGATGTGGAAAGAAACTCTCTGGAAATGGCATGCAGTGGTCTGGGGCAACTGTAAAGTTTACCTCATTTGTTTTCTGTCTCTCAGAGATCACTGCTCTTCTTTGCCAGATGTCCAATGACTGGAAAATAATTGTTTTATACATTTTATTTATTATTTTTAGTTGTTCCCTGGATAGATTCAGTCTTGGTAACTCTATGAGATCCAGAATCAGAAATACTTGTACCTTATTTTATACCTGATAAAACCCAAGGTCAAAAGAAGCAAATGTTTACTTAGAGTTTACTCAGCTAGTTTAGAGACAGAGCTGGCATTGGACCCCAGATTTCTTCCGTGTTTGTGCTTTCAGTCATTTCATGTTGCAACTGCCACTTGCAAAGGTGATGATCTGGCCTCTAGGTCTTTAAAGACAAGATTAAATCATAAACACAGTGAAGCTCCTGGAACCCCTGCCTCTTCTCTTATCCTTATTTGTTAAATACGTTTTTCTGTAGACAGGCTTGTGATCTTTGGGAAGATGTAGACTGTGTGTCAGCATGAATTTTTTGTGAAGACTCTTCTTTTATATTTTACAACTTTATAATGTTTGATGTTGCAAAAATATGTACTGGGTTGTTGATGTGTCTTTTCAAAAGATTCTAGGCTAATGGTTAAGATATCCATTCAGGGTCCTGTCCATCTCTGTAACTAGGAAACTTAGATTTTAAATATACAAAATACTTAGTAATAATGGACCAGTTAAGTGCTGTGTGTAGGGATATGCATCAGACTAGTTGGAATTACCTGTTATTTTGGCTGAGGATGCAGAATGACCCACAAATTGTTACCACCCAAGACCAAGAAACACATCTTTAGCATGAATGACTGTTCTGTTCTATGTATGTTAATTCTCTCTAATTTCTACTGGCAACGACAGATGCCATGATTGAAAAATATCTCTCCCAGAGCTTGAGACATAGAAGACAATTAATACATGTTAGTTCCTTCCTTGCACTTTGTGTCCTTCCAGTGTGACAAAGGAGGCTAAGCCACATAGTGGGTTCTCATCACATGCCTCTCTCTGCTTTGTTCACCTGTACTTACTGACTTTTCTTTAATTCCCTAATCTGATCAACCTCTTCCCTGCCTCAGGACCCTTACACATGTTATTCCCACTGCAGTTACTCTTTGCATGTTCCTGTTCTTCAGGTCCAACCTAAATGGCATCTCCTCTTGGAAGACATTGCCCCCTACCAGTCTCTGTCACAATCCCTCTTTTTTCCCTTCAACATTTCTCATGATTACAGTTTTTTAATTTACTCATTAGCATACTCATTCTTTGTTTCTCCCACTGTAGACTGTGAGTGTTGTGAGAGCTGAAGTTTTGTTTGCTTAATCACTCATAGAGTGGTTGATTTGGGCCCCAGAGACAGTGGGAGACTGTATGGCTTATATTTGTTGGGATTTTTATTTATAAAATAGTACTGTAATGCAAGGCTGAAGTAGTTACTCAGTAGGTACCTGGGGAGTCAAATCTCCAAAAGCAGTGAATCAGTTTCCTGGTGTTGCCCTGTACAAAGCATGACCACATTCTGAGTAGAGAGTGACTGATGACAATGGTCTCTTCTATCCAGTGCCCACACTGTTTGCTTTGTTAGCTTTGGCAGTCAGAACGAGGTGACACAGTTCACTCCAGTTTGATGTCACTCATAGTGTGGTTCCCTGGCTCTCCAGCTCTGTCATTGGTATGCACTGGTTGTTTCCAGTGCCTCTGACATGCGGCAAACCTTTGTCCCTCCTCTCCCCTCTTGTGCCTCACCTCACATTTGGTCATCCAGTCCCCTGGTATGGGACCTTTAACTGGTGGTTCTGTGGAGTCCGTCTCTGTGAATCAGGGCTCATTTCCCTCCAGGTGCCCAAGACTCCTTGCTGTACCTGCTCTGCATGTTGAAAGGAAGCCACCAGTCTCAATGGCAGGATAAACAGCTCCTTGCTTTTCCAATTATTTCCTTCTCAGGCAAGTCCTGTCACACTTAGCAGTCTGATCAGCTTCCTTCTCTTCTGAGGCTCCCCTTCACCCACTCTGATAAGGACCTCGGGTTTTCTCCTGTGGCAAATTTATGCCTCTCTCTAGCACCTGTTCTCTGTTCCTTCTGCAACACTCCTACCTGACAAATTCACTTAATTGTTTAGCTACATCCACTCCTTGTCAATAAAGTACTTCTCCTTGGCACTCCCAGGCCTCTTGGTTTTATGCACAAACCTTTTTAGGATCTTGCTCTTAATTATTCTGGCTGCTCACCGGCTGGACTTCCTCCCTGTTATTTGCCATGAACTCTGGTATAATCGCCTTTCTTCTCTCTGTCCTTTGCTTGCTTATCATTGTTTTACACACTTGTAACTGTCAAATCAGTTCAGTTTTATAAGCCCACAGGTCTTCTCAACTGCAGCATTTCTTCCAAATAACCATAGAGGAAAGAATAAAAGCATTGCTCTTCTCAGTGTTCTTCAGCCACCAACCATTTCATCATCAAACAATTACTGAGATTCAGTTGTGTGCAGTCCCCTAGCATGGGGGAGAGCTCTGGCGATGATGAGTGCACACAAGGTATTGAATCCCGGAAGTATACTTAATACGAAATATGGAACCATGAAGGTTCTTAAACTGGAAAATGACTTCGTGCTCATCGCTATGCTTTAGGAGGGTAGATTTGACACCACTGGAGTCCCTGGACTGAGGAGGGTGATATCTGGAGGTAGCAACAATCTAGGGGAGTATTACAGAAGCCCAGGTAGCTCATCATGTTGAACTTGGGTTGTTTGGGAGGAGAGGGAGAAGTACCGACACTAAAGCTATTTCTGAGGCACAGTTATGGGCCTTGGCAGCATTAGTGGTGAGGGAGAGGAGAGTAGTCATAATGATTATAATGTCAGACCTGGGAGAACTGGAGGGTTTGGCCCCATTACAGAAGTGGGGAATGGAAGAGGAGAAGGAGGGAGGGAGTGGGGAGGAGAAATAAGTATAGGCGTGTTATGGTAGGGAAGTGATGAGCTCAGTTTAGCATCCTGGAATTGCCATGGCAGCGGTTTATTCCACAGCACTTGGAATGTGTGACCGAGCTCACAGGAGAGGCTGGAGCAGGATAAGTGTTGGAAGTTATCCAAATAGAAGTAGGAGGTGAACCGGAGGAGCAGTTGCATGCATATTGAATGGCAGCTAACACTGCAGGCAGCGTTTTGAATGGCAGCTAACACTGGGACCTCAGGGTGCTATGGACAGATCCCATGGGCTGTGGAGCTCAGGGTGATGGAGTGCCGTGGACAGGAGCTGTCAGAGAGGACTCCCTCAAAGGGGTGGGCTTTCCTCTGTCCCTGCCCTCAGGAAATTTGTATTTCTTTTTTTATTCCCTTTCCATATCTGGGAACTATTTTCATTTGAATGAACAGTCCTCAACTTCAGTGTTTTCCTTTCTGTCCATTTGTCATTAGTCTGAAAATGGAGGGTTAGAAAGCAGAGGGAATAAATACATCAGGTGCAAACTTGGGTCCTGTTCCTTAAAGGCAGTGGGTGATGCCCTCTTTTTGCAAAGCAAAGAGTTGGACAACAGAGATGGAATCAGAAATTCCTACTTATTTCCCACTAACACCAAGAAGGACAATAATTAAACAAAACTATTGTAGAAACCTGTGTGCACTTTGCCTTCATAGAACTCTCATGTAATGTGTGTCCCTTTTACTTGTCCAGAAAACTGGTTGCACCTGCATATCTCAGCCCTCACCCTTCTTCCCTTCTCTGTGTATCTGTGTCTAAGTCATGTGCTAGGATAGAGAAATGAGTCCAGCTTCCTCAGCTGCTCTCACCAGCTGTTCTCATTCCCATTACACGGGGTTGTGGTTTCACTGGTGAGGAAAGGGCTCCCTCTGTTCCCTAAATGCATGCCGCCATGCTTGTACACACTTACACATGTGTTGGAGGGAGAGTTGGAGATGCTCTCTCTGCCTGCCAGCTTTGCCAAGGCCATTGAATTAAGCAGGCAATTTCTTCTCACTTTGTCTCTGTAAATTTCCCAACCATATGGTATGAGGAGAGTTCTTGGATTATAAATAAAAAACACTGCTCATAAATCTCAGGGTTTTTGTTTTTCCTTCCAATGGAAATAAACAGAAATCTTACATTTGTAACTTCAGAAAATGTATTGGAGAAGAAGATAATGTCTCTCTCTCTATATAAATATTTCCCTCCCATTTCTCTTTACTGAGAGTCTCTTTTTACTGAGAGTCATGTATCTGGCTGGGTTCCACTTAATTTTTATTGCTGCCATTTTCCAACCTGGAGGTAAACTGTTGCTTTAGGCAACATGAGTATAGCCACCTGGGCGTGGGCAGATTGCACTGACCAGATGGGTTTGATGCATCTTTTCCGCTGCTGGAGGTGTCAGTTTCCCTCTTTATATGACACATGCGAGGATTAAAGATGGCAGTGTGAGAGGTGAGACAGAGGCTTCCTCCTAAAACCGCATATAATATGAAAATATAATTAATAAAACTACTCCTGAAAGAACAACAGGAAAGAGGACTGTTCCAGACTGCATACACCTGGAGAAAAGAGGACACCTCACCAAACAGGGTAAAGTACCAAAGCTGTGGCCTGAGGGGACCCAAGCCCTTCCTCCACCCCAGTTCACCGGCAGGAGGAAGAGAAATGGAGCGGGGAGGGAGTGGAGGCCTTGGAATGTTGAATACCTAACTCGAGATATCTGCTCTGGGAGCACAAACCTACATTTCATGGTGCTTGCATGGTACTCTCGTGATTAGGGGGTTGGAAAGCTAAGACAGGCAGAATTCATGGAGAGACTGAGATTCCAGCCATTTGTGGAAAGCAGGGATCCATATCTGGCTGCTCTGAGACAAAAGAAAGGTAGGCAGTCTGAGAGACTTCCTAACAAGGAAGCCCTTAGCAAGAGGGCTGCTGAAGGGGCAAGGATTGCACAGAGCTTACTACTCAGGAGAAAGGACAGGTAGACAAAATTGTCTGGGTGCACTCTGCCCAGCAGGTTGGGAGCTTTCACGTTCTTCAGGTGCTCTAGCTCCCTGGCTGGCTACACAGCTCCAAGGACCCCCTCCATGATACACAGCCTACTGTGCCTTTATCTCGGCCAGCTCCACCTGGCTTGCAAACCAGCAAACCCTACCCTGGTGTTAGGCCAGCCAGAGGGAAGATCTGTTTACAGCAATTACAAAAGCAAAGCATAGAGGCTTATGCCTGTGTGCTCGACCCACTGATTCAGGCAGTGGAGACAGGCATAGCAGCTGGGAAGCAGGAAACAGCTCTTTCCTCCCCCCAGGCACCAATACCACTCCCCTGAGACCCCCAACATTGCTTCAGGGGCTGAGCAGCTGCAGAGAGTAGGGCTTCTGGGCATTAGAGGGCGCCATATACAAATATGAAATGCCAAAGGAACCTGGTTCAGAGTAAAATTATTAATACAACTCCTGAGAAAGATTTAAATGATATGGACCTCATGAATCTTCCAGAAAGGGAGTTCAAAATAAAAATCATTAACATGCTCATGCAGGTACGGAAAGATATTCAAGAACTCAGGAATGAATTCCGGTCGGAGATCCAGTTGTTGAAGAGCATAATGGAGGGTATTAAAAGCAGATTAGATATGGTGGAGGAGACAATAAATGAAGTAGAAATTAGAGAAGAGGAATACAAAGAAGCCAAGGCACAGAGAGAAAAAAGGATCTCTAAGAATGAAAGAATATTGAGAGAACTGTGTGACGAATCCAAATGGAACAACATTCGCATTATAGGGGTACCAGAAGAAGAAGAAGAGAGAAAAACGGATAGAAAGTGTCTTTGAGGAGGTGATTGCTGAAAACTTCCCTAATCTGGGGAAGGAGATAGTCAGATCCAGGCCATGGAGATGCAGAGATCTCCCAACACAAGGGACCCATGGAAGACAAAATCAAGACATATAGTAATTAAAATGGCAAAGATCAAGGATAAGGACAGACTATTAAAAGCAGCCAGAGAGAGAAATAAGATCACATACAAAGGAAAGCCCATCAGGCTATCCTGAGACTTCTCAGCAGAAACCTTACAGGCCAGAAGGGAGTGGCATGGTATATTTAATGAAATGAAGCAGACGGACCTCGAACCAAGATTACTTTATCTGGCAAGATTGTCATTTAAATTTGAAGGAGGGATTAAACAATTTCCAGATAAGCAAAAGCTGAGAGAATTTGCATCCCACAAATCATCTCTACAGTGTATTTTATAGGGACTGCTATCGATGGAAGTGTTCCTAAAGTTTAATAGCTGTCACCAGAGGTAATAAAACCACAGTAAAGAAAATAGAACAGCTAATTACTAAGCAAATGCAAATTTAAATTAACTATCCACAAAGTCAGTCAAGGGATCGACAAAGAGCATGGAATATGATACCTCATATATAAAGAATGAAGGAGGAGAAAAAAAAAGAACCTTTAGATTGTGATTGTAATAGCCTATTAAGTGAGTTAAGTTAGACTCTTAGATAGTGAGGAAGTTAACCTTGAACCTTTGGTAACCACGAATCTAAAGCCTGCAATGCCAATAAGTACATACCTATTGATAATCACCCTAATTGTAAATGGACTGAATGCACCAATCAAAAGACATAGAGTCACTGAATGGATAAAAAAGCAAGACCCATCTATATGCACAAGAGACTCACTTTAAACCCAAAGACATAGACAGACTAAAAGTGAAGGGATGGAAAAAGATATTTCCTGCAACTAATAGGGAGAAAAAACAGGAGGTGCAGTACTAGTACAGACAAAATAGACTTCAAAACAAAGAAAGTCAGAAGAGACAAAGAAGGACATTACATAATGATAAAAGGGTCAATACAACAAGAAGATATAACCACTATGAATATCTATGTGCCCAGCACAGGAGCACCTACTTATGTGAAACAAATACTAACAGAATTAAAGGGGGAAATAGAATGCAATGCATTCATTTTAGGAGACTTAAACACTCCATTCACTCCAAAGGACAGATCAATCAGACAGAAAATAAGGAGACAGAGGCACTGAACAACACATTAGAACAGATGGACCTAACAGACATCTACAGAACTCTACCCCCAAAAGCAGCAGAATACACATTCTTCTCAAGTGCACATGGAACATTTTCAATTATAGATCATATACTAGGCCACAAAAAGGGCCTTGGTAAATTAAAAAAGATTGAAATTGTACCAACCAGTTTCTCAGAGCACAAAGGTATGAAACTAGAAATAAATTACACAAAGAAAATGAAAAATCAATAAACAACCAATGGATCAATGTCCAAATAAAAACAGAGATCAAGCAATATATGGAGACAAATGACAATAATTCAACACTGCAAAAACTGTGGGATGCAGGAAGGCCATACTAAGAGGAAAGTATATTGCAATACAGGACTAACTCAGGAAAGAAAAACAATCCCATATGAGCAGCCTAAATTCCTCAGAATTAACGAAACTAGGAAAAGAAGAACATATGAGACCCAAAGTCAGTAGAAGGAGGGCCATAATAAGGATTAGAGAATAAATAAATAAAATCGAGAAGAATTAAACAGTAGAAAGAATCAATGAAAGCAAGAGCTGGTTCTTTGAGAAAATAAACAAAATAGATAAACCCCTAGCCAGACTTATCAAGAAAAAAAGAGTCTACTCACATAAACAAAATCAGAAATGAGAAAGGAAAAATCACGATGGACATCACAGAAATACAAAGAATTATTAGAGAATAATATGAAAAATTATATGCTAACAAACTGGATAACCTAGAAGAAATGGACAGCTTTCTAGAAAAATACAACTTTCGAAGGCTGACCCAGAAAGAAACAGAAAATCTGAACAGACCAATTACCAGCAATGATATTGAACTGGTATTCAAAAACCTACCTAAGAAGAAAACCCATGGACTAGATGGCTTCACCGCTGAATTTTATCAAACATTTAGTGAACACCTAATACCCATCCTTCTTAAAGTTTTCCAAAGAGTAGAAGAAGATGGAATACTTCCAAAGTCATTCTATGAGGCCAGCATCACTCTAATACCAAAATCAGGCAAAGACAGCACAAAAAAAGAAAATTACATACCAATATCCCTGATGAATGTAGATGCAAAAACTCAACAAAATATTAGCAAACCGAATTCAAAAACACATAAAAAAGATCATCCGTCATGATCAAGTAGGATATATTCCAGGGACGCAAGGATGATACAACATTCGAAAATCTATCAACATCCTCCACTACATCAACAAAAAAGAAGGACAAAAACCACCTGATCATCTCCATAGATGCTGAGAAAGCATTCGACAAAATTCAACATCTATTCATGATAAAAACTCTCAACAAAATGGGTATATTGGGCAAGTACCTCAACATAATAAAGGCCATATATGACAAACCCACAGCCAACATTATAATTAACAGCGAGGAGCTGAAAGCTTTCCTTTAAGATCAGGAACAAGACAAGGATGCCCACTCTCCCCACTTTTATTCAACATAGTTCTGGAGGTCTTAGCCACAGCAATCAGACAACACAAAGTAATAAAAGGCATCCATCAGACAACACAAAGTAATAAAAGGCATCCAGATTGGTAAGGAAGAAGTCAAACTGTCCCTGTTTGCAGATGACATGATATTGTACATAAAAAACCCTAAAGAATCCACTCCAAAACTATTAGATCTAGTATCTGAATTCAGCAGAGTTGCAGGATACAAAATTAATATGTAGAAATCTGTTGCATTCCTATACACTAACAATGAGCTAACAGAGAGAAATTAGGAAAACAATTCCATTCACAGTTGCATCAAAAAGAATAAATTACTTAGGAATAAACCTAACCAAGGAAGTCAAAGACCTATACTCTGAAAACTACAAGACACTCATGAGAGAAATTAAAGAAGATACCAATAAATGGAAACACATCCCGTGCTCATGAATAGGAAGAATTAATATTGTCAAAATGGCCATCCTGCCTAAAGCAATCTACAAATTCAGTGCAATTCCTATCAAAATACCAACAGCATTCTCCAACAAATTAGAGAAAATCGTCCTAAACTTCATATGGAACCATGAAAGACCCCGAATAGCCAAAGCAATCTTGGGAAGGAAGAATAAACTGGGGGGATTATGCTCCCTGACTTCAAGCTCTACTACAAAGCCACAGTAATCAAGACAATTTGGTACTGGCAGAAGAACAGACCCATAGACCAATGGAACAGACTAGAGAGCTGTGATATACATGCAACCATATATGGTCAATTAATATATGATAAAGGAGCCATGGACATACAATGGGGAAATGACAGCCTCTTCAACAGCTGGTGTTGGCAAAACTGGGCAGCTACATGCAAGAGAATGAAACTGGATTGTTGTTTAACCCCATACACAAAAGTAAACTCGAAATGGATCAAAGACCTGAATGTAAGTCATGAAACCATAAAACTCTTAGAAGACAACATAGGCAAAAATCTCCTGACAACTTCTTCCTGAATGCCTCTCCTCGAGCAAGGGAAACAAAAGCAAAATTGAACTCATGGGACTACATCAAACTAAAAAGTTTCTGTACGGAAAAGGACACCATCAACAGAACAAAAAGTCATCCTACAGTATGGGAGAATATATTTGTAAATGACCTATCTGACAAGGGGTTAACATCCAAAATATATAAAGAATTTACACGCCTCAACACTAAAAAAACAAATAACCCAATTAAAAAAATGGGCAGAGGATATGAAGAGACAGTTCTCCAAAGAAGAAATTCAGATGGCTAACTGACACATGAAAAGATGTTCCACATCACTGATCATCAGGGAAATGCGAATTAAAACCACAATGAGATATTACCTCACACCAGTAAGGATGGCCAGCATCCAAAAGACTAAGAACAACAAATGCTGGTGAGGATTTGTTGAAAGGGGAACCCTCCTACACGGCTGGTGGGAATGTAAGCTAGTTCAACCATTGTGGAAAGCAACATGGAGGTTCCTCAAAAAAACAAAAATACAAATACCATTTGACCCGGGAATCCCACTCCTTGGAATTTACCCAAAGAATACAACTTCTCAGATTCAAAAAGACATATGCACCCCTATGTTTATTGCAGCACTTTTTACAATAGCCAAGATAGGGAAGCAACCTAAGTGTCCATCAGTAGATGAATGGATAAAGAAGAGGTGGTACATGTACACAAGGGAATACTATTCAGCCATAAGAAAGAAACAAGTCCTACCATTTGCAACAACATAGATGGAGCTGGAGGATATTATCCTCAGTGAAATAAGCCAGGCAGAGAAAGACAAATACCAAATGATTTCCCTCATTTGTGGAGTATAACAACAAAGCAAAACTGAAGGAACAAAATAGTAGCAGACTCAGAGACTCCAAGAAGGAACTAGTGGTTACCAAAGGGGAGGGGTGTGGGAGGGTCGGTGGGGAGGGAGGGAGAAGGGGATAGAGGGGTATTATGTTTAGTACACATGGTGTGGGGGATCACGGGGAAAACAGTGTAGTACAGAGAAGTCAAATAGTGAATCTGTGTCATCTTACTACACTGATGGACAGTGACTGGATTGGGGTATGGGTGGTGACTTGATAATATGGGTAAAAGTAGTAACCACTTTGTTTTTTTATGTGAAACCTTCATAAGAGTGTATATCAATAATACCTTAATAAAAAAAAAAGACACATGCTTCCTTCCTACTCTTGTGGCAAAAGAAGTGAAGTGGTGGCTGCTTCCTACTCTCTTCTGAAAGAAGCCCAGCTTGGGCATCATGCGTGTTGGTCCGTTGGGTGAGGTGCAGCTAGGCCGCTGTTCAACTTCAGCTCTTTTTAAGACATGACGTATCACAACATTTGGCACCCCTTATGTTTGATCTCCCCTTAGTAAAGCAACAGTGAATCTGATGGGCATGTGAGCCACCAAGCCTGAATGCCAGGTTGGTGTCCTGAGACTGGGGTGATTCAGAAAAGGGACAGTACAAAGAAGGCATAGCTCCAATGTGAGTTCAGATTTTGGTCTGGGGGGGAACGCTGAGTGTTGGTTTTACCATGTCAGCAAGAGGTGTGGGAGCTCAGAGGGGGTAAAGGGCAAACAGGCAGGGGCTGAGGGCAGGGTTAGCTGACTGTGGCCCACATGCCACATCCAGACTGCTTCCTAGCTCCTGTTTTCATATTGCCTGTACTCTGAGAACAGCTTTCACATTTTTGAATGGTTGAAAAATCAAAAGAATATTATAGTGACACCTTAAAAATAAGAGGCATTCAAATTTCGGTGTCCATCAATAAAGTATTATCGGAACTTAGCCATAGTCATTGTTTATGTATTGTCTATGTCTGCTTTGGTGCTGCAATGGCAGAGTTGAGGAGCTGCAGTAGACGCCATATGCCCCCCAAATTCCAAAATAGTTGCTCTCTGGCCCTATACAGAAAACGTTTACTTTCCCTTGGCCTAGGGTACCAGGATTTATGAGAGGAATTGTGGAAAGTCAGTGTGGGGGGGCAAGAGGTTTAAAACTGGGCTCTGCAGGGTGCTGGGTCCACTCTGTTGGATGCGGCATAGTCAGTGGTGTTGATTTGGAGCAGGTCAGCTCATGTGCCATACAAGCTTGAGAAAAATACCTATTCCCAGATGATGTCAAAGCTATGGCACCTCCAGCTTTATTGGCCTTTGGGAAAGGGTTACTCTTTTAGAAAGAGTTTATTTAAGAAGTAAAGGTCTGTGGGTCCATCACATTTCACTCCATCCTAGGTCCTTCATAGAGAACAATTTTCAAATAAAATAATTCATATAAGAGCATTGAACATTCAGTACCTTGCCCAAGATTTTGCCTTTTCCAACAATGATATCAATTAATGCCTTTTGCTTAACCAAATAAATGAATATTTAAACTTGGAGTTTGAGGCTCTGGACAGACTGTTGGGGAACATTTCTGAAACGGGGAAACTTCATACATCACAAAATATCCAGCCATTAAAATCAGTTCTACTAAAATCTGTAAGATTCTTCAAAAGGCAATTAATTTACTTTCCTTTACGGAAAGATAGGTTTCACTGTGAAAAGCTGATTAAATTCCAAAATTAAAAAGTTTTTTTGGCACTATTCCCCTAAAACCAACTTAATGACTCTCTCACCTGTTTAATTGTTTGATAAACTATGGGATGATAGGGTAATACTAGGGGTCAGTATGGAAACTAGAGAGAAAACTCTCTGGTCTTTCCCTCGTGAGTGTACAACATAGTCTTCCTTGCCGGCGAGGCAGTAGTTGGGTGGTCGTCGGAATGGAGTGATTTGAGCAAGTCCTGCTCTGGTCCCTGTGAATTGGCCTGGGTGACCTGGGGTAGTTTCACTCATGCCTACCAGCCAGCCTTTGAGAACATACACCCAGATATCTCCTCCCATGCTGACTCCTCACACCGCGTGCATCCAGCACGTTCGTTACAGTGGATATGGAAAATAGAGGACTCGGTGCCCTCGGTGGTCTGTCTGTCCTTTACCACCTTTCAGAAGCCGATTTAGGATTGGGTTGTGGTCTGCTTCTCTCTAAGGTGTCTGCCAGTTTAGCTCAGAGACTTGTTTTAGGAGAGCCAGTGTGGTATCTGCAGAAGAACTTGAGTTCTGACTTACAGTAGACCTGGTTTCAAACACCCACTTTGCCACTTACCAGGTAAGTTAGCTTCAGCAAGCCACTTGGTCTCTCTGAACCTAGTTTCTTTCCTGCTTTCCTTCCCCTTCCCCCTCCTTCCTTGCTTCTTTGTTTCCTTCCTTCCTTCCTTCCTTCTCTTCTTTTTTATGAACATTTTTTTATTGTGGTAAAATATACCTAACATAAAACTGACCACTTTAACCATTTTTCAGGGTATAATTTGGTAGCATTAAGTACATTCACAGTGTGGTGCAATAATCACCACTATCCATTTCCAGAACTTATACTGATTTTAGAGTAGAGATTTTTAACTACTTGGTGATCAAATTAGTTAATAACTTTTATTATTTTTATTTTTTATTTTTTGGTGAGAACACTTCTAATTTTTATTAGACAATACAGTATTATCAACTTCATATTATACATTAGATTCTCAAACTTTATTCATCTTATGACTGAAAATGTGTATCCTTTTACCAGCCTCCCCTCATTTCCCCCACCTCAGAGCCCTTAGCAAGCACTATTAACTATCATACTCTGTTTCTATGAGTTTGACTTTTTACATTTTTAAAAAATTCCACATGTAAGCGATGCCGTGCCCTATTTGTCTTTCTCTGGCTGGCTTATTTCACTTAGTGTATTGTCCTTCAGTTTCATCCATGTTGTCATACGTGGCAGGATTTCTTTCTTTTTTTAAAGCTGAATAACATTTTCTTTATACCACATTTTCTTTGTCCATTTGTGTTCAACAGACACTTGGGTTGTTTCTGTACCTTTGCTATTGCAAATAATCCTGCAGTGAACATGGGGAAATCCCTTCAAGATCCTCTTTTTATTTCCTTTGGATATAAACCCAGAAGTGGGATTGTTAGATCATGTGGTACTTCTATTTTAATTATTTTAAGGAACCTCCATACTGTTTTCAATAGTGGCTGTACCAGTTTACATGCCCGCCAACAGTGTACCAGGGGTCTTTTATTCCCACATTCTTACCAACACCTGTTATCTCTTCTGTTTTTGATAGTAGACGTCCTGGCAGGTGTGAGGTGGTATTTCTTTGTTGTTCTAATTTGCATTTCCCTGGTGATAAGTGATGTTGAGCACCTTTTCATGTACATATTGGCTATACATGTCTTCTTTTGATGAAATGTCTCATGAGGTCCTTTGCTCATTTTTTTTTAATTAGGTTATTTGTTTTTTGCCACTGAGTTGTATGAGTTCCTTGTATACTTTGGATATTAGCTCCTTGTTGTATATGTGGTGCATATATTTTCTTACATTCCATGGACTGCCTTCTCATTTTGTTGATGGCTTCCTTTGCTGTGTAGAAGTTTTTTAGTTCAGCTTATTTATTTTTGCTTTTGTTGCCTTTATTTTTGATGTCAAATTCAACAAATTGCCAAGGCCAACATGAAGGAGCTTATTCACAAAGAAAAAATCCAACTTTTCTTCTAGGAGTTTTATGGCTTCAGGTCTAACATTCAAGTCTTTAATTCATTTTGAGTTAATTTTTGTGTACGGTAAAAGATAGTGGTCCAGGTTTTTTTTTTTTTATTGTGGGTGGATATCCAATTTTCCCAACACCATTTATTGAAGAGACTCTCCTTTCCCTAATTGTGTATTATTGATTCCTTTGTCAAAAATTAATTGACTGTATTTGGAAGGGTTTATTTCTGGAGTTTATTATGTTTCATTGATATATGTGTCTGATTTTATGCCAATACCATATAGTTTTGATTCTGGCAGCTTTGTAGTATAGTTTGAAATCAGGAACTGTGAAGCCTTCAGCTTTGTTTTTCTTTCTCAAGACTTCTTTTGAGAATTTAAGGTCTTTTGTGATTCTATTCAAATTTTAGATTTCTTTTTCTCTATTTCTGTGTAAAATGTTATTGAAATTTTGATGGATTGCATTGAATCTGTAGGTTGTTTTGGGTAGTTTGGACATTTTAACAATATTAACTCTTCTAATCCATGAACATGGAATATCCTTCCATTCATTTGTATCTTCTTCAATGTTTCTCATCTATTTCTATAGTTTTCAATGTACAAATTTTTCACCTTCTTCGTTAAATTTATTCTTAAGTGTTTTATTCTTTTTGAAGCACTTGTGATAGGGTTGTTCCTTAATTTCTCTTTCTGATAGTTCATTGTTAGTGTATAGAAACACAACTGATTTTTGTATATTGATTTTGTACCCTGCAAGTTCCCCAAATTCGTTTATTAGTTCTGACAGTTTTTTGTTGGCATCTTTAGGGTTTTCTATATATAAGATCACATAATCTGCAAGCAGAGACAGTTTTATTACTTCTTTTCTGACTTGGATACCTTTTACTTCTCCTTTTCATCTTATTGCTTTGTTAGGACTTCAAGTACTATGTTGAATGAAAGTTATGAGAGTGGGCATCCTTGTCTTGTTTCTGATCTTAGAGGAAAAAAAACCTCAGCTTTTTACCATTGAGTAATAATCAGTAACATCATTAGCTATGGGCTTACCATATATGTCCTTTGTTATATTGAGGTACATTCTTTCTACACCTAATTTGTTGAGAGGTTTTTTTTTTTAAATAATAATAGGATGTTGAAAGAACCTGGTTTCCTTATTTGAAATAATGGGATAAAAGTAAAAATACCTTTCTTAATATAAAGTGCTCAACAGATTTGTTTGTTTTCCTTTTAATGTGGTGTTTTGAGCATCTGGAATAGTATCAGGCAAGCCATAGGTACTGCATAAATAGTTAGCAAATGAATAGATAGTCAAAAAATTATATTCCTGTCCTTTTGGTGGATAGAATGTGTTTCTGGGTGTCTCAAGTGAGCTCAGAATCTCTTTGGGAGCAAGAAGTCATTAGCTGGCCAGTCTTTTATGTATAAGAGAAAAACGCTAATTTCAGAATTCTGAAATTTCACATTATGCTCTTGTGGCAGAAACTGAATAGATATTCACTAAACCTATTTCATCTTCATTCAGGGAAAACAACTAGACTACATTACCTCATTTAAATATAGCTGTATGACTGCATTCTGACCCATAGAAAGAGGCTAGAAGTGATGGATATCAGTTCCATACCTTGGTAAAAACACTTATGTCACTTTCCTTGTTCACTCCTTCTGCCAGTTCATTTGAGAATTCCTAAGATCTAGAAGATAACAATACATATATGAAAGGAGCCTGGGGCTCTGAACCATTGCTGGAACCAGGGCTCCTCTTGGCCCTTACTTCCTTGCTGGTCTGTATTAGACTATCATGTGAGTGAGAAATGCAATATCATAGTGTTAAGTCACTGAAATGTTGGTGGTTTTTGCTATTGTAGTTTTCTACCTCATACAATCTCTGAAATGCATATCCAGATCTCCTTCTCCTTCATTAACTTTGTTCTCTAGCCAGAATGTCTATTTACTACTACCAAGATATGCTGTGTTTTTCCAGCACCTCAGCATAGTGCCCTTCACACCATAGGCTCTCAGTAAACATCTGTTGATTGATTTCTGGGTCAAAGAATGAAACAGCAGCTTACTATAAAATGCAAGCATGTTTTATGTTAGACAGATCTGATATTTCAGAGGAAATATGCATTTGGGTGTAATTCTCTACTATAGGATTTAGTATACAGCTCTTAAACAGAGAGTTCACTAACCTGGAATATTAAAACTAACATTAAATTTATGCACATCTTTTCAGGGATATTCCTGCGATATAATACAGGAAAATAAAGCTACATGGAGTTCCCAGATGTGTTAAAATAGCTTTGCAGATAGGCTTCATCTAGGAGAGAGGGTTCTAGGCCAGGGTGTATGAACTCAAAGTGAATATTAGGTGCCCAAATAAATGGAGCATCCATACCAGGTTTTCCTATCCATATTCAAATGCTTAAAGTAGAAACAGCCTATCTTTTTCTCATGTTTTAGGAAGCCTCACCTAGCTTTTTGCTCATGTTCTTGCATCTCTGATGAATTGCATGGCCAATGTTGAAAATCCAGGAAATAACACCTACTTAGCTCCCTGACCTACGATATCTTGCCATCTTCTTAATGCTGACACTCATAATAATAATAGAAGGTCTTTGTTGAGTGTTATGTGCCAAACCTTACATTACCATTCCCTTCACCCATCCATCAACTGCTACAAGAGAAGTGACCTTCTCCAGAAGTTACCATTTCCCACCTTTGGGATGGCTGGCTGGTGTGGGCACAGAAGGGGCCCTTGCCTTGGAGTGGGTCAAGTCTGCAATGAGAATTATGCACCAGAGCCTCCCCGTGGATCAGACTTCATGGAACCACACCTTTGCTTGTCTGCTGCCCTTGCTCCATCTTGCCTAGGAAGATGAATACTTTGCTTAAGAACAGTTCAGTAATTCCCAGGCTTCTCAATCCCAGACACAGACTCAGGTTCAGGGAACTCAGCTTGGGATGTTTTTCTTTTTTTCTCCAAGTCAATTTATAATCTGCACCAGAAGGGTTGGCTGCACTCTTGTTTCTGTCCATGGTAACACTGTTCCCTTAGGTTGTTCAGGCTTGAAATCTTTATCTTTACCTGCTCCTTCATCTCTGCCCATGTCCAGTGAACACACTGTACTTCTGCACTGTGCCCCTCTTTCATTTTTATACCTACTGTCATCAGGCTAGTGAGATGATTCCTAGTAAATTTTTCTACCTGCAGGAGGATGTGCTTCACTAATCCATCATATATATCACCAACAGATAGGTCTTTCCAAACAGGCTTCTATCATGCCCCTGCCTTGTTCAGGAGCCTTTGGGGCCCTCATCGCTTACAAGATAAAGCTCAAGCTCTTTAGACCCTCCACATAGTTTTATTCTACTTAGCCAAATGTATCCCTTTGTATGCCAGTGTGAAAACATTTCTTTCAGACACAGCCCACTTCCTAATTATCTTCTAAAAGTATTTACCTGTTTCACTTTCCAAGCTTTTGTGCATGCACTTTGTTCTTTGGCTTTCCAACACTCGTTTCCTCCAAGTTCGCCTCTTCCATGAAATCTTCCTTCCTTTTCCCTGAATTCCTCCTCTAGCCTTAATAGGTGTCTTCATCCTCATCATTGTCATCATATTAATAACGGCCGCCTTTATGAAGAATCTGTGATATGCCTGACATTGAGATAAATGCTTTACGTGCATCTCCTCGTTGAGCTAGTTTTGCTTTAAGTTCTCAAACAACCCTGTAAGGAACTTGGTTTAGATAGTTTTGCCTATTTTATCGTCGAGAAAACTGAAGTTCAAAGAGGTTAGGTGACCTGCTCAAGACCATGTAGTTAGTAAGGGGTTTGGGGCCAGGCCTAGAGACCGTACATCGTTGATTCCAAAACTTGCATGCCTCATCACACTGTCGTCTTGTGCATTTGTTCTGCTTCCTACTCATTTATCTCTTATTCATTTATTTAATAAAAATATGATTGGGTGCCAAGGAATGGACAGCAGAGATTTAGCAGAGCCTTTGGTCTCAAAGAGTTTTATTTAATTGCATTCTTGAGTCCCTTTCCTAATTGCCACCCTCCTCTGAGCTTTTCGCCCTCCTCTAGACTCTCTGTGAGGGAATGTATCAAAATTTCACCCATGTGCTATGTCATTTTGTTCTTCACTTCCTGGTGGTTCAGGTTTTGGGTTTAAAATGACATGTTTCATCCCTTGGCCTTCAGAATTCACTCATGCCCTGCTTTCCAGTTGTTTATTGAAAGTCTTGTCTCCCCAGGACCCTATGATTCTTTCTAAATCATTCCTGTAGGTGCGTAGATCAGGTGATCCGTAGGCTGGTAGATTTTGGGAAGCTGAATACTTACCTACTCCAGGACATGCCCTAGCTTGGGCAGTTTTTGCAGGACTTTAACAGCCCTTGGTGATGACAGATTTGCATCCCTCTAAGGAGAGCATAGATCTCCATTTTGGAAGTCACCAGAAGCCATTTGGAGTTTACTCAGATGCACAGAAGGTTGGAGATCACAGGGGTTTCTGAGAACATTAATTTCAACCCTCTCATTTTACAAAAGAGGAAGAGAGTAATCAAACTGTGAAGCATTGTTTTGGATTGGAAACAAAGAGTATCTGTAACAAGATTCTGGGAACCTGATAGACCAGCACTTATGGGGCTTGCTGAATGCTAAGTCTGAGCCACCGGAGACAGTCAACAGCATCATGATGCTGACGATCCTGATGCTCGTTAATGGGTCGAGACACTCTGTTCCCAGCCGGGGCTGTGGCTCTTCTCAGCACCTCTATGTGCCCAGTTGAGCACTATTTTTCCCTAAGGGGAGCAACCCATGTCAGGAAAGGTGCTGAGTTCCAGGACATGGCCTGAGGAGTGTTTGTGTGTGCTGAGGGGGTGGGCTACAGCAGGCTGGCTTCCAGAGCAAAAGCCTCTACGAGCACGCACATGGATTGGCAGTGAATGTCTTGGTAAAAACCACTGCCCTCTCTTTCCAGTGACATCTTTGGCCTGGGCTTCTCCTGTGCATCTGATCAAGTCCCAGGTGGCTTCTGGTTGCTTCCAGCCTTTAGGTTCCAAAGACCCCAGATCCTGGGGTCTGGGAGAAAATATTTTACTGTTCAATAGATTGTTTACATTACAGGAAGTAATGAAGTCTTTCCTGTTTTCCAGAGCAGAAATAGGAAATGGTGGTAAGATGACCTTAGGAAAGAATGAAAGTGTATCAAGGAACTAAACTGATTCTTGACTGGCCTTTCTCTTCAAATCCTCCCAACAACCCTGCCTGCTGGCAGTTATTATGCCTATATGAGCGATGGGGAAACGGACGTCCAGGAAGGGAAGGCGATGTTCTCAGGGTCACATTGCTAATAAATGGGAGAGCAGGAGTCCTAGCCTCCTTTTGACTCCAAATGCTCTCCTTTTTAGTACCTGTAATCCTCCTAGTAGGAAATGCTTTTGGAGATGCCCTGAAAGGATGAATCAGTAAAACCCCTACTATGTGAGATTTTGTAAAGCAGATGTTTAATTATCACTGGTTAAATAAACAACTGAGCACTGAAGTAGAGCACATGGGATTCGGAACCACCTGACCTGAGGTCCAGTTCCAGCATTGACATTTACTCCATCACTTAGCCTCTGGAGACTGTATTGCCTCATTTTTTATGACAAAGATAAGATACCCATGTCAAAGGGTCATTGTGAGAATTAGATTAAATATTTTTAAGAGAAGGTGTTTTGTATAAAGGATTTTGCAAATGTTAGTTACTTAAATGTCGTAGTGATTTAGGGTGGCATTCTTCTGAGAAATCAATTATTGAGTCCAAGTGTGTGCCAAAGGCTCGATCCCCAACCTCAAAAAGCTAATAGTTTGGGAGAGGACAAGAGACTATGAAAATCAGAGGGTATAGGCCAAATGTGCTCCAGTGATGTAAAAGCAGGAGAGGATGAGAGAATGGAAAGATCGTGATGGGGCAGGGTGAATAAAAAGGCTTTACTCAGGAGACTGGAGTTGAACTGTAAAGGGTCTGGTGAAGAAGAATATTTGAAATGAGAGGAGATTTATAAGAAGTCCATAGTTTTCATTAAACAACAAAAAAAAGCTCTTTGTAAGTTGCAGTCTTCTCTGGACCTTAGTTGTTTGGCTTAGATCAGCATGACCCCAAGGGGATGTCATGACCCTTTTGGGGATTAATGAAGTCAAACTGTTTTCTAATAAAAATAAAATGTAATTTGCCCTTTTTTATTCTTATTCTCTCATGAGTGTACAGTGGCATTTTCTAGAAGTTACATGGCATATGTTATATCATAACATATAAATGCAGAAGTAGATAGAAGAATCTAGCTATCTTCTGTTAAGTCAGATATGAAAGAGCTTTGCAAAAAAGTATAAAACAATTCTACTGTTTCTCATGAAATTGCTCTTGTTCTGGAAACTATAGCTTTCATGAAATCATGTTATTTATGTTTTATTATTGTTATTTTAAAATGAATGCACAAATATTGTAAAATTTTACCAGGTGTAATTTCTAATATAGTACATAGTGATAGAGGTAACTTGTTGATTAAATCCCTTAAGGTCCTCAACAATTTTTAAGAGCATCAAAGATTTAAAACTCACAGAAGTTTGAGGAACACTGTTAAAGACATGGTATGCTGGTGTGAAGACACAGTTTAAAGTGTCATATATTTACAATGCTTGTTGCTATGGCATATCCTTTTGGTATCTTGGCAAAACCACCTGTGGAAACTTCAGAATGGTAATGCCCACTGGCAAGTATGCAGTGAAACTGGTACTCCCATATATTGTTAGTGGAAGTGAGGATTGACCAGAATATTTCTCTAGGGCAATTTATAACAAGAGCCTTAATGATAATTTTTACCCTTTGAACTAATAATTGCATTTACACGATTCTATTTTAAGGAAACAAAGATGCTGACAGAGATTTACCTACAAGAGTACACACTAAACTTATTTAAGTTAAGTAAAAATTTGGCCAGGAACTGGCCAACTGGCCAAGAAGAAAGTTAGTAAATTATGATACATTTACAGGTTGGACTACTGTACAGCTTTTAAAATGATTTTCTGAAGAATATATTACAACATGGAGAAATGCTTAAAATATTATATTAAGTGAAAAAGGAGGGTACCAAACTGTATACAAAGAATGACTCCAAATTTTGTAAACATACACATACATGCACACAGATTGAGAAAAAACACCAAAACACTAACTGAGTTTTTCTCTGTATGGTGTGGTTGTAATTGATGCCTATATTCTACATTATTCTTTTGTATACTTTAGGATATTTCTACAATAAATTTTCAGTATTTTTATATTTTAAAAAGACTCCTGAGTGTGACATTTCTTTTATCTAAGGCTATGGGGACCAGTCTACTGAGCCAGTCAGTGTCACCTGGGATTCAGGTAACTGCTGCCTCAAATCTTAGGTGGGGGGGCATTTCCCTAAGGGCCACAGCGATGGTTTAAGGAATATTCTGTAACTTGAAAATAAACCCAAATTCTAGCTAACTGCCTTTCCTTACTTAGCTTTTTAAAGGAAAGCTTGAAACAACTGAGACTGGTTTTCATGCCCTACAGCTCTAGCCTGTTGTCAAGAGCATTTGTATAGAATATAGGGTCAATGGGGCAATTGTTTGAATAGTGTTGTGCAACTCACACAGTACAGGGAGCAGAGCCATCAATGTATACTTCTTTTAAAGGAAGAGATAAATGAGACTTCTGGTTTCTGGGCCCACTAGGAGATGGGATGACTATGGCATAACAGCCTCAAATAGGAGAGCTGTCATTCACTCCTTGGTATCTGGGAATTTCCTCTTCTCTCCTGAGATGTCAAGTGTTAGGAAACTTTAGTCTTCTTCCCTTCCTGAATGACCAGCGATGAGGGATGGAACCAGCCTTGCATAAAGGAACATCTGGTCCGTTGTTAGTCACTCAGAGCAGGACATTTCACAATCAGAAAGGAATCTACCTGAATGTGACCATTTTCCTCCCTGGGTCACATGTGCTCAGGTTGGGTATCTATCCTGCCTGGCATTATTCAACATGCTACCGGGGTTAAAAGAGACATCCAAGGTAGTTCCTTGCACTCAGAGAACTTACTCTGTTTGGGAAAAGAAACAGTTCAATAATGCACAAAAGGTTCAATAATGACATAAAATAACAGCAGAAGAGAAGAGATATATGTCTCCCAGAGAGCAGGCATAATGTTCCCTGAGAGTGAACAAAGGCTGAGTGCTGGGAGACGTGAGGCAGGAGAGATAAGAGGCTTCATGGTGGGGGCAGCAGCAAAAGGAGAAGATACTGCCTTCCTTCCAGGGATGACTGCACCGGTGAGGAACAGACTCATATTAACTGATAAAATAATTAGTGCATTGAGTGCTTACCACATACAAGTGTTGTGCTTATCCCTGAGAAAAAAGAGAGTTAGAAATGAATGGTACACAGAATTTAGTTTCTCTGGGGTAGATGGAGAGGATGGTTTAAAGGCTTTCTATCAGTTCACATTTCTCCATTAGGCAGCTATGCATTTCATCCTGGGGGTTTCTGGATGTGCACAAACAGACCAAATTGCACACATGGCATAGGGACCCAACTGACTAGCTGTAATTTTAAAGGGAAATGGTAAACATCTATTCCCCAGACAGAGATGCCTTGCTAAAACTGTCCAGAACTTCTAGTTCATGCCTCATTATTTTTTTCCCTAGGAAAACTTAGTGAAACAAGTTAAGTCTGTTTTCCCTAGACTTTAATTTACAAGAGTTGACCACCTGCTGGAGGCTATCTCTGATTATGTGCAGCAACCCCTCCATCTTCCCATGTGCCTTTTGTAGCTGACTGCTAGTAAGTGGGAAGGAGATGGCATTAGCCTGTCCACTGGTGGTTATGTAACTATAATCCAGCTGCTGTTTGCCCAGAAATGTATGGGACAATTTCTCCCCCAATGATTACATTATTGTTCTATCATGGCATCTCTCAATAACTAACAGAGAAGTTAACTCCATGATATTAGAGTTGTTTAAGCTTCACAGTAATCCTGTGAAGACAATATTTATATTCCCATTGAGTGGATATGAAACATGAGACTTTAGTAATTAGCCTGAGGTTCCACAGGCTGGATTTGAAACCAAATCCGCTTGACTCTGAAATGAATCCTCTTATGTTATATTGGGCTGCCTATTTAAGTGCAAATACTTATCTCTAGTAGAGTTCCTCTACAGATGTGTTAATTTACTGATCTGCATTGTAACTGCTTGGTAGCAACTTACTGCTGTAATTTTTAACTAGTGGGTGATACATGGATACATTTCTATTTTAAAACACTGCAACATTTCGAATAAGCTCAAGTTCCTGTAGACTACCCATCCCATCCCAGTCTCCTACCCAGAGTTAACTTCTATTAGCAGTTGTGTTTTCCTCTAGAACTTTAAAAATGCACTTGTGTACACACTTATAAGCCTAATGGACATACAGTTTTGTTTTGTCTGGATATACTATTTGTGTATTTCATATATTCAGTAGCTTTTTTCATTTTGTAATATGTCTTAGAGATGTTTCCAGGTCAATAACCTTGCTACCTACCATATTCTTTAATGTTGTTAAATAGCATATGTGTGTATGTGTATGTATGTGTGTAAAATACACTGTGTTTTATTTAGCCTTCCCCTGAATGAGTGCCATTCCATTATATTCATATGAATGACGCATTGAATTATGGTTTGTCATGACATCTTGGGGTCTGCTCATGCTCTTTATTTTTTCTGGAGGGCTCTTTCCTCCCCTTCTCTGTATGACACAAACAGGCTTCTTGACTAATAGGATTGAGATCTGTTATCATTTTGAATCCTTGGATAACAATCTAACAATTCTAGTGTCTGAACTGAGGTTCTTCAGTGAGAACTGAAGTGCCCACACAGTGAGAAAGACCCAGGATCTGAATGTTTGGCCAACCCCACACACCCAATCTTCCCTCCTAGATCTGTGCTGGGGGGATAGTGCAGCTGTTTTTTTTTTTTTTTTTTTTGGTAGGAGAGCAAGGCAGAGGCTTTTATTTAGAGAGAAAGCAAGAGGAAAGAGCTCCTGGATCAGGCCAGAGGGGACAAGAGAGTCCCTGCTATTGGGTTTTCCTTTTATCTGATACAAACTATGAATTTTGCATGATCCAGTGTTCAGAGTCAGCTAACCTCCAATTTCTTGCATCTGGAACCCAGTGATGGCTCTCATTCAAATAGCGGGGGCAGGAGGACATAGAGATGAATTAATTATCCTGTATCATTGTGCCTCTCTTTGTGAGACTAGATAATGCAGCTGAGGAGTCAGATGGCATGGAAAGGTCACTGAGAGCTTTGTGAGCTTCTGCCTTGGCACCAGCCTGCCTGTGGGTTTTCTGAAACAGAGGGTGGGACCAATACCGACGTGGAGAATGAAACTATTTAAATCACTTATTTTGGCTTGAGATCTGAGATTCTTTATCTGGCTATTTGTGGTCAGGCTGGGCTTCTGCTATTGCAAAGATACAAATTGATGTGGCTCTGAGCACTGGCCTTAAGAGGAGGAGTGGAACAGGCCAGAGGGGAGCATTGATCGTTTTCCCATTTCAATCATAAAGACTCTCTGGGCAGCCATTGGTCTGGAGCTGTGCTGTGGAAACTCTTGACTCTGACCCTGGAATGGGCTGTGGTTCACCCTACACCAGAGCCCCTAATTGCTTATGGGCTTTGACTGTTGACTGTTGTCAGTTGAGCTCAGTAGAACACACTCAGGGGGAATGGCGGGTGGGTGCTTCTCAAGGCCTGGCACTTTGAAGCATGGTTCTTTTGATTCTGCAGGCAGTGGCCAGTGATTCTTTAATGATTTATTAGGCATCCCTGTGCCTCAGTCCCTGTTAAGTGTAAGGAGTGTAAATCGAGGAAAAGAAAACATGTGATTGCTCTTGAGAAAATCTGGGGTATTCATAAAAATGACAGCCATAAGTATGAATGGAACAAGGGCTTTTATCAGATGCTAGGCTAGGTATCTTACTACTCTTCATTGACACAACAATCCTGTTGTCGGAGCTGAGGTTCAGAGAAGGAAAGCACTCACTTAGCTAGTTCTTCCGGCTCTGAGTCTATTTGTCTTTACCCTGCTCCCGTCTTCCTGGTGTTTTCTACTTTGAGCTGTGCTCTGCACTTTCAGAGATTGAAAAGTCATTTCATTTGTTTTTTTTCTATTGAGGAGCCTTTAACAATGGCTGGTAAGAGAAAAAAAGTGCACATGCATATTCAGAGAATAAACAGGGAACTCTTAGGTGTTGTTAATATAAATGCAAAGGAGGATGTGGGCTCAAGCTATAGGAAGTCCCCGTGATGTAGGGCTAAAGCTAGGAGTCCAAAAGGAGGAAATCTGGGCACCTGCCAGCACCTGCCAACTCGCCTCGTTGAGAGAACAGGAGATGGGAGGCAAATCGGGCAGGCTACGAAGGCCTGAGTGCCAGGCTCACGCAGGTATTTTGACCTCATATGGCAACCAGGCAAGAAGGATGAGTTGGGGCATCAGCCACCACGGCAGGAATCTTGGGCAGTTGTCTTAGAGACAGAACAGGGTGGGAGCCTGGCTGGTGGGGGGGCTGATGCTGTGATCAGCTAGAGCAGTGGTTACCAGATTAGGAGTCATCTGTAAATAGAGTTTTATTGTAACACAGCCACACCTACTCATTTATACATTGTGTTTGGCTCTTTTGGGTGGAAGGGCAGAGTTAAATAGTTGTGAAGGAGATAAGTGAAGCCTAAAGTATTGACTCTTTGGCCTTTTTATAGAAAAAAGTTTGCCCGTCTGAGTTAGAGCTACTTGTTAAGTGTCCAAAAAGGGGACACTGTGCCTGGCATGTGGTAGATGCCACCATAGATAATTAAGTGAGTATATGTTAAGAAGTAAGCAAAATGAAATAACATTGCTAACAGGAAAAGGAGCTACCATTGGCTGTGGTTGTTTGCTAATTTTAGATTTTATTGCAGAGAAGGGGGTCCGTGAGAAAATGAAAGACTGACAAGAGAAGCAGAGTACAGGCTTGGGTTTCCAGTTCCTTAGTCTTGCAGAGCTCAGGGGCAGAGTTGGAGAGGGAAGGAGGAGGGGGCTGGGAGCACAGGTGGGAAACGAGGGGAAGGCGGCTGGCTGGATAGGGAAAGCAGTATGCCCACCCCAATCCTGAACATCTGGTGGCCCGCTGAGAACTGGCAGAGGGCCTCCCAGCGTCCTCTCACCTCTGGCAGGAACGTGGCATTGGGAACAGAGGTGTTGAGCTCCAGCTCAGCTCTACCAGGAAGCTGACTTGGCTATGTTGGCTGAAAGTGTTTTCTTTCTGTTCTTTTAAATAGCAGCCCATATGCTTATCACCACCAGCCTCTCCCCCAGAAGCTCACTAGAGGAGTGGGAGCTGGCTGGGTGGATAAAGTATATACCATATTCACAACCCAATTCTGGAGATTGTCATTGAGAGTGTCCCTGGGGAACAACCCCGGGTATGGCAAGCTGGGCTGGGGCAGCCCTCCCAGAATGTGCCAGTCCACTCGGAGCTCTTCTGAAGGCCTATCAGGATGCGACATGAGCTCCTGAATGGTTAAAGGGCTCCGAGCTAGAGTCAGGGTCTGTCCTGGCAGAGAGCCGCCTGCCCCTGGGAGGATGGAAGGAGGAGGACATCCAGTCTGCCATTCAGGGTAAGGGATGTGGGGAGCAGTGTGAGTGGTCAGCAGCTTAACATTTCTAGTGTCAAGATTTGGGAGGCTCGTTTTAAAATAGGGGAAACAAGTAGTTCCCTATGGGTGGTGATGCAAAGGGGAAAACCAGGGAGGGCCCTCGTGAGGCCAGGATCCAGGGCCCCAGCTACTGACTGGGTTCAGATGTTCTGGAATTCAGGACTCTAGAGCCAGTATAAAGTATGAAGCTGTAGTCGCACATCAAGACGTCTCCCCAGAAAAACTTTTCTTTACAAATGCCCGGGAAAAGTCATGTATAAATAATATTCATTGAAACATTGTTCATTACAGCAAATTTTAAAGGAAAAAAACAAAAATATTTATCAGTGGTTGAAAAGATAGACACTGGTTTATTCATAAGCTGCAATGCTCTACAGCAGTTAAAATGAGTGAATTACAGCTAGGTGCGTCAACACGGATAAATCCCCCAAACTGAATGCTGGGGAAAAGAGGCAAGCTGCAGAACATAGAGCCTGTATGGTAAGATTTATGTAAATGTGGAAACGCTCAAAAAGATTTTATGTTGTTTATCAAAACAAATACTCATTAAATCTAGCAGTGGGCATGTGATTGGCATCTCATTGTGTTTTTCTGTGTGGCGGAAATAATTCATAAAAAAGACAGAAAGGAAGAACGAGAGGACCTGGCGGAGTGGAATATACCCCTCTGGAGGTGGAGTAAACAAGCCAAGGCACAGAAGCCAGAAGCCCTGTGGCTCTGCACCCTTCACAGGTTGCCTTCCAGGTTAGCTGTGTGTTCTGAGCCATTCCAAAGGGTGATTGGCATAGTGCCGGGCCCGTGGGCGAGGCTCAGCGCACATGCAGCATGTTTCCAGCCTTCTGGACATTTTGGTATAGAGAGCCTGCTGTCAAGAGTTGGGAGGCTCGCTTTAAAATAGGAGAAACAAGCATATTTTCTGAGAGTGACCCCACCGGCAGATGTCTGGGGTCTGAAGGCAGAGGACAGTCTGCTTTCCTATAGGAGGAGTGAGTTCTGCAGGCGCTTGAGTTGAGGCCTCTCTGCCAGCTGCCCCATCGTAGCTCAGGCCAAGGGGACTCACAGAGGTCTGCGGTCAACGTGGTGTGCAGTGTCCTTGCTGGAAAGGACAGAGTCCAGGGCACTTTTGGTCCCACAGGCCCACTGACCCCTTGAGGTGTCTCCAGTGAGGCAGGCGTGCCCGTCATCCTGAATGCAAAACTGCCCGAGGCGTGGAGGAAGCCTAGATGCGGAGTATCCTATTTTGGGAAGCCCCTACTCTCAGCAGCCACTTTCAGAAAACAAAAAAGTCACTTTGAATCTGTTGTGCAGCTTGAAGAAAGAGAGACTATGCCGGGTGCTAAGCACACTACCTTTGATGAGGGTTATTTGGATTCCGAGAGGAAGTTTGGTCTGACATCGGTCATGCAGGGAGCCCTGAGAATTTAGCTCTGATAAGTAAGATGTTTGCTGTATATAGTATGAGGAAAAGTTGCTAGTTGGTAAACAGCTTAGCACTGTGGTGGAGCGATAATAAGTTTTAAGGCCCAGGAGGGGCCTTATGATTATCTGAGTTAAATCTCTTGTGTTGATGGTGGAATGGGGCTTGACAAAGGTTCTCTTCTCGACCAAACTTTAGTCAGCATCCTCTGAGCTCTTTTTCAGCTAGCAGCTAGCCTTCTTTTGGGGTATGTTCTCAAGAGCCTAATTTTAGTAAGGACCCTGCTAAGTCTGTTTAACCAGAATCTCCCTCCCTCAATATCTCATTCTCAATATCTGACCAAATTTGTCATTTGATCATGCCTCAGGAGCCATCTGATCACCCTCAATCTGCCTTCAGCAAGCATCCTGTCAGGTCAGTTTAGCAAAGAATTACTGTACTCTCTCAGTAATGTTCATCCATTGACCTCCCCCCCCTCCCCACTTCTCTTTGTCTATTATTCCTGCTTTTCCTTTTCCTGGTTGTATTCAGAGTTCAGCTCCATCTCTCTCCCCTACTGCAAAACCCCATTGCAGTAGTCCCTATACGTATTGCAGTAGTCCTGAATGAAGTCTGCCTCACCACCTTAACAAGCGTCAGAATAATTTTTTAACAGGCTTCGAGGATTGACTTGCCCAGGGAACATTTTGCATACATTTCAGAATCACTTCTAGAGTCTAGATTTTCAAACTCCAAGTTCAATGTTCTTTCCTCACACCATGCATCTTTCATGCCTTCAAGTGTATGGAACCAAGAAGTAATTCATGCTATAAAATGTTCTATTCAGATTAATAAAAGTATGCAACTGACAGCCTCTAGAGATTATGGCCTGTCTCCTTGCTTACTCTGGGTAGGATAGGAGTTTGCAGTGATTGGTCATTTAACCTTAATGCTAGTACATGTGAACTATAAATCCTTCTCTGGCAGCAGGTGCTGCTAGACCTTACTGGTCTGTGCCAGTTATGCCAGCAACCAGAGTGCTTAGTGTGTTTTCTAGGTATAGCTGTTTGTTGAGTTGCCACCAGATGTTAGTAGTTTGTTGAGAACTTGCAAGTAGGTTTGGACAAGCCCATTCATTCATTCTTGCAAATAAAGACAGCCACACACACACAAAAACAGTATACAAATCAATACACTTCACCTCTTGCTTTGTACCAGGCATGGTGCAAAGCATTGGGGCTGTTGTAAGAAGTAGCTATTGCCCTTAAGGGGTTATAGTCAAGGAAGAGTTCCTAAAATAAAAATAGTGACCAAAACTTAAATGCTCACTTAGAAATACATACAAGGTGGAATGAGAACCCCAAGGGAATTGTGACTAATTTCCCATTGTGCAAATTGGAAGGAGGGTGATACTGGAGTTGAGTGTTGAAGGTTGGGGAGAAATTTACCAAGTAGAAGAAGCAGAGCAGGGGTGGTTCAGGCAAAGGAAATGAGGTGTGCGGAAATGAAGGGTAATGAAAAGGCAAGACACTGAGGAAAGTTTAGTGAGGCTGGAGAGAAAGAGGAACATGGCTGGAAGTGAGTCTAGTAAGGGAAATTGAAACCAGATTTTACAAGACTAAGCTTGGAATGTACAACTTCGCTGTGTACAAGCAGTGGATAGTTATTTCCTGCAAGTGAGGTGGACAGATCTGAGTGGTTGAAATGTAATCTCATGACAGCATGGAGGGTGGTGGGAGAGGGAATAGGTTGGAAAAAGAGCATCGAATTGGGGGACTACTGCAAAACTGATGTTGCATGAACCACGGCATTGAAGTGAGATGGAAAGACTAGGGGTCCAAGTTATTTAGGAGATAGAATCATGAAGATTTGGAGACTGAGTTTGGTTTGAGAGATAAAAGGAAAGAGACAGATTAAGAGTGATTCCCAGTGCCTCAGGTAGACAGGAGACAGAAGATAAGAAGTCAATTTCGAGGGGGCACTGATTATAATAGTTAGCATAGCCAATGGCCATGTGGAGCCAGTAGTCTAGGGAAGGATTTGAAATAGTGATGTTTGTTTATTCTGTAAATGTGCTGAGTGGCGTGATGTACATGGCCAAGTCTGCACATTTTGAGGAAAGGAGAAGTGAACAGCCTTTTTATTTATTAATTTATTTTAACATTTCATTATACCTTTATCCTGGTAGGAGATTTCCTGTGTGCTATATTTTTGCATCCTTACAAGTGCCTTGTAAGATTAAATTATCCCCATTTTTCAGGTAAGAAACCCGAGGCCAGCAAGCTAAAGCAACTTGCACATGGTTGTGTAACCAAAGAATTGCAGATCTAGGAGTGAAGTAGAGATTTTTCTATATCCAGAGTCCATGATCTTTCCTCTCACTACAGTGTCCTGTGAAGTTTCTTGTTCTTGAGGAGCATAAATTGTGCTTGCAGAAACAGAACATAAAGAAACAAATCAGAACAATATCAAAGAGTCAAAAAGAAGCATGTACAGCGTGCCTGGGGGTATCATGGATGGGGAAATTTGTTCTGGTGTAGAGGGGAAATTGGGAGTCCGTTTGTGAAGCCCTAACAGAGGAGAGGGTGAGTATTTAAGCTGGGTTTAGGGACATGAGATTTGCCAGGTTGGTTGCGAATGGGGACAGTTCTTAAAGGTTATCACACATTGTGGCTAGGAGGCTTATAAAGCTAAATTGTGGGTCAGGCAGGAGCACATTAGTGTTAGAGGGAAGGGAAATGTCCAGGAAAAGGAGGGAACAGGTAGTTATTAGGGGAGGCGTACTGCTAGAGTCAGGGCCTGAGTTTTGAGGCAGAGTCCAGGCACCCGTGAAGTCGGTTGACCGTAGAGAGAATAAATGACCTCTGTGATTTTCTAAGAAAGGGAAACTTTTGTTAATCTACCCAAGAAAGGTGATGATGGAAAGAGGGGGTGAGACCCTGCTGATACTGGTGGCTTGAAAGAGAGGGGAAACGTGCTAGGCGAGGGGACAGGAGGCAATGTGGAAAGTGTGGCAGGGGCTCCTGGTGTCTCACTCTTTGGCACCTGCTCACCTTCCCCCACTGTGGAAAGGTGAGATAATGAGGAAGGAGCAGGTGGGTTGGCCTGCCGTTCTTCCCAGAGCCCTGACTTGTGGTTTGATATAAGGTCAGAGACTTGGAAATTGGGCCCAAAGTACAAGCAGGTAGTCAGCGGGATAACTAGAATGATGAACTACTGGCAACAGTCCAAGGTCATTGGCCTTCCACCTGGACACATCACTGCTCCCTCGTAAAACATCAAACCCTCTGCCTGGTTCAGCCTGATTTGGCCATTGGACCCACAGTCTCTTGAGTATGGCACTTCCTGCCCCTCTGGGGGTCCCCTAGCCTCAGGCTCAGTGGAGGGGGCATGAGGGTGATTGCACCCCATGACCTCAGGAGATAGTCTGGCCACTGGCAGAGCTCCCTGCTGGGGAACCTTTGCCCCTCCACAGCACCATGCAGAACATCTGAGGCCTGAGCTCAGGAGGGGTGGTCTCCCCAGCAGCCCCCCTGCAGAGCTTCACAGAGGCCGGAAAAGTAGGTCTCTGAGAAAGGCCGGGAGCAGAGGGAGCAAGCTCAGGTGGTACACACAGGCATTAGTCTAACTTGCAATCTCCTAAAATGAATGGGGCCTTTTACCTCTGAGAACACTTTTAAGCAGTGTTGTGGTTTGGGAACAAAGGTGCAGGTTGGGGGAAAGCCTGACCCCCTCTAAACACAATTCCCAATTTGGTAAAACAGTCTCTCCCTTTCTTTCTCTCTTACCTGCAGATCAACGGATTATGGCACCACCTATGAAAAGCTGAATGACAAAGTAGGTTTGAAGACTGTCCTCAGTTACCTCTACGTCAACCCCACCAATAAAAGGAAGGTAAGAGAGGGTCCGTGGGTCCTGAGCAACCCCTGTGGGGTAACAGGGCTGCCCAGGGCCAGGAATTAAGGAAAAATCCAATAATCATGGAATCACAGAATGCCAGGAACACCACATGCTGAAATGCTAACAACTGCCTTGATAATTCTAGTAGCAATAATAAAGTAATAATATAAGAACAAGAGCAGCAGAAGTAAAACAGTAAAACTCTAGCTCTGTAGGGGTTACTCAGTGCCAAGGATGCCTTATCTCACTGCCCTTAGAGTGAACCTATGGAGCAGAAATCATTATTGTCCCCATTTGACAGATGAAGAAACTGAAGCTCAGAGAGATTAGGTAACTTTCTAGCCCACGGCCAGGCCATGGTAAGTAACAGCGGTCATTTTCTGAAACTTGAGAGTGGATCTGTTTGGCTCCAAAGTTGAGTCAGACAGCCACCCTTTCGCTTTTCTGTTTTCCGAGAGCTCCTTATAAACAGCTCCTTCTGCCAAGGGAGCGATAGGCAGTTCTTGGATTCACCAAATGGACTAGAGCTGCTTCTGATACACGGGAGGGCAGACCTGGCTTGGTCACCTGTTTGTGTTCTGACTTCCTAATTGACTTAACAGGCAGGACATAGAAGAAACCATGTAAGGTCAGAAACTTTGGTCATGGCAGGAAGGGGACTGGATTCCTTGGGATGATGGGTGGTTTTAGAAAAAAAGTCCTGTACAATATATTGACTTTGGGGAGAAGTGATCTTTCCCCAGTGTGAAGGCACTCCTGTTTAAAACTTAGGCAGACCTGGCCCCTATATTACACCAAGGGATATAAAAGGATATTTCCGTCTTTCTCAAAGGCTGAAAATGGCACTCCCAAGCTCTTCTCTGGCAATCTGATTTGTATTCCCCAGTGGTTTTGCAAACCCTTCCTTCAGTGAAAATAAGCTCAGGGTGAGCTGCAGCCCATTGTCCAGATGTCCCTGATCTCTGATTCCAGTTTGGTGGCATCTAGGCTGGGGCTTAGAATGATGATAGCTTATGCTGCTCAGAGCAGAGCAGCTTTGATGCAAAGCCACTGTATCGTAACTCACAGCCTCACCTCTTCTCCTCACTCCCACCTTTGATGTCCCTAAGAGTCCCCACCAAAGGGAGGAAGCAGAACTGGTGACTCCTGGTTCAGCACTGGGCAAATGCCCAAAGATGCAGCCAGCTCCGGGGCGCCGCAGCCCTGACACTCGGCCCCAAGTCAGGCGCCCAACCCCCATCATCAGGATGGCCATTCAGGCTCCTGGTACTGGTTTCAGCCGAGTGGTTTCTCTTCTTTGCCTCCAAGTGTTGTCATTTTCACATTTTTCAGTATTGTCACTTGAATTATTGAATGTTAAAGCTGGAAGACATCATAGATTTCATCTATAGAAGCAGTTACTAATAGTTTTTAATTTCAACTCTTGCAAAAGGGATTAAAACTCTAGACCTCCTCCCTAGAAATGTGCCATGTGCGCAAGATTTGAAATAGTTTTGAGGGGTTGGCGAACAGCTTGACTCCCACCCATGGCCCCAAGATGTCCACGGAGTCTTGGTTAAAAATCCTTCATCTGTACCAACAACCTCATTTTACAGATGAGAAACAGAAGCCAAGAAATGCCCACATAGCCAGGTGAAAAAACAAACCAGGTCAGAGGCTGGGACTCTGTATTCTCAGTCCAGATTTCTTGGCTTCAGACCACACTTTGCTACCTTTTTCTCCTGTACAACCACAGGCTAGCATTTATAAATGGACAGGCTACTCCTGACTGGGAAGCCTGAGGCACTGCTTCTTGGCCTTGCATTAAAGATTGGTGCCATGTCTACAATGGGCACATGGTAAAACTTGACTGAAGTGGTAATCTTTCTCATTCTTCTTCTCCATTCTTTAGTAAGGAAGCTGAGCCCACAGAGGACAAATGCCCTGCTCATGTCATGCAGCTGCCTAGTGGAAGCATTGGCAGGCGGTCTCATGACTGGCAGTTCGAAGGTCCTCCATCCCACACAAGTGATGTGGGGTGAGGTGGAATTCCTGGGCGGGTGTACACCCTGGAAGGAGCAGGAACTGGGTTTTTGACACATGGCAGATGCCCGTTAGTGTTGATCTCTGACTTTTGTCTGGACCACAGAAGAATTAAATCGTTTTCATATAGGTGATGGATCGTCTTTGTGAAAATACTCTCAAATGGTATGTGAAGGGTCATACCTGTTTGCATCCATTGTGGTGGTCATCCTTCATATGTTTCCTGTTGGACTGCTACCCAAAATTATGTCTTTTTTGGTCTTTTGCAGCTTTTCTCTACTGACTGTTTTTATCTCTTGTTGGCACAACCCAGAGGTGCTTAGAAGTGCGGGAAACAAAGGGTGGGTTAAGGCAGATGCTCAGGACTGGAAGGAACATAAAGCTGGGATTCGGAGACCACTGATGCAGAAATGCTTCCTCCATTTCTCCTTCCTAGAGGTGACGTCTAGACCATGGGCTTTCTGGAGTGATTTCTCACAGGAATTAAAGCCTAGTGAACAAAAGTTAGGCCAGTTTTGCCTGTCTTCTTTGAGAGATGCCACTAAAGCACAGTTCACTCCCACCTAAGAGGCACTGTTACCCAAAAAGTTAAAAGCATAGACACTTTTTTCACAGGTTGGGGGAAGACAGAGGACAGGTTAATGCCATGGATTTATTTATTTATTTTTAACTAGTAATAGAAATTAATTCATAAGGAGACTGTTTGATTCTGAAGTGCTTTCTGAATCATGCTAGGAAAGACGAAGTTAGATTCTGTTTTAGTTTGTTGTTAAGTGTTTTTTGATTGTATTCTGAGCCTCTAGATGCTCACAACTCACAGACATTCTACGTGGTGACTTTCTCTTAATGAGAAGATTCAGTTTATTAGAACTGCCCTTCTCTAGCCACTTGGGGCAAAATGCCAGTTACATATAAATGAAAATATTCTTGTTTCTTTACTGGTCTAGTTATTCTTGTTATTATAACCTCATAATGCAACACTTTTCTGTTTGTTTCCTTCTTAATTAAGTCTTGAAGTTTAAACCTGTAGGCATCTGGATTTTCAGCTGAGCTCGCGTTACAAAAGATTCTTTTGATTCTTTCAGCATCTAGATTATCTGTAGCTCCCCATGTTCATTGACAGCTAATGAACTTGCTTTTCACCTAATGAGTTATTTATTTAACAGATGGCCACTGCTTACTTTGGAGGCTGTGAGAACATCAGAGATTTCTTGCCTCTGGCAAAAAAGTAAATTGTACTTGTATTTATATAGTTGTTCCTGAAGGTAATTGTTGATTTTCTAATAGTTTTATGACAACATAAAATCTCCTGATGCAGATAACTAACAAGCCATTAGGTTGAACGTAGAAGTGTTAACATGTGTGTAGTCTCCTCTTAACAGTAATAATTTTAGTTAGTTAGCATTAATTGAGCATCCACTGTATAGTGAGCTTCCTTTTAGGATTTAATTTATGTAATCTCCAACCCTCCCCATTACTTTAGAAATCAGGTAAGATAAGGAAATAGATGCTGTGTCAATTACCCCCAGGCTGTATTGCTTGTAAATGGTGGGTCTGCAACAGCCTTCCCATTGATTTTATTTGGGGGACAGTTCATTCAGGAAACATCCATTAAGGAAGTTGAGATTTGGACTAATAGTATTTACTAGTCTTTCTGTAAATGAAAGCTTTGATATGAAATACTGGGAGCTACTCCAGTTGTAGTTGTTCTAGGCCATCTATGGCGTGGTGGCATCAGCATTATTTTGCTGACCTTTACCTGCCCCAGCTTATTTGATGTGAATTCTGCATCCCTTGCTGTTTCCCTTTCTGTGGTCTATGAGCTCATTGCCTGGGTGATTTCTGAGCCTGGCACTTTGAATGTGAAGAGCAGTATGTTAGTTCTAGAAGCAGGTGTGTGGGGCTTGCCTGCCAGAGAAGGGCTCTGCCACGGTGGGGTGTGAGCTCCAGCTCACAACTTCTCCTTCCCGTGCAGGAGGTAAACATCCCTGGGTTCCTAGAACTCATACTGTCAGCTGACTCTGGTCCTCAGGCTCATGCAGAATGGGTATGCCAAGGTCAAGCCTGTGCTGAGCAGAGCTGTACTTTGTGCAGTACCAACAGGCTGAAGGCTTTGTGCCTCAACAAGAGAGGGGTTTGGTGCCAATGGGTCTATTTGAGAACAAATATTTGGTTAGGGAAATGGAGTCATATTATGGCCTTGTTGCTCTGGCTCAAAAGTGGCTGGTATTGCAGATTTGGAAACTGTTTGGAAATGGCAGAGAGCATAGAAGAGTCTGATTGCCAGGGAATGTGACCAGATTGCTGCAGGGGAGAGGGGTGTGCGTGTGTGTGTGCATGTGCCTCCAGGGGGGATGCTGTAAGGTCTAACATCAGAAGAGGATAATGGCTTCTTTTTATTGGCTCCTAATAAGTTCCTGGCACTGGGCTAAGTTCATTTCCATACTTTATTCGGAGTTTCACTATTAATCTTCTGAGCCTGGTTGTTTCATGCCCATTTAACAGGGGAGCAAACTGAGGCTCAGGCAGGTGAGCTACCTGTGTTTGGTAAAGCATCTGGTAAAACGGGGTCCAGGATCCCCATTTTGTCTAACCGCACAGGCCATGCTGTCTGCTCTCATCTACTAACAGTTGGCTTTCCCTGCCACAGACAGAAAGACCAGGTAAGTGGGGTCACCACTCTATTGGTGATAATTTTGTCAACTGGGGCTTTCTTCTCAGTAGTGTTAGATAATCAGCAGTTTCTTGGAGGGGGAGGGGAGTGTTAGATATTCCTTTCCTAATTGACTTACCAGTGAGGAGGATAATTACTTCTAGGCTACCCAGCAGAAATGCAGTGGGATTTACCAGTCAGATTTCCCTGCTGAGCAAGCTGCCTCTCTCAGGCTGTTAAAGATGCACTGGGTGTGTGCTTGGATGTTGGTCATCCTGTGTCATTCTCTTAACACAGATGCATAACCCTGAGCTCTCTTTGACATACTGGAAAACCTCTAAACAAAACAAAGCAATATTAAAAAATTTTTAAATATTGGATTCCTGCTTTCCTTGACCATGTCTCTGGAGATTGGGGTAGGGTCAGGAACATATAGCTCTAGGGTAACACACTTTCAATTCGCAGATAATAAAATCTCTTACACTACAGCAAAGAAACAAAAGGAATGTGGGAAGATAATTTTAGGCTATTAAGCAATCTGTTCAAAGTCTAGTTGTGAGCAAAGTATTTTGGAGGGTAGTTTCCTGGTTTTAGAAATGTGCAGTGTACTTGGGCAGACGCATACACACAGAGAGCAACTGCAGGTACGGACCTGGGGTCGCAAACTCAAATGAATACAAGGATCAGGCAGGGGTGGTTGTGGCAGCTGCTCTATAAGCTGGCTTCCACTAATCAGTCCCAGAAGACTGCTGTCCTGGGCAGCTGTGACATCACTCTCATCATTTTGCGATTTTCTTAAAGAGATTTTTCTATACATATTTTCACAGGACACATCTATATATTTTGAAATGTTTTAGATAGGCTAGGATGTGGAAAATCAGGATGTGGGACCTGGCAAACTGTCCCAAATCTACTTCAGTCACCCTCGTATCTAGTTGGCATCAGGCGCCGTATTCTGAGTAATAAGTAAGTCCCCTAGTGAAGAGTTGTTATTTGCAATATGGCCTTTGGGGCCACAGAATAAGGACAGCACGTAGTGGATGCTCGTGCTGAGGGCCTCCTGTGATGCCTTTATGATCTGTGTGAGAGAGAAGCTGAGTTGAACGTGGTCACAGACACTTCCCTTTGACTCAAAGAAATCACGTGTTCATCCTATAACACAGAGAGACCTTTGGTGTAAAACCTTTAAGGGTAAAACCACCAGAGCAGGGGTAGGAAGCAGACATTTGCTTTCTGGTCCTGGTTCTGCTCCTGAGCAGCCGTGTGTCCTTAAGTAAGCCCACCCCTACTCAGAGCTTCCATTTCCCTATTTGTATAACGGCGAGGTGAGCTCCTGTACTTTGTGGCATTCCTTCCAGCCTAGGTTGTCTGGTTGGCTGCCATATAGCCAGTTGGATAGTCCCTGGAAAGTATGATCCCCATAGCTCTTGGTTCTGTGGCCACATACGGGGCAGCTAAACCCTTCCATTGAAGCTAGCTTTTCTGAAATTATAATTCTTTGTCCGGAAGGTGGATGGTTCTCTGTAACCTATTGTCTCTGCTGGTGGAACTCAGAGCAGTATCCTCGATGGCACAGTTGGGGGGCTCCATCTGCCCACACTTCCTCCTTTGAAGCTACCTACTTTCTGTAGCCTCAGCCAGGCATCTCATCTCTGTGGGCCCTGCTTTCTCCCTTCAGAAAATGTGCATAATAAGCTATGCATTAATGAGCAAGTTAGAGAAATCTCTCAACGCTAGGATCTGTTTCTGTTTCCAAAGCTAACAAGTGTCTATGATATCAGTGGTAATGATAATAACAAGAAGAAGAAGAAGAAAGCATCTTTTGAGAGTTTACTATGTGCCAGAAATTATTATAAATTTTTCACATGAATTAACTCATTTAATACTTTACCAACAAAATCTAACTTGCTTTCACTCATACTTAATTTTTAGACTCACTGCATGGCGGAACTAAAAGGGCCCTTAAAACAGTCTTGCAGGCCCTCATGTAACAGAAGAGGCCCCTTGGGGTTTTGGCCCAGGCCATAAAGTCATTTGTGGCAGAGGGGGCCTGGGACTGAGTCTGCTGACGCCTGATTCCGGTTCTCTGCCAAGTCCACAGCCCATGGGCCACTGGAACATTCAGATCTGGTGGAGAAGCCCGCCTGGGCAGGGTGAATGCAAGCACAGAGCAGGTGGGGAAATGTGCTTCTCACCTATTCGAGAGAGTGTGTGTTGTAGCTGAAGGGTTCATACAAATATCCATAGCTGCTCAGTTCTCTGATCCCAAAGTCCAGAGGATACTGTAGCTAGAACCCCATTTCAAATGAACCTGGATTAGAAACCAGGAGCCTGGAATCCAAACTATTATTTCATGTTGGAAGCACAGAATGGTTGAGGAACACGCCCAAGGCCAAATGGCTATCAAAGAAACAAGAGGCTGGGTCTCCGGGGGAAGAGATGTCTGGGAAGGAATCCGGGTTTTGGGTTTAGGCCTTTCTCATAATTTGCTCTGGGGCACTGGGGAAATCATTTAAATTATCTGAGCTGCTGTTTCTCAATCTGTAAAGTGGGGATAAAAGATCACATTACCTGCCCCCTCTTTTTGAGAACAAATTAGCTTGAAATGACAAATGTAATATTGCTCTGGGAGAAATAAGCTGCAGAAAGGGAAGGGAAGATCGTCCTCAGCTGGACCTGCATCATCGTCACAGACTGGAATCAGGTTTCCCTGCAAGCCTGGCTCCCTGGCTCTGCCCTTGGTGCTGACCGCAGGGGTTGCTGGGCCTCCCCTGTTGGGCTGCCTGCCTTTGGCTTCCTTGGGGAGGATGCAGCTCCCAGAACCTTGGGCTTTAAAAGGCCCCATATCCTGCCCTGCCCAGGAGGCATGCTGCTACCTTCATTTGCCAATTTTCTTCCCCGTCTCTTAAACCCAAACCTGCTGACCGCCTGAAGGAGATTGATTATCTGTTGATGGAGACAAATGGTGCCACTCTTGTTAATTCACCACCATCTCGTTTTTCTTGACTCATAAATTAACAGTTACCAGGAGGCTAGTGCAGTGTTTTGGGGAAAATGCATGAAAGGAAGGACTGAAAAAGAAAAAAATAAAAAAACCGAACTTGGACCAAACTTTCTTCATTTACTGATTCCAAGTCCAGCATGGACTTTTTTTCCATTTTGTTCTTTTTCTTCTTGGTATGTCCAGAAAGGGAACCTGAAAGTAACCCTCCTGAGAGTGAAAGTATCAGACTGCATTGGGGCTGAGAAATCAGAATAAAGGAGACCTAAGAAGTCAGATCAATGAGGGGAAAGACACTGAATTATAGGTTTCCATCTGCCTTTGCAAGTGTAAACCAGTGATTGAGTGGGTATGAAGTGTGGTTCAATTCAAACTAATCACTTAAAAGAAAAGGAATCTAGAGTAATTCTTGGAAATTCACTCTTTAGTCACAAAGTCCCTTTCTCAGCAAATATATGTATGTGGCTCCCTGTATAAATTACTGCAGAGTGCTCTAGCCAATAATTTATTTAAAGGCTCATTAAAATGATTACTAGTTTTTTCTTTTGCGTTTTATTTGAAAATGGGAAGAATATAAACCTATAGCCTGGCTTTTCTCCAAAGTGCCCTTTAGGGTTTGCATTGAGTATATCATATATTTTTAAAGATAAAGATATGATTTGCAGGAAGATTATCCAGGCTTATAAGAGGAATAATAAAAACTAGGCACTTACTGCACTTCTTAGTGGCTTATGTTTGCCTAACCTATTTTTTAAATTTGATTTTTATTTGGTTTGGGTTTTATATGTATTATGTGTGTGTACATGTGCATCTGTGAATAGAAAATGTTCAACAAAGAGTTATTAGGAAAAGCTCAGAGTTAAGAAGTAAGAAAAAAAGCCCTCCTTCTCTTCTTTACAAGCTCTGATTTGGAATGAACTAAGGACGAAAGGGAAGCCTATGTTTATGGTGGTCACATGAGATGCTGTTTCTTTTTTGCTGTCTGGTTTATCCAGGGACCCAGTTACTCGGTAAAGCCTCTGAGGAGGGGTTCCATTCACAGGTAATCAAGGGTACAGGCTAAGGCAGAGCCCGTAATAGGAGCAGAAAGTCCAAGGACTCAACCCAAAGGAATAGGCATTGACCTGCATCATGAAGGGGGTCAGGCTGGGTAGGAGCCGATAACAACATGAGAGACAGTGACAGGGCTAAACCAGGACCGGACGGCCAGTGGAGGCCATGGGAATGTTACACTTTGAATGCTCTGAACAAGAAAATGTGTCCCAGTCTGAAGGAGTTCGTGCAGCACCGCACTTGGAGAAAGATGCCATCCTGGGGCATAATCAGAACTGGTGGAAGGTGGAGGCACCAATCAGGTGGACTTTAGGAGAAAGCTTGGGATTTGGAGAAGGAGAGAATGGAAAGGACAGCCTGATAGGGGAAGGTGGTATCGAGGTTTTAATAGACATATTTGGTTTAGGTGTTGCAAGTTGAAAGAGATAGGATGGGATTAAATATTGTAGACCTCCCAGATTTCAGGGATGGAGTGAGGACTCAGTGCAGAAGGGCATGGGAAGCCATAGCAGGCTTTTGAGCAGGGGATAACATGAGGTAGCATAAGAGCTGGGTATAAGGAAGGCTGACGAGAGTCTCGGGGGCTGATGAGGTATTTGTGTGAAGCATCACACTCCATTTCTCCTGCCCTGCCCTTACCAGACCTTCTGGGTGTGTTTTTCTGAGCATCACAGGCAAGAGCAATTTTAGCAAAGAGCTTGGGAAGGCAGGCTGGTATGTTCTTCCCAGTGCTCTACGGCACAGTTCCCTAGCAAATGGATTTTCCTGCCCCTGAGGTACAGATATCTGTGACAAAAACAACTAGCACCATCAGTGAAAGAAATGACTCTATTTTTTTCTTCCTTGGTGAGCTCAACCAAGCAGAGAGATTGCTACTGTCATGCATGCCTCACCCCCGGCCTGTCCCCCCAATACCAGCCCAAGGTCAGAATGACAGACGTCAGCAGGCACCATGCTCTGCTGGGTAGCATGTCTGGGTAATGAGGGCCAAGCATCCTGGGATCTGCGGGTCTGCCCAACGACTCGGGGGCAGGTTTGGAGCAAGCACATCTCTGTCCCCTGCACACTGGAGGTCTAAGCTGGCAGCACAGAGTGAGACACTGACCTCACTGACAAGTGGAGGCCTGGCTTGGTGCTGGCACCTCCATGCGGTGGGCCCCTGGGAGCAAATGCAGACGGTCAGTCCTGTCATTCTGTGGCCCAGGCCTGACTTTGAGAAATGGCTCAGGCTGTCTTATAATGACCAAAGAGAGGAAGGAAATAAGTCAGAGAGGATGGAGAGGCGAGAAATGCGCGAGTGTGTCTCGTGGCTTTCAGAGATAGGAAAATGTAGTGTTCAGTTTAGAAATGTGCTGTCTATTCCTGTTCCTCCCTAGTGCTCAGCAAGGTAAAATGATGTGAGGGGAGAGCTTCCTAACTCAGCCTGTTCCTTATTAGCTGTGGGGCCTAAAATGTATTGTTTAACTTCTCTGCACCTTAGTTTTCTCATTGGCAAATGGGGCTCACAACAGGAATTTTAAAGAAACAAATTTAAGAATTAAACATAATGCATGTCAAGGGCAGAGTAGTCGCTCAACATTATGACTTTCTTCCCCCTTGTTAAATGTATTGCTCTTTGTCTTTCTCCTTTGCTCAGTGATGCTACCCAGTTCCCAGGGACCCCATGTCCACCTAGCTGACTTTTCTATCCTGGGATAAGACATCTGCCCTCCTTAAACTAGCGTTAGGCAATGTCCTTTCCACTTCCAAAACAAAAATTGCCCCCTCTCCATCCCTTCTATTTTCCCCTCTATCAATCTGTCTTGTGTCTTCTCACTGATCCACTGACTGCTTCTGTCTCACTTAATGAAGTATAAATTAAAAATGATGGTTCCCAGCTATAGGCAGTGTGTGTAAAGCAGGTTTCTACCCATTATCACACAAGCCCCATTGGGCATATAGAAGTGGTGGAGCACGGATTCATATCCAGGTCAGCCTGGTCTCAGAGCCACAGACAGCCCCTCCAGCACCAGCCTTCCATCTGTGCAGATACACATACACTTCCAGATTCATCACCCGCTCTTGGTGACATACAGACCATCCTTCGCAGCAGCACGCTATTGTGGATCTCCCAATTGCCCCGCAGTTGTGGGGGCACTGGGCCAGGCCCAGGAAGCACGCAGGCACTCCCGGCCCAGACCCAGTGCTGACAGACATTGTATGTAAGTGGAAACCTCACTTGCATGGAGGGCCAGGAGAGGAGCCGGTGGCCCAGTCCCTCGGACGCTGTGGGGATGGCAGTAACCCCTAGGTGCCTGTGTGAAGCATTCCATGGGCGCTTACTTGCTACTGGACATCAGGACTGGATTCTAGTTCTGGCTTGGGCCTTAGAAAGAAATGCTAACATTTATTAAGGACTTACCATGTGCTATGCTAATGGCTTTACATGGACATTTTTTTCTCACACCAAAATATATAAGGCAAAATATATAAGATAACCGCTGTTATCTCCTTTTTATGAGAATTGGGTGGAGAAAGAGGATGAGAATAACTGCTGGCACTCAAGGGAGAGAGAGAGGGAGAGAAAGAGAGAGGGAGAATGGGAGAGAGAAGGGCATGCTGAGGCAAAAAGATTCCCAGATGGGCAGTTGCCAAGCCAGGTTCTGAACCCATATTGTCCAATTGAAACCAAAACTCTTAATACAGTGTCTTGTTGGCCTCTCTTGGCTTAGAAGGGCACCATGCCTTCCAGAACCTCTCTTTATATATTTTAAAAAAGAGTAGATGAGCAGAAGGATGTGTTTCCTTCTAGTCTACCACCACCATGGGGCTGTGCCAAGAAGCTATGAAAAATATTCCCTGCTGAGAGGAGTCAGGGGAACCCAGATCTGCTGAGTTTTCTGACCTAAGAGCAACACTGGACTGGGTGCGTGGGGCAGTAACTAGCCTGGGAAAACTGCCTTAGCGTTCAGTAATTTACAGGACTAAGCATCAGGACCGTGCTCTGGCATGCGCTGGGAAGCCCCCAGGGTGGGGGCTGGTTGGGTTCCTGAGGGTCTCTTTCCACTTGGGTAAGAAGCCAGTTTGTTGAGACCCTGGCTTTACCTGTCGGCAGCAGGTGGCTTGGGCTTCTGCTTCCTTGACTGTGCAACCAGAACAGTGCTAGTACCCACCTCACAGACCAATGGAAGGGTTGAATGAGAAATGTTTGCAAATGCTCAGTGACGGCTCCAGAGTACCCAGGAGCTGAATGCTGTTCATCAGTAATCTTACTGTTGCCTTATCTCATGATGACCGGCCCCTGTAAACCGAGGGCTGTCCCTTAGCGGACCCCCAGGTATGAACGGGCGCTCAGCCTGGCTGGGCATGCGTGGCCCTCTCTTGGGCATCAGGGGGTTGGTTTGGAGAAGTGCAAAGCTGCTAGGTGACTCAAAGGTTGATTCAGGCCTCTCATTAAACTGATAAAGAAGCTGAATCCCAGTGCGGGGAGTCACTTATTCAAGGGTACGTAGCCATTGAATGGCAGAACTATAGCTTTGGAAATCAGATTTCTGGCTTCAAGCCCAGTATCCTTCCTATTAAATTACACAGAAAGACATTGCAGGCGGACCGGGCAGACAGACAGCTAAGGCAGACACTGACAGAGAGGTCCTTTGCAGTGCTCTTTGTCTAGAGTTCCCAAGGCTTTGGCATTAGGAGAGGCTGGGTCAATATTCCAGACCAAGGGGGCTCTGATGGGGAACCTACCCAGATGCATGTGGCCACAGATAAGGTGCTCACGGCCAAGCTGGACACAGGGCAGCCAAAGGCAGCAAGATCAGAGGAGAATCTGAGTCAAGGTTGAACAGGAGAGAAAGGGTTGGAATTGAAGAAGGTCTGCTAAAGTCTAAACAGTGAGAAAAGGTTCCAAACAGGAAGACCAGGGACAGGGGAAGAGAGCAGGAATATGGGCCTTGGAGTGCAAGGCAGGCTTGGGCATGAGGATCTGGACTGAGACTGTGAAGCTGTCGGCAGCCCATTTTTAAAGCATACCTTTTGCTTGTTAGGGGATGGTAGCAGGAAAGGCACTTGACTGATTAAAGGAGTCAGACCAGACAAGAAGGACAGTCACATAAGAAAAGTAGCAGAGAGATAGGATGCAATTATCCAAAGTGGTCTTTGGCCTGAACCTTCAGTCTTCAATCATGCCCAGGGGAGGCAGTGACAGCATCCATATGCATGGAAGATTTTCTGACTCTGCTCTGGACCTTCAGAGAGGAGTGAGTTGATGTCAGAGCAGAATCTTAGCACGCAGGTTAGCTTTGGAAAGCCGGCTTGGAATAATAAACTCCTGGCTTCCTGGTCTCAAGTGCCACGCCCTGATCCCACATCACAGCATCTGCATTTGATAGCTCAGAGGACAGGAGCCTCACAGACAGAAGGCTGTAAAAAGTTATTTCTCTGAGGATTTTCTCAGCATTCGTGGTTTCATGATGTGGCTGTCTGGAGGAGCTGTCTTGCCTCAGCTGGACCTGAAGCCAATTGTTAAGTGGTTTGATGTAGTCATTGTCATTCTCTTCTCTTGAGCAGTGATCAAGTTGTTTCTCTTTAGTCTCACTGCTGCTTTCATATGAACTCACTCTTGCTGAGTTTACCCTGAAGTTTTAGGGCAAGTGCTTGGGGCCAGGGCCACCAGCCCCTGGAAGTGAGGGAGAAAGGAGTGGTGAGGAAGCAGGCTGATATCCCCAGATATTCCAGATCGTCTCCAAAAATGATACAGTCAGAACTTTACATTTATTTTGGGGCATCACCACTTTGATCATTTCAGTCCTTCTCAGAAACTTTTAAGAGCCCCCCCAGTGTCCATGAAGAAGGTCTGTACATGTGTGTGGTTCTGAGTTTACCTGTCCAGACTTCTCAACAGTATCAGTTCTGTGACCTTGGACAAGTTTTTGATGCTCTGAACCTCAACAATCATCCATCAGATGCAAATCGTGCCTGCCTACATCAGGTGGGACACTATAGCTCCACAAGGTACAGAAAGCTCTGCCTTAACTGACTGAAGCACGGAGAGTTTACTACTTCATGTGATGAAATTGAAAGGTAGGGTGGTTCCTCTGGGCTGTTACTTCACTGCTTCTGGGACCTCGTCAAGGACCAGGCTCTTTCCATGTTTCTGCTTTGCTATCTAGACTGTCAGTCTCTGTCTTCAAGCTGATTTCTTCCTGATGGATCACAAGATGGTAGCATATGTTCTAGCCTCACATCCAGACGTGGAAGTGTCCAGAGAATGGGAGACAAAATGTGTTCAGAACGAGGCAACTGTTTTCAGAAGCCCCCAGGTCCCACCATTGCATCCCAGGCACATGCCTGTGCCAGGACTGGGCAGACCAGGGGGACCACAGAGGGGCCTAGCCTCCCCTAAGCACATACCAACACAAGGGGGATACCTCACTGGAATATGATTCTATTAGGAAGGAAGAAGGAGAAGCATGGATGGTTGTTATTGAGGCAACCCAAATGCCTGCCACGCTGCTCCTAGAGACCTCTTGAGACGTGAGTGAGATCAGCCATATAAATTGTGTAACTTGTTAGCATCTCCCTGTTAGCCATCTCTCCCACCTCTGTGATTTGGCAATCAGAGATATGTGTCCACTCCACCTACCAAAATCTTACTTCTCTGTTAAAGTTCGACTGAAATCTTCCTTCCTCTGTGAAATTTTCCCTGATATCCCAGGATATCAGCCATGTTTTTTCTTCCAGGTAGAACTTCTGCCTCCAATTCCTGAAACTCCATAGCAGGTTTATGGATTGACTGCATTAGATAATTTGAGGAAACTTGAAAAACAGTGAGTGAATCCCAGACCTTACTTACCCCTGGAGATTCTGATTTCATAGGTCTGGAGAAGGTTTGGGGTATGTATTAGATAAATGGTCTCCTAGGTATTCCTGATATATAGCTAGGCTTGGAAATAATTTCTGGAACTTAGTATCTGGGCTTCATCACCCACTGCAAGGATTGTGGATAACTTTTTAAGTCCTATCCTTGGCTGGAGAGCAGGGACCATGTCTCACATATTTTTTGTGTGCCTGGGTGTTGCTTAACACAGTCTGGGCACATGTATGCCATCAATAGTTTTTAAAGTGTGTTTTTACTGAATGTTTGGAGTGAGAGGATTTAAAAATTTCTTTCCGACTTTTTCTAGATGTGTGGGTAAATGTCTCATTTCATCTATACATACTCTATTTTAGGACTTACGACCAAAAGAGGTTTGCTGGTTATTCATTTGCTCTGTCCTGCCAAAGAGGTAGACAGATCTGCCTCCTTGTGTTCAGTTCCAGTCTTGCTGGCCAGCATTTCTATCCTCCTTTCAGAATTAAAGCCAATTTAGAAAGTCTGATTGTGGTTTCCTTTAAGATCACAGAGGTGGAAGACGTCAAAATTGACTTAGTATTAATGTCTAAAAGCAGCAAGTGCTGGGAAGGGACACTTTTTACACTGCTTCCTTTTTGCCAGTAATGATCTTAGCAGCAAGTTATAGCATATCTAGTTGAAGTTACAGGGAGCTGAGGGAGACACTAGGGGCAGAACAGTCATCTGGTCTGTGAGCATTCTCCAAATGATCATTGTTAATGTTGGCTTGTTTGAGACAGAGCGGGCAATATGAAGGGATAGCAAATAATGGCCCCATAACATGCTTACTGTGTGCTGGGGTCAGGAATACATCTTCACATGCATTATATGATTAATCCTTAAAACAACTCTTTGACCCTTGTAAGTTAGGCACTATTATCATTCCCATTTTGCAGCTGTGAAAACTGAGGCCAAGAGAGGTTGAGAAATTTGCTTGACTAAGACGTTGATGACCCAAGTTTTAAACTCAGGTTCGATTGGCTCCTAATTCCATACTCTGGCCCACTCTGCTGAGTTCTAGAAAACAGGCATTGCTGTATTCAGAGGTCTTGGAGTCAATCTCATTGATTCTCGACTGTGGCTGCCCTTTACAACTAATAAGGAGCTTTAGAGCATATGTGTGCCCAGGCCTCCCCTAAGGAACTATTTTAATAGGTCCAGGGTGACACTCTGGATTAGGAACTTATAAATGATTCCAGTGTACTTCCCATATGATTCCAGTATGCTTCCAGCATCAAGAATCACTGGGTTAGTTGGAGTGAAGAAAAATTCAGCCATTGAATATTTGGGAGTATGTCTTGGGCCTGAGGCCTTTGCTTTCATGAAGCCACGTCCAGGTGGATGGTAATCCTGTGGATCACCAAAGAAGGAGACTGATTCTACCTGGCAGGGGTAGGAAGGCTCAGAGTACAGCTAATATGTATGCTGTGTCAACACATAAGTAGGGTTTTACTGAGGACTAATGGCGAGGATGGGCTGGGGAGGGTTGTCTGGGCGATGGCACAGACACGTGAGAGAGTTAAGTGTGTTCAGGAACCCCCAGGAATCTTGGTGGGGATGGGGTGAACACCCATGTGAGGAGGTGGCAGAAGAGGAAAGGTGTTAAGGAGTCGTGTGAGTGAGCATCTCCTGTACTGGGCTAGGGAGGTGTTTGTTTGTGCTGGAGAGGTGGGATCAACCCAGCTTGCTTGGATGTTAGGATACAAAAGATTTTAAGGTGGTTCTTAGGATTTCACCTGAGTGACTGGGTAAATGAATGGGTTGGGGATATTAATTGAATATGGATGGACTACAGAGAAAGAAGAGGTTTTGGGCAAAAGATAATCAGTTTGGTTGGGGTGTGTTGAGTTTGACGCTGTGGGACATCCAGGTAAGAAGGCTTTTAGGCAGTAGTTGTATTTATGGCCTGTATCCTAAGAGACAGGCTTATACTTAAGAATACACATAACCTTTGGCAAAAAAAGATAAATTCAACAATGAAGTCTGTGATTCTTGTTGTTGAACGTCGTCGGATCAAGTGCAAATGAATCCAGCTCACCATCAATTCAGCAAACATTTACTGAAAACTTACTCTGTGGTCAGCACGATACCAGACACGGAGATCATCAAGATGAATGAGACTTGGTCTCTGCCTGAGGAATGTGTATCAAGTGCTTTGGTAACACAGAGAAGGGGACAATTAATTCTACCCTGAGTAGTGAGAGGAAGATACAGAGCAGAGGTCATATTTGACTAGGCCTTAAAAGGTGACTTAGAGTTTGCCAAATGTTTTATGCATTGCTGTTGCAGTTGAACTTCACTTTAGAAATAAAGCATATTCCAGAAAAAGTGGATATTCATTTGAATGCCAGGAAACAGAATATTAAATCCATCAGAAGGGTTCACTATAAAATTCAAGAAGTTCCTTTCTAAGAGAATAACTAATACTGACTAAATGTTTCCTAAACCAGTTTAACTTCTCTTTCATGTTGGCTGAAAGCTCCTATCACCTTCACTTACCACCAGGCAAACCAACATTAAATATCTGAGTCAAGGTGGACGGAGCCTGCAATGTTTTTCTCTAATCCATACTAGCCAAGTCAGGTTTGGGTCTTGGAAAGACAACCATCTCCAAGTTCCAGGCTGATACACAAATCCCCATAGCTGCTTAAATAGCAGTGGGTGAACCAGTTCTTGCTCAGCTCAGGGGGCTTTTATTGAAGGTCACTCAGCAACGTGGTGGCAGAGTCCCACTGCTGTAATGCACCTTGCCACACCATTGGGTACTTCCAAATGATGCTTCCCCACACGTTTGGCCGCTGTCTCTTGGCAGTGCATGGATACACTTTTACCTTTAATTATGAGGCACAGTAGCTGTTTGCGTGTGGCGCCAGTGGGGCTGGCAGCCGGCCAAGTGTAGACGCTTGACCTAGTGAAGGAGGACTTCTTGGCAGTTTGGACTCCTGTCTTACCCTTTCATGTGTTCTGCGTATTTCCAGGGTCCTCCGTGTATTGGAAGTCCATGCAAACTAGCTTTCATTTTTTCCCTCTCATGGTTAGTACCTTAAATATTTAACTGGGAGATAAATATAGTGCACAGACCCAAACTTTGTCAAGCTGAGATGGCTCTCAGCAGTTGGCAGGTAGATTTATAACCTGAGACTCGGCTGTGCTTTGACATCTTCCAATTAAATGGCCTTTATAGGTAAGAGAGGGATGTTTTTCAGGGAGTAGTGTTATGTGAGATAATTTGCTTTTGTGCAGTCCCTATCCTGCTCAGAATCTGCTAGCGACTGCCCATGGCCTTCAGGACCTAAGCCAAACTCCATAGCATGGGGTAAAAGCCTCCCCGTAATCCGCACCAGGTATTTTATCCTGCCTCATCTCACTTGTGCTCTTCTGCCCTTGCAGGTCTCAGACACTCCACATTCCCTTTTGCCTCCCCAACAGGTCCTTGCTTCTGCTCCTGGCATCCTCTTGGAATGCACCTCCCCATTCTTGCTCCACTTGCTTGAATTCTAGCTGTCTTTAGGTCCCCATGCAGAAGTCATCTCCTCCAAGAGGCCTTTACTGATCACCTCACCCAATGTTTTCTACCACATTGACTGGCATTTCCACTTTGTGTGTTATCTTATTTCTGTCTATAAAAATATGGCAAGCTCTTGCAGAGCAGGTGCTGAGTTTTTTCCCATTCCTGTACCCATTGTAGCGTCTGGTGCAATGTCTTGCAGAGTCTCATAGCACAACATTCTTGTTGTTTGGAGGGAATCTGTGGGGCAGGTGTTGAAGGCAGTTCCAAGGCAGCTGGATCCCAGCCACCTGGCAGTGGTTCTCAGTATTTCCCTGGGTAGGGCCTGTGGAGGGCTAACTAATGAAGAGTGCTTTTCCTTCAGGTTTTATCCCAGTTTCCCAAATCTGCTTTCCTGGTCCAGATGGCGCCTGGGCTTGGCTACTCTGTCTTGGACTCACCTTCTGTGCTCAGCATTCTGCTGGCCTTTCCTGTCATTGCAACAAGACTAATGGCTTCCAGCTGTGATAGCTTATCGTCTTCCTCTACCATCCTCTGCCCAGGATCCAGAGCCTGGCACCTTTTGCTGGAGGGATAGCTGAGTAAGGGGGACATTTATGGTGGAATTGATTGCTCCCTTCTTGGTGCTTTTACAGCAGTCTGTTTATCTTCTGTCCTAGCATGTATCTCCCTGTAGCTTAACCATTTATGTCTCTGCTTCCCTTGCTAAACATTGAATGCCTTAGGGCCAGAACCATGCATTATTTGTACCAGGCTTCCTGGTAGCTAACACGGTGCTTGGCACTGGGTTGGCATTCATTTCGACTAAGCTGAAATCCATAAGCAGTTATTAAGTGACAGTGGCTCAGAAAGTGCCCAGTCAAAACAGTGAACCATCTGAACTCTATATAACGTTCCTGCTGCTACTCTTCCTGAAGTCCTGCAGAGCACCCCACTGAGCCTGACGCTCCTGCACACTGGAGCCTCACGGGCCATTTCTGCCTAGGGAAGAGGGAGGTCAAGGCGGGCCAAACTGTCTCTGAGGCTATGGGAAGTGACTGCCCTCACCTTAAACATACTAAAAAACTAGTTTCCTGGTAGATTGCTACCCTGACCCTGTTCCAAAAAGTCAAAAGAGATGTGGATTTCTCTTGCTCCACAAGACTCAGAGGATAAACGATAAAAAATGATATTAAAAAAAATGCTATTTTATTGAAAATGAAAAAAGGAATCATGAGATGGAGGCCCCAATCACTAGACTTATTGATCCATTTCATATTGGCTATTCTCTCTGGCTCTTTCCCACTTCGGCTGTGTAAAAATTTTGGATTTTGCCCAATCCAGGGAAGAATGGGAATATCTTTGACCTCATTTGCTGATTATTTTCACTGCACTGGGCCCTTGAGAAGTGTCTGGTTAATTCAGAGAGGGCTGACTCCAAAGTCGCTTTGCACTCTCTGTTGAATTGGGCTGTGCATGTCTTCTCAGGGATGTTAAGGCCACCAGCTTCATTCAGTCTTTTTAGGCACTCACAGGCACCCCTGATGGAATTTCTGCCACTCTGGATGCAGCTTATCAGACACAGAGAACTACAGCTCTTCTTACTTCTCTTGAATAAGACTTTATGGACTTGGACTCTGCTCTTTCCAACCAAAGCATTGAAACTTAGACGATCTGGCTCACTTCCCTGGACTGGACGAGAAAGCAGAGATGACATTAGCAGTGGTTTCCAAGTACAGCCTCTTTTTCTTCTTGTTCTGGCTCTGAAATAAAGTAACAAAAGAGCTGGGAAGTCCCCATGGAGAGAGAGGAGTCCAGTTCTTGGAAACAAAAACCTGAATGCCTGTCTGGAAGGGTTTGTGTGGAGAATTGGGACTTGGTTTTTGTTTCAGTCTGATGAGTCTGGCGCATTAAGAAAAAGACACAATTTTATGTCTTAATAGGTTATCCTACTATGTTAAATTCTTAATAAATCACCCTGCTACAAGGACAGGGATTGTCTTTTTTAATGATGAAAACATTTTGTATTCATTAGAGAGACAATGCAGACACAGAATAAGGACCAAGGAGCCCTGACTAAAGGATCAGGATTGTGGAAGTAGAGTCATAGATTGAATCTGACCAAAGGAACATGTAGCATTTTTCAAGGACTTCTAGGAGTCAAACAGCATAGTTTCCTAGAGAACCTGTTGAAATATTTTGGAATACTGAAAATTGGAAGAGTCCAGTAGCTCTTAGAGAAACTGAATCTTTATTTAAAACTGTTCAAACCAAGAAGTCACCAGGTGCAGATAGCTTTACCAGTGAGTTCTTCCAAATGTTAGGGGAAATAAATAACATGGCTCTTAACAGAAATTTTTCAGAGACTAGAAAAAGAGGGAAGATTTCCTGACTCATTATGAGAGCAGCATAACCTTGATACTAAAGTCTGAGAATGACATTAAAAGAAATAAAAATTACAGATTAATTCCTCTCATGAACATGGATGCAAAAATCCTTAACAAACCATTAGCTAATTCCAACCAGAAAAATAAAAAAGGACAGGATATCTCAACCAAATTGAGTTGTCAGGAAGGTTACTGCAAGGTTACTTTAATATTAAAAATCAAACGTAACTTAACAGTTACATAATAAAAGAGAAAATCATATGATAATCTCAATGGATGCAGAACTAGTATTTGATAACACTCAGCATCCATTCATGACAATCACTGTTAGCCAACTACAAAAGAAGAGAACTTCTTTAATCTGATAGAATATGTATTTAAAAAAAACCTACAGCAAACATTACACTTAATGGTGAAATTTTGAATGTTTTCTCCTAAGATTAGGAATTGGATGAAGATGCCAACCATCACCCATTTTATTCAGCATTATAATGTTATTGTATATTATTATTTATATATGATGATAACAAACAAGGAGAAAATAAAAAATATTGAGTAGCTCTATTAGTAATAGTGTCAAATAACATGTGGTAAAAGTGTAGATAATATAATAATGACATAATTTACATAGTAATAAATGATGAACAGGACCTCAGTGTGAAAGACTACAAAACATTGCTGAGAGAAATGTAAAGGTCCTAAGTAAATTGGAGAGAAAACACATTTCTAGGCAGAAACAATACTATAAACATGTTAATTCTCTCTCAAATTCATCTACTAATTCAAAACAATCCCAATAAAAACTCCAGTAGAACTTCTGTGAAATTTGGCAAGCTGATTCTAAAATTTATAGAAAAATATGAAGGGCCCAGACACATAAGACAATCTTGGAAAAAAAAATTTGGAAGAATTATGCTACCAGATATCAAGACTGATTTAAAACTCCAGTAATTAGGATAGTGTAGTATTAGCACAAAGACAGAAAAATAGACCAGTGGAATGGAGCCCAGAAGTAGACCCATATGTATATGGTTGCTTGATTTATAACAGCAGTAACACTGAAATGCAGTGATAAAAGGGTGAACTTTTAATAAATGTAACTTGGTTTATTGAATATCCTACTCTAAAAAAAATATTAATTGCTATCTCACTCTCTACACAAAACCATTCCTGATGTATTTACAGATATAAATATAAAAATTAAAACCATAAAGCTTCCTAGCAAAAACATAAGAGATCATCTTCATGGCTTGTGGATAGGCAGAGATATCTTACAAAGACCACAAAAAGTTTTAACCACAAAGGAAATATTGATAAATTGAAGTGAATAACTTCTGTTCAACAAAAGTATTATGAGAATGAAAAGACAAACTGCTTAATAAGGGAAGATATTTGTAGTACACATAAATGACAAAGGACTCATATCTAGAATGTATAAAGAACACTTACAAATCATTAAAAGAAAAAAGACTGACAACTTAATGGGAAAATGGAGAAGATTTGAACTGATATTTCACCAAAGAAGATATCTAAATGTCCCAAAACACATGAAAACTTACTCATTGGTCATCAGGAAATGTAAAATGAAACCACCCTGAGATGCCTCTATATAACCAACATATTAAATGAAATGAGGAAGATAGACAACACTGAATGTTGGCAAGGATGCAAAGCAACTGGAACTTTCATGCACTGCTGACAGGGATACACTGTTAGACCACTTTGAAAAACTGGCAGCATCTACTAACACTGCACATTATGTTAGCCTATGACCTGTCAGTTCTACTCTTAGGAATATGTCATGCAGAAATGCATGCATATGTGCACCGCACAGCAGGTAGGGGAATGTTCATAGCAATAAAAGCCACAATCTGCACCAACTGCATATGTCCATCAACAATAAAATGGACAAGTAAATTGTGGATTATTCATACAATGGAATACCACACAATGAAAGGAAAGAAGATATCACTGCTGTAAACAAGTAACAGGATGGATTGAACTCATGCAAAGAGGAGCCATTCAAACAAGACGAAAAAGAAGACACACTGCATGGCTCTGTTGATAAAACATTAAAAAATAGTCAATACTAATGTTAATAGAAGAAGGGATAGTGATTGCTTTTGGGAACGAGGGAACACAGGTGGGTTTCTGAGGTACTACTAACGTTCTTTTGTTTATAGCAGAGGTAAGTACATGTACACATAGACCTGTGGAAATTCATCAGGCTGTACCCTTAGGAATCGTGAACTTTGTGTACATTTACATTAAATTATTTTATAATGTTAAGGAGGCACCTTGATTTAACAAGGGAGCTATGTCTTCTCTGTTCATCAGCAAACACTTTTTCCAAAAGTTAATCACACACACATACACAAACCAAAAAAAAGAAGAAGAAAGTGTGTTTGCTTCATGCTGTGCTCTGTGTTCAGACCAGGATATCCTCAGGCATACTGGGGAAGGTGGGGTGGCCGAGCTGACCCCCCAGGGCCCTGTGGGAATGGGGTTTGACTCAGGTGGTTACCATTTTGTGGCCATCTGGTATGGTTTTTAAGAGCCCCCATGTTGGTTTCAGGTAGACCTGAGTTCTAGTATTCACTGCTTGTATTGACTGTCTTATTTTGAGTGACTAGGTTGAGTTCTGAAAACCTCAGTGTACTTATCTGTAAAATGGGAATAATATTAGTAGTTACCTGTGGGGTATTGTTGAGTATCAAACGAGATAACCAATGAAATTGCTCTCCAGTTGTACACATGGAGTACGTCCAGTGAATGACAGGTTTGGTGGTGACAGTCATTACTACTGGCTAAGGAAGGGGTGTGGGGCTAAGACACCTTTAGGGACTGCTAATAAAGAGTCACACATACAGGACTGCTGGTCTTGCTCCTTTCTTTCTGGGTGCTCAGTCTCTTGTCTTTTTCTTTGGGACCCCTCTCACCTTCTCCTCTCCTGTTTTCACAGTTGCTCAGTGAGTTCCAGCCACATGGTTCTCTGCCTGGCTCATGGCATCTCTGTGTTTCTCTCCGAGTGGTACGTGTGGTTATGATGGAGCTAGGCTGTTTCCACTTTGCCAGCAGAAACCAAAATTGTTTGATAAACTTTTTGTCTTGGTCAGAAATTACAGGGGCTTTGATGTAGAGAAAGAGCATTCAAGACACTTTGTAAATGCTAGGGCCCGTTTCCTGCTTGGATGTGAAGTTGCCTGCGGGTTGGTAGCCTTGCTGATGCCACGGTTTCATGAGAAACCAGAAACTCCCATTTCCACAGGCAGAGAGCCTTCTGCATCCATGGGTACCAAGTCAACTCAGACATTCTCTTTCCTCCTGTCCATCTGCATGAGAACCAATCGCATGTGGCTTGAGGAGTGAAGGCATCAGAGCAGCTTCTCTTTTTCTGAAGTTAGTGGTTTTATGTCTCCTTCATGGGATTTCTAAGGAGCCCTCACTGCCTGTGACCTCCCAGCCTGTCCCTTTAGTATGGGGGTAAAGGAAGGCAAATGTGGCAGAAATGGGACAGCAGGGAACAGGAGTCTGTGCTGAAGCCAGACTGACCTCTGGGGATAGTAAGATGGGGCTGTTGGGGTTACTGGCATAGGAGGCTGAGAGAGCAGAGAGCAGCTCATGTTCCAGGCAAAGCAGTGATGTGGTCTTTAAAAATCAGAGCTGATACCTGGGCTAATCTGCTATGGCCATCCTCACCACCCCCCACCACTTTTTCTTTGTTTCACACATAAAGAGATCTTCTGTTTCACCTTCCAGGCGGGAAAATGTGGTCAAGCAATGAAGTACTGTGCCTGAGAAACGTACACTTTGCAAAAAGAAGGTTGTATGGCAGAGACCGGCAGTGACATCCATGCCTGCCATAGTCCATGCAGATTGGGGAAAATCTTCCTCTTCTCTGTGGGTACTAGAAGGAAAGGCTGATGCCATGAGGAATCCCACACTCCAGCTGGGGCAGAGGGAGGCTCTGGAAATGCTGGGATTTGGAGAGAAGAGCCTCATTCTCTTTCCTCCTAAGGAAGGCTCAGTGAATCCAAAAGCACAAAGGTTCTGCCAGCACAGAGGGGCTGTCTCTTCATGGACAGCGAGGCTGACCCATGCTGTGGTTATACATCATCCCCATTGGCTCAGAGAAAGGCTCTGCTTACCCGGGCCCACTCCTGACCCCACACTGGGTTTTATGGCTTTTACAGACCTTGAGCATAAGCATTCAAAAAACAAAACTGATTTGCCTGGACACCAGAGCTATTTTGTTATAAAAATGAGTGAGAATGTGTAAAGGACTCTTTGTAGGGGAACCCCAGCAGGATAAGAATGGGCTTGGCCTTGAGGAGTGAGTCATACAGGTGCAACCTTCATGCTTCCCCCAGCTGTACATTGTCCACCTCTGGCTGAATCAGGACACTGATTCCTGCCTGACTCTGTCTGGAGTGCCCCTGGGTCCTGCTTACCTCCAAGGGGGTTTAGGACAGGGATCCACTGTGCCTGGTACAGGTTGCAGAGGACAGCAGGCAAAGCACACACATGAGGGCTTTTACCAATTTGTGGGTCATTACCAGTAAATCTGATGGGAGTGCCTCATGCAAGATGGAGAAATCAGTATCACAGAGCTGGGAAGCCAGGCTCAGACCTCACATAGGCATCCATTTGGGCATGAAAACTGTAAAGGTTGGGTGGGTGTGGAAGTGATAATTGAGAAATGGGCCAAGACCAGCTGTGTAGAGGTAAGTGGAATGGAATGAGGAGCTTCTGAGAGAAGTGGTCCTGCTGGGCACTGAGTTTGCGAATGGGCTCCTTCATTTCACAGCAGCTGGAGATGCCAGGCCCTTGGGGCAGAGAAGCTGAAGCCCAAATGCAGCCCATTCCTCCTGTTTGATGTCTATCCGTGCCTTCCTCTTCTTTGACCCTGAAGGGCCTCATGGGTCCAAAGGAAGTCTTACAAGAAATGAACCGCCTCAAGAGGAAGAACACATAGGAAGTGAACTAGTGATCAGATTTGCCTCTTAGGGGTTATCAGATGGGGAGACAGTTTAAAACCCAACATGCCCTCTGATGTCCTGGTGGTGATTATTTACAGTGGTGTCTCTCTGGGAAGCATTTAATTGTAGACCACTGGTCTCCTGGTCCTATTAGTTACCACCCTCCTTCCTCCCAGCCACCCTCTGAATATTATTTACTCTGTCAAGGAATTTGAATTCGTGCTAATAGTAGTACAAGCTAATTCAAGCCAATTTGTTGCATAAAGGCCCTAGTCCAGGATATATAGGGAAAAAAGGCTTTTGATTAGTCACCATTTGGGATTACACACCCCTCCAGATCTCCATGGTATGAATAACCAAGCTTTGACAGTAAAAGCCAAGTTTCTTTTTTCTTCCATGTTTAAAAAAATCAATAGGTCCCTTTAGCACACATACTCCCCACCCCACTAAAGGCAGAAAACTGAGAGTTGGCTTTATTTAAAATTGTTCTGTTCATTTTGTCTTTGAATTGCTGTGTTTTCAACAGATACTCTGCGTTTGGGCACCAGTGGGGAAACATGGGTGATGGAAGGGGCTTTTATGCGTATATGCCATAGGGAAAGCAAAATAGTTTTGAATGTAGCTCAAGCTTGGAAAGTCAGGCTTTTAATCTGAATTGGCAGTTCAGGAGAATGATAGATGAACTGAATTATTTTTCCCAGTGAGAGAGAGAAACATTTTGACAGAGAAGGCATTCTCTCAGGGGTTCAGAGTATGGATTGTTAAGAAAAGAAGTTAAATATGACTTCCATTTTCTACTTCTTAGGAAATTTGATGCTATCTTTTAGAACCCCTTGTAGTATTTCACAAATATTTTCTATTTTCCTTACACATAAAAATATAACAAAGAGAATATTAGGGCAGCAGTCTGGTTTGGTCCAGATTCTTGATCTTTGCTCATTGTGACTTTTCCAGTAGAACCGAGTGCATGCTTAAGTTCATGTGCTCTTTAAGAAAGCCCACTCTGTAAACATTAGTGGATTGTGAAGCATGTAGCCTCTGAGTTTCTATGTGTATGGAGAAGGGAGGGGTGGACAAAATAGTGAATGTATTGGTCAGTGCCTTGGTGTATTCCATTGTTCATTTGCAGATCATTAGCTACTTGGCGGAGAACTGAGAGTAGAGAAATTTTAAAATGCACATTGAATATCAATTTGAAGTGAAATGGTCATGAGTCAGTGGAGGAATAAGGTTTGATTTACACAGATTCAATTTGTGTGCAGCTTTTGTTTAAGCTGCAGGAGCCTACCTGTACAGGTGTCAGTCACAAAAGCATCAATCTAAGATGCAAAGGTAGAAACCAGAACAATAAGAGATAAGAGGAAGGTTGAGCAACAGGAAAGTGTAGCAGCAAGCAGAGCAGAGAAACCAGGGTTCCTGAGGTTGCCTCCTTTATACCCCTGTTTCCCCGTTTGCAAACACCTTTTTGCTTTATTTCCTATGAACCTCCCGCCCCAGTTAAGGTCCTTTTCGCAATGCCACCCTCTGAAATGCAGCCATGTGTCATCACTATCCACAGTCCATGAGATCAGCCTGTTGCCTTTTCTGATCAGAGAAAAAAAATAAATTCCTAATTTTAGGACAGTATACATTAGCGAGTTTGGGGTTAGAAATATCTGATTTTAGTTCCTGCAACATTATTCACTAGCTGTATGATCTTGGGTTATGTTTCTTTACCTCACTGGACCTTTCTCTGAAAACTGATCAATAAAGAGTCCTGCCTGGTAAGGTCCTTGCAAGGGTTAAATGCAGGGCTGCATGTAAACAATTGTTAGCATACAGGTTGGCCCAGAGCAAGAGCAAGGAATGTTAGCTATTATGATTGTGATTATGATTTTAAGGCTATTTTTATAGATCTGGTTTAGTTAAAGAATTTCTTATAAATTGGTTTTGGACAGAACCTTCTGGAAATTTCCATTTGAATAAAAAGGCTAGTCCAAGTGGCTTAGGGAAAAGCAACATTTTCCTCTGGTTCAGGCTGGGGAAATGCTGTCTTGGGGTGGGGAGGGGACGCTTATGTTTTCACCTCAGAACAACAGAATCAGTGTCTCCAGAGCATGGAGCATGGGTTTTGAATGGTCTAACAAGCTTTCCAGGTGATCCTTATGTTCACTAACATGGAAACCCACAAACTTATATGTAAATGCTGTTCTCTTAATGGTCTTGTAACTTAAAGGCTGGGTCCTAAATACAAATGATTTCACAAAGTGATGAAGTGATGCTGTAACAGGAGCATCTTAAGTTGAATGTTGTTTTGAAGAAAGCCTACTTTTTTGACCTGCCTGTCTATAGAGGAATAATTTTTACTATATCTGTAAAAATTCAGACATCTGCAGTGAACACTGGCAATACCTTTATATTTTCTAGTTATCTTTACTATTTATGATAATTTCCTTCTAAATCTTGGCTAATGCTACTTATTATATTTATAGTCTGTCTTCTGTGTTCTCTTTGGAGTGTCTAGCACCTAACAGGCCCTTAAGTGCATGCTATTTAGTACTGAATCTCATACGAGATTGTGTTTCTTGAGGGCAGAAACCACTTTACTCAAGTCCCAGCGTCAGCTTGCACAGTGTTAAGACTCCAATAAATACTGATCAATTGGGTTTACCTAGCAGTCATCAATGTGTCAAAGATGGAAGGTCCGAGATGGGCAAATCAAAAAAGACACAGGACACAGATTCGTGATTATCTTGAATTCTGGACAAAGCTAGGTTTTGATGTGAAGCCTTATATAGTAAAACCACATTTCAGGATATTCTTATAATTCAGCGATTATTCATTCTGGCTAATCTTGACAGTAGGACAGAAGCTGAATATTATCCCCTTTTGAGGGCCTAACAAATTGTGCTAAATACTTCATGTATGTTATCTCATCTATCCCTCACACAAACTCATGAACCAACCAGGGACAAAGGCTGAAGGCCCTTCCATTTCCCTCCTGTGGCCAAGTTGAGAGCTGTGCTTACTCTTTCCTGATCAGATTCAAGTTTCCCTTCCTACGTGCTTGCCTTTCTAGTCTAAATGTGTGCACATACTGACACCAGATATTTTTGTTTCCCTTTAATATCCCCTTAAGTGAGGCACAACAGCCAGGGAGTAGCTGGAATTGTGTTAACATGTTGTAAACTAGCAGGGATGGTAACACTTGCCTATTAATGAGGAAAGAGAACAGCTAATTCCTGCTCATTTCTAGTCTAGAAACTAAACGTCGAATGTGAAAGCAGCTCATTGTTCCACTGTTGATACTAATTACTTTCTACCATGGAGTGTGTAAATAGATGTTTAGAAAGCCTATAATACAGGCTCTTTCAGGGGGAAAGACACACACCTTTGGGGGGCTTAAGGTACAGTTTGTGAAGTTACAAAGGGGATATTTGGGGACCCCCACCTCTGAGAGAGCAGTAGGGATTAAAGCTTGTTCAGAGAAGGATATTAACAAATGGTGTCCGGATTCCCTTGTTGTCATTAGTTCTGTCCCTAAGGCTCCGTCATTCTCTCCTACAGTTCTTCTTGATTCCCCATTGAGTCCAGGGGCACCAACCCTTCATGGGAAGGCAGCATCTGTATTTCACACTCCATCGTACTTGCTTTGAGTTCTCCAAACTCTCCGGGGCCACATCCTCGACAGAGGGCTATCGGGCAGTGGCATTTACTTCTGTTCCGGAAGGGACTGGAGAGGAATGATTTTGTGACTGCAAACACTTAAAAAGGATGGTGTGCACACTCATGTACATTAGAATAGTCTCAGTGTGTATTTAAAGGCAGATTCAGAGCTCTGCTCCCCGAGTCAGAAATTCCACTTCAGGATGTCTGAGGTAGGGCCCAGGAAGATGTAGTATTTAGCAAGCACTTCACATGATTCTGAGGGTCTTTTTCTTGGTGACACGATTGGTACAATTATATCGTTGGTAACTGTGGGATTTTAAGAAGACAGCTGAATCTCTCATGTGCCCTCAACTATATATTGATATGGTTGGGATGGATGACCTTGCTCTCTAACAGTTTTCTCAGAGTTAGTTAAGTATTACTTCACTCAGACATATCTATTAACATCTACAATGTACCAGAGGTTGTGCTGAATGCCAGGGGTAAGAGAGAGAGAAATCAGACATAGTCACTATTCTCAGAGATGTCACGGTCTGCTCAGGACACAAACATACAGAGAAATAAATGGTGCTAAGCATACAGCTGGTGTAATAGCAACAGGACATGGGACCCAAGAGAATCCAGAGTTGGGAACAATGACAGAGTAAATTCCCCTGTGTGTTTCGATGGCTCTGTTTGTTAGGTTCTGTGGGAATATCTGCAGCAAGAGCAGACCAAGAATCTTGGGGAACTCATGCTCATATGGAAAAAGGGCAGGTCATCCTAAAAAACTTCCAGACTGATGGAGAAGGCAGATCCATATATTTAACTAACTGATTTTTCTCTGACTAATATGGGGTTTAGTCACTAAGAAGAAAAAAAAATACTGTTAAGAAAACTCATGCTGCCACAAGGGAATCTCAAAAGGCACTCTGGGAATTTGTGTCATTTTCAAGAAATATGGTGGTCCTATTATTAAAAGCTTAGAAGAGATGTGGTTCACTCCATAGCCTGGAGTTTTGAAGGCTATCTGTCCCATTTTTTGTTATCCAATAATAAATATCATAGTGAAAGTCACCTTTAACACTTAAATATTGCCAGGATTTTATGGGACTGAATTGAATGGACTGCCGTGGTATTAAAGAGCCGTATAGGTGAGGTACTTTTATAACACATGCTTCATAAGGCTGTATAAAGCAAGCACCAGTACACTACCCTTTTAAAGGAGAGCATTCATGTATAAGCTTTAGGCATGAGGGGGCCTCTGCTTGCTGATTAAACTTGTTGGTAATACTGATTTTTAAGAAGTAGGAAAAGGAGGCTTGAGGCGATTAGAATAGGATTTGTTTCTGGGAAGGGTAGTCCACCTGGAACTGTTGGCTGACATCAGATGTGGTTTCCTTGTGGCTACAGCCTGAACTGGAGTTGGGCATTGAGGAAAGAAGCAGACTGGCCACAAGACTCACTAACTAGTGTTGGCTATGAGGTTAGCACAGCTGCACAGGCTGTCCTTACCGTGGTGGTCTGTGGTACCTGTATAGATCAATTGTATTAGTATTTTCCATTAAGCAGATAGTTTTATTAGGAGACTAGTCACTTTACAAACAAGGAGGGCATTCGTTTTGTGCTTACTAGTATCTATGGCTTATTATCATCCAAGTTTTATCTTGGCAAGCAAGAGAGAGACTGGGGCCAACCAGTGCTGGCCACAACTCATTTTATGTTATCTTATTTTTTATTTTGTTTATTTCATTTTGTTGTATTTTACTTTACTGAAGTATAATTCATGCAACATAAACTAGTCATTTTGAAGTGAATCAGTGACATTTAATACATTTACAAGTTGCCCAACTACCACCTTTAACTAGTTCCAAAACATTTTCATCATGCCAAAGGAAACCCCATAACCATTAAGCAGTAATTTTCCATTCCCGCTATCCCCAACCCCTGGCAACCACCAATTTGCATTCTGTCTTTATGGATTTACCTCTTTGGATATTTCATATAAATGAAGTCATATGATATGTGACCTTTGTAACTGGCTTCTTTCTCTTAGCATGTTTTTGAGGTTCATCTATGTAGTAGCATGTATCTACACTTCATTCCCTTTTATGGGAATAATGTTCTGTGTGCGAACAGAATGTGTTACCCATGGGCTGTCTCCACATGGCTTGGTCACATTTTTGAATAGTGCTGCTATGAATATGAGTGTACATGTATTTATTTGAGTATCTGTTTTTGATTCACTCAAGTATATACATAGGAATGTAATTTGGGTATACTATTTGTACAAAATATTTCTTGCCTCTACTCTGCCATTGGGGGTCTCCCTAGGAGGATTACCCCTCCCCTCAATGGGAGCAGGCTTGGCCATGCAATTTGCTTTGGCAATGAATGCAGTGAGAGCACAGGCGACCAATGCCTCTGTGAAGAGAAAGCTTGTGAGCCCCCTGGAAGCTCAGCCAGGACTTTCTCCCCACCCAGAGGTCCTGCGGGCATGGTGTGGCTGCTCCTTCGGGCTGGGTTTGTGAATACAGGCAGCTTGGAGCAGAGTGGTAGAGCTTTGGAGCTCCTCCTGAAAGGCACTGAGCTGGACTCTGCTGGGAATAAGGAAATGGGTGGAATTGCCCTGTGTAAAAGAGATTACAGTCTTACTGTAATATAAGCAGATAGTTGTAAGTTCTGCAAAGCACTACAGAGTGAAGAAGGAGCAATCTGCAGAGCCTTCTCAGAGGACTTTGGGAGTGGCCTTCAAGGACACACAGGGCTTAGGCGTATAGGATGTTAAGAAGAGCATTCCAGGGAGAGGAATGGCTTCAAGGTGGGGAATAGTGAATTGGGTGACTCTTTTTACTACTACAGGCGCTCTGGGGACCTGGGGTTGGAAAGTTCCATGAGTGAAGGACTGTGGCTTCCAGGCTAAAGAGTTGGTTCTTGGTAATCTGACATTGTAGATGCCAAGCGTGACACAGTAATGGGTGACTGCCCCACTGCTCTTTTCTCATGCACATCCTTCTACAATAGTGCTTGTCAATCTTTATGTTTTAGTTTTACTCCATACATCTCAGCTATGCAACCTGGGGACCCCTCTGATTCCCTGCTTTGGCTCATCTCAATTAGGAACAACTGTTCTCAGATGCCCTGGGGGACAGGCGGGAAAGAAAGACTCTGACATTTGATGAATGCTGAGATATCTCAGGAGGTTTCCAGACGTTAAGTCTCTCTCTCATCTTCTCCTCTAAACCCACCTTGGTGGTAGGGGTGGGCACGATTCCTTTTTTGATTTTACAATTGAGAAAACAAGCTTTGAAGTCAATGAGCTAGAAAATGGAGATGGGATTTGAATCTTGTCTTTCCCATCGTTGCTTCCCATGCCTGTTTGAGTCGGGCACATAGTCAGAGCTTCAGTAAGTGGGTGTGAGCGCGATTGACTACATGCTGGATGGCTAAATGAAAAGCTAGGGTTGTTTGATTGTAAACCTAATATGATGAGATTTTGGTTTACTCCAGAGCTTTTTTTACCTCCACAAACACCAAAATAAATACTCTGGCATTGTGCTGAGTGTGGTTGGGGCAGAAGATGACACAGCTCTGCTTAAGTCAGGGGCGAGGGACTCTGTGGGGAGGTAGCTATGAGATTATTCACATTTACCGCTTATCCTCATTCTCTGGTCAGACTGCTGGGTTCAGGAAATTCCACTGGCTGATCCTTTTCAAGTACATTGTCAAGGGCTTTTTCTGGCTCTTTGCTGTGTGGGATTACAACTTTTTGAAAAGCCTAGCTAGAAAAGGGGGGAAAAAGTGAAAAAAGCATGATGAAATGTAATATCCTTTTTAATATACACTGTCATTTACTCTAATATTATAGAAAATGATTAGATCTTAAAAACCTATAAATTAGGTTTGACAACCCTCTCATGTGCCTCTGCTTTCCCTCTCGGCAATTATACACGGGCCGGGGCTGTGCAGAGCTCTCTGAGTGCAGTTTGCTTATTGGCTTTTAATGAGAAGCAGTTAATCTAAATCACCATAGGGGTGGATCCTTTGCCGAAGTTTGGAATCAGGAGTGGCAGTTGGACCTTCTGACGAATGGGCTGCTCTATCCTTAACAGCAGCACAAAGTTCGTGAGGGTGTGTGTGATGGTGTTTCTTCTTCCTTTGAGCATTGGGGGAAGAAACCACACACACTCTCTCGCAGTAGTCACTGGGGTGCAAGGAAAACTGCAGCCTTGGGCACCTCTCTCTCTCTCACCCCTTCCTTCTTTGCCTTTTCTCTCCTGCGTCTCCACTCCCACCACCCTCCCCTACTGAGGCAGCCAGGGCTCCCTCAGTAGGTGGTTACCTGGAACGCGCTTTTCTCCGTTTATCACTGTTATTGCAGCTTTCTCTCCCTGGCCTGTCTGGGGACCACCTGCCACGGGATGATGGATCATGATGGAGAGTGCCTGCCTGGCAAAATTGCTACCTCTCTGTCCCCTCTCGCCTGCTTCACGCTGGAAGAGAGAGGAATGACATTCACAACATACTAAAACCCCAGCAGCAAAACTGTATACACACATCCTGCCGCAGGCTCTGCTTGGGGGTAATAGGGTCACATTTGCAGCCAAAGGGAATGGAATCAAAAGTCTCCCTTGTGCTGTCCCATTCTCCTCTGCCTTTGTCTGCGCTCCTGCTTTGTTCTCTCCTGCACCTCACTGTCGTACCAACACAGGTAAAGCACTCAATTTAGAAGATAAAGTTTGAGTTTGGGCTCCATTTGAACTCTTGGTGACCAGCTGTGACCACCAGCATGATGCTCAGCTCTGGCCTGGTGATTCCTTTGCCTGTAGGATGGGGTGTGGTAGGCAGAGTACTGGCCTCCCAAAGACGTCCTGAGCCCCAGATTCTGAGTATACGTTAAGCTACATGGCAAGGGGGAGTTAAAGTTCTAGATGGAATTAAGGTTGTTCATCAGCTGACATCAAAATAAGGAGAGTACTCTGGGCTCACCAGATGGGCCACTGGAGTCATTGGGTCTTAAAACTGGGCAAGGAGGAAGGGGAGGTGGATTTGATGCTATATGAGAGAGACTCCACTGGCCATTGCTGGCTTGGAAGATGGCATGGGCCATGAGCAGAGAGAGCAACCAAGGCCTCTAGAAGATGGAAAAGACCAGGAAGCTGATTCTCCCCCAGAGCCCCTGCTGACACCTTGATCTCAGCCCATCAAGACCCATTCGGGCTTCTGACATCCAAAACTGTAAGATAATAAAACTGCATTGTTTTAAGCCACTGAGTTTGTGGTAATTTGTTGCCAGCAGCAGGAAACTAATACAGTAGGTAACAATACCTACCCTGCCTTCCCCCAGGGAGGAGGGGGAGGATCAAGGAGATAGAAGCTGTGAAGCAGTTGACAAACTATAAAATGTAGTGCAACTCAAGGCCTTTACTGTTATTTAACTTGACCTGAGGGTGAAGCTGGGCAGACAAGTGCCCTGAGCTGGGGGTAATAAGCACATACACAAGTGCTTCAAAGATCTGCCCAGCAGCTTGGATGGTCCGGCTCCTTTTCCTTTTTGCTCTTTCTGGTTGCTGAACATCTCTCCCCTTGGAGAATGGTCCCAATGCCCCCTTGTCCTTTCTTCAGGCCAGCTCCTGTGCTGGTAAAGGACTGCACGTCACCATCCTGGCTCTCGTGTGGTCTATTGGCCCAAGGAGCTGTTGCCTCAAAAAGTTAACCTTATCCTCTGTTGGTCACATCTAGCATTTAGCTGTGGGTTGGCACATTCCTGTCCCTCCGAAGTGGGGGCAGTGACCCGGGGAGCGGAGTTCGAATGTGTATTTGCATGATCATCATTCTTCATGGGCACAGCTGGGCTCCCAGAATGTAGGGACCTTGTCACCAGTGCCAGCGAAGCTCCCAGCTGCAGTCCCCTCCAACTAGACAAGAATATACAGGATATTCCAAGCTTATTTAATCCCCTGATTATTTTCCTCATGAAAACCTAAAGCTTGTCTAACTCTCCTAACTAAAATAATCTTTCCAAAATATATAAAGAGCTCATGCACCTCAACAAACAAAAAACAAATAATCCAATTAAAAAATGGGCAGAGGATCTGAACAGACACTCCTCCAAAGAAGAAATTCAGATGGCCAACAGGCACATGAAAAGATGCTCCACATCGCTAATCATCAGAGAAATGCAGATTAAAACCACAATGAGATATCACCTCACACCAGTGAGGATGGCCAACATCCAAAACACAAACAACAACAAATGTTGGCGAGGATGTGGAGAAAAGGGAACCCTCCTACACTGCTGGTGGGAATGCAAATTAGTTCAACCATTGTGGAAAGCAGTATGGAGGTTCCTCAAAAAACTCAAAATAGAAATACCATTTGACCCAGGAATTCCACTCCTAGGAATTTACCCTAAGAATGCAGCAGCCCAGTTTGAAAAAGACAGATGCACCCCTATGTTTATCGCAGCACTATTTACAATAGCCAAGAAATGGAAGCAACCTAAGTGTCCATCAGTAGATGAATGGATAAAGAAGATGTGGTACATATACACAATGGAATATTATTCATCCATAAGAAGAAAACAAATCCTACCATTTGCAACAACATGCATGGAGCTAGAGGGTATTATGCTCAGTGAAATAAGCCAAGCGAAAAAGACAAGTATCAAATGATTTCACTCATATGTGGAGTATAAGAACAAAGAAAAAAACTGAAGGAACAAAACAGCAGCAGACTCACAGAACCCAAGAACGGACTAATAGTTACCAAAGGGAAAGGGACTGGGGAAGATGGGTGGGAAGGGATGGATAAGGGGGAAAAAGGGGCATTACGATTAGCACACATAATGTAGTGGGGGGCATGGGGAGGGCTGTACACACAGAGAGGACAAGTAGTGATTCTATAGAATCTTACTATGTTGATGGACAGTGACTGCAATGGGGTATGTGGTGGGGACTTGGTGATGAGGGGAGTCTAGGAACCATAATGTTGCTCATGTAATTGTAGATTAATGATACCAAAATGAAAAAAAAATTACGATTAACTGTGGAAAAAAAAATCTTTCCCAAATATCTAAGGTTAGCTCTCTGAAAACTTTCCAGGTTGAAGGCATCTCATATGGAGAATAAGATCCAATTGGAAGAATAGGATTAGCAGCTAAAGCTCTTGTCCCTTTTTTTAATGTTCACTGAATTAAATACTAAAGATAGCACACTAAATAAATACTGTATCAGGGAAAATCTGCAATTCTTAAATTAGTCATAATGGATACTGTGCAATTAATTTCTGTTTACCATCGCTTGTGAACTAGAATCTTTTCAAGATCTTCCTCCCACGCACTTTGAACAACATGCTTGTAAATTAGGTTTGTTCTGTGGTAGATAATATGCATGCTGGTGAGCATTTTTTCTTTATCTCTTCTTATAGTCATTGACTTTCTGATTTTAGGATTTGAAGTAGTGACTCTTAATGGGATTCCACTGTGGTCCCACACATGCACAGTAGCAACTTGGATGCTTGAAACAGCTAACATCCTGGATGATCTTGATTCGACTGATTCGCCATTTCTCAAAACCTTTCCTGATACACCTGGTTATCATCTATGCCTGTAACAACATTGAACCGAATGCCATGCCTTCAGCCCTTCTCACTGGTGTCTCAGCACCCTCCTTCTGGTCTCCCGAGTACATGTCTGGGTCTGCATCTTTCTTTGGGGTTCCACATGTGGAGAAAGACAAAACAAACTGATCAAGGCCTCCAAGTCAAATCATGACAGAACATTCAACATAATTCAACAAGAGTAATGAAAGTTAATTCCAACTCAATCCTGTGGACTTCAGTTTTTTAAAAAATTATTTATGAGAACTTCTATTTCCTTCTCACTTAGGGGTAGACTTGCTCTTCTTAAATATTGAAAATGAACATCTTGCTGAAAAATAATTGTAGCCATCAGTTTGTTAAATTTGTCTTAGACTTTGACTAAGGAGGACCTGGAGGTGGCAGAGAGACTATTGCTCTGAGTGATGATTGCCTTGGCTGGGGCCGGTGTTGTCTGGACTGCCAGTGGGGCAGTGCTTCAGGGAAAAGTTTTGCTGACCACTTTTGTGGAGAGGGAGATAGCTTCTCTGGCCAGGACATTGGTAAGCCATAAATATAAGGCATTGAACATTTGGTCCAGCAGCCTTAGAAACCCTTGATGGCCTTGACTCAGCCATACATCAAATGTTTATCGAGCATGCGCTTCATCAAGCCTAGCAGAGAAAACCAGAGGATGGACATCACAGAAGCTCTCTGTCTTCAAGGAATTTAACATATAGCTGGAAAGTGGGATGACTACAAGTGCAACGAAATATAACTAATATTTTGAAATAAAATACATATTTATACATTTTCAAATATTTTAAACATAAAAACATAGGTCAGTGTGATCAATTTGCCCATGGGGTTCACGGACAGCAGTGGTGGTTTCTGATGGAGCATTTGGGAAGCTTTGTGGAAGGGAGGGAATTCAGATGGGTCCTGAAGGAGGGGCGTGGGCAGGCGGGATGCTGGGCTTTGTAGGCAGGAAGTAGCATTAGGAAGACAGGAATGGTAGAGAGGGCATAGGGATTGGAAAACACTTTCCAGAAATGCATTGCTAGGCATGTAATTGTGCTGTAGAAGTCCTGAGAACAATGTGGGAACCCACTTGTGAAGTGTTCGAGGTACCAAGCTTAGTTTTCATGATGTGTAGAAGGCTCTGGAGTTCTTGAGGACAGGAAATGCTATGAGCAGAGCTGCATGGGAGGAGATTCAGCATGCAGTGGGGGTAGAGGGGTAGCTCTAGAGAGTCCAAGTCCAGAGAGGAGTCAGGAGTACCACTCCCTCAGTTGGGAGGTGGTTTTGTGCTTTCTACACTGAGGTCCCATTAGTATCCCACCTTCATGCCATGCCTGTCCTGGGCTCCGAGCGGCACTCAGTTATCCAGCTCCCAGGTTTTCCAAGGGCAGGCAGTGGGTAGCAAAATCCTGTTGAGATTCTCGAAAGAGCAAGTGGGACTCTGTGTATAGAAAGATAACATTTCATTATTCTAAAGCTAATATTTGTTCATTGCAGTATATTTGGGAAAAAAAAGAAAAGTATAAGGAAAAATGGAAATTACTCATCTTGCTACACAGTAATAACTTGTTAACATGTAGTGACTTTTTCTTTCAAGTTGTTTATCTATGCATAAATACAAGAATGAGATATAAACAATCCTTAACAAAATTGAGATTATGCCTCTATGTTTTCAGCCTGCTTCTTATGCACTGTTTAAACACATGATTATTTTTTACATGCCATAAAACTGTTTGTTCATACTTAATGGCTACATAATATTCCATTGAATGGATTTGGCCTAATTAATCATTCTATCAGATATTTGGGTTGCTTCCAGTTTTTTATTACCATAAATAACACTGAGATGAACATACAGGTACATAAAACCTTTATTGGGTCCCTGATGGTTTACTTGGACAGATTCCTAGAAGAGTAATTACAGGGTCAATGGTATGAATATTTATGGGAGGCTTGTTCCGTATTGCAACAGTGCTTTCTAGACAAGTCGGGCCAATTTATATGTGTGCCAATCTGCCTGCCTGCTTCACGCCACTGCCTCTGCCGTGGTCACCAGTATCCTCTACGTTGCCAGAGTCAATGGTCCATTCTCAGTGCTCATCTTTCTTAACTGTTGGCGGTATTTGACACAACTGAACACTCTTCCCTGATACACTTTGTTCCCTTGGTTTCGAGATTCGGAGGACATGGCACTCTCTGGGTTTTCCTTCTCCTTCTCACTCTCCTTTTCTGGCCCCTCTTTATCTCTCTGACCTTTCAATAGCATTCTAGAGCTGAGTGCTCCAGACTCTTTTCTGTCTGTGTTTGATGTTACGGCAATGTCCAGATTCACATCTTGAGATGCCACTTAAACGCTGATGTCCCCTAAAGTCTCATCTACAGGCCAGCCCACTCTCCTGAGAGTAAGCCTGTGTACCCATTGTCTCCTTTAAAGCCTCTTTTGAATGTCTTCTTAGGCATCTTGAACCTAGCATTTCCAAAAACATATTCCTTATTTCCAAGGCCCCTAGCCTGTTCTTCCCACAGGCTTTCCTGTCTCATGTATGCTAATTCTGTTTTCCAGTTGTTCAACCCAAAAACCTGTCACACAATTTGAGTTATTTCCAGTTGTGATTATGATAAGTAACACTGAGATGAATGTACAGGTATAAAACTTTCTAATGGGTCACCTCACTTTCTCTTATACCCCACATCTAATTTCTAAGTGGGCCTTTTTTACCTTCCTTTAAAATATACCCAGCAATGGAGTGCACCCTGGGACCCCAGCACTCCATCTCAGCTCAGACCACACTGGCCTCTCCCATCCGGATCATTGCGATGGCCTCCAGCTGTTCTCTCTGACTCTCTCCCTGCTGTCCCACCTCCCACAACACTCTGTGCAACCAGAGCGGCAGCCAGAGTGAAAGGACCAAAAAACGAGGCATGGCCTCTAAGTGCCTTGCTGAAACCCCACTTGGGATAAAGTGGAGACAGAGGAGTATGTTTCATATCACTTGGGTTAAAGCCAGGGTGCTTCTGTCACTTGCTGACCCCACTTCCAACAGTTTACCTCCTTCTCTGCTCTGCTCACTGCTCTCCGACATCCTGTTTCAGATGTCACCTTCTCAATGAGGCCTTTCCTGACCCTGCCATTAAAACAGCTACAAAGTTGACTTCTTTGTTTATTATCTGTTCTTCCTTTACTAGGTTGTAAGCTCTCTCAGAGCAGGGATTTTCATTTGGCATGGTTATTGCTCTTATTCCTATCCTTGTAATAGAGCCTGGCATAAAGTCCTTAGGAAGAAATAGTTGAATGAATGTTTAAACCAATGTGTGTTTGTTTACTTTTAGGATTTCTTTAGTATGTTGTTTATCTCATCTCATGTCTAATTTTACATATATGTTTTTGCATTTTTTAAAAAGATTGTGGTAAAATCCATATAATGTAAAAATTTACCGTCATAACCATTTTTAACTGTACAGTTCAAAAGTGTTAAGTACATTCACCTTCTTGTACAGTCTCCAGCAGTTTTTCTTCTTGCAAAACTAGAGGTCTGTACCTATTAAACACAAAGTCCTCATTCTCCATTTCCCCCACCACTGGCATCCATTATTCTACTGTCTGTCTCTCTGAACTTGACTACTCTAGGTACCACATAGAAGTGGAATCATTGAATTTCCCTTTTGTGACTGCTTATTTCACTGAGCATAATGTCCTCAAGGTTCAGCCATGCTTTAGTGAATGTCCTTCCTTTTTAAGAATGGATAATACCCCACTGTACGCATATGCCACAACCTGTTTATCCATTCCTCCATCAACAGGCATTTGAGTTCCCTCTATCTTTTGGCTATGGTGAACAGTGCTGTTACGAATATGGGTGTACAGATATGACTTTGAGACTTTGCTTTCAATTATTGTGGGTATAGATCCAGTAGTAAAAATGTCAGATGAGAGGTGATTCCATTTTTAATTTTTGAGGAACCGCCATACCATGTTCCATAGCAGGAGCACCATTTTACATTCTTACTAATAATGCACAAGTGTTCCAGTTTCTCAAAATCCTCACCAACACTTGTTATTTACCATTTGATTTTTTTTTAGATAAGAAATATCCATTACCTTTATTCTTTTTTTAAGTTTATTTTGATATCATTAATCTACAATTAAATGAGTAATATTATGGTGATTACACTACCCCCTTCATCAGGTTTCTCCCCCCCACCAACCCCATTACAGTCGCTGTCCATCAGCATAGTGAGATGCCATAGAGTCACTGCTTGTCCTCTCTGGGTTGTACAGCCCTCCCCGTGCCCCCCTAACATTACATCTGCTAATCGTAATGTCCCTTCTTCCCGCTTGCCCATTTGGTTTTTGATAATAGCCATCCAAAGGGTATGCGGTACCTCATTTGTGGTTTTGATTTGCATTTCCCTAATGATTCATGATGTTGAGCATCTTTTCATATGTTCTTTGGCCATTTATATATGTATATATTTTGAAAAGTGCCTATTCAGATCCTTAATCTAGGTGGGGTTTTTTTTTGTTATTGTTTTTGTACTTTTTTTTTTCCTGATTGAACTCAATGATTGTTGCTTTTGTGATGGCTGTTGTTGATGTTTATGTTAAATTCTGAAACACAAGTAGAAAGATGCTTACTATAATGGGTTGGTGTGGCAAGGTAGAGAGTCTAATCTTGGCAAAGAGAATGACATGTATAAATCATAGTAGGTGAAGGAGACACGTATAAGCGTATATGCATTGATGTGCTGTCTGTGAAATGCATAGGTAGTTTACATATTTTTCCCATGATAAAATACATATGTTAGTATATATATACTGTAACAGTTTCTCAGCAATACTATTGGCATTTTGTGTCTGATAACTCTTTACTGTGGGGACTCTTCATTGTCCTCTTCATTGTTATCGTGTTTAGCAGCAGCCCTGGCCTCTGCCACTAGATGCCAGTAACTCCCTCCCTTGCCCCCAGCTGTGAAAATGTCTCCATACCTTGCCCTTGCGGGCAACCCCTCCCTGCCCCAGTTGAGAACCACTGCTATAAGAGGAGATGATAGATAGATAGATAGATAGATAGATAGATAGATAGATAGATAGATAAATACATAAGGAGGGACTGTGAATGCTAGTATGTTGTTATGCTGTGATTAAAAGTCTTATCTATCACAGGCTCTATTTGTGTGTAAGTCAATATTCAACAATGTATCAATTATGTCAATAGGTTTAGGGGTCAGAATAAAGAAGATCTGTCTTACATTCTTTGTGAGCTTGTATTGATATTATTGTTATTCCTTATTGATCACTAACTGTGTAAGGACCATTAGGACTCAATTATACAATAAATTATAGTATTTCTCTTTTCCTATTCAGAGGAAGTCTACTTCCTCTTCTTCTGAGATGTTTTCAAAGCACTGAACTGGAATTTGTTTCCTTTGCGCTTTCTAGGATCTCTGGCAGAGTAAGAGACTGAGAAATCTTTAGTTTTCAGCCCATTTTATAGATTGCACATAGGAGAAACAAAGAGGCTGGTAATTGAATAAAGTAACATATTCACCAATGGCTTTGTAAGACTTGCCCAGCAGCAGAAAAGGGTGTAGAGTTCTGGAAAGATTTCCGGGGAAGATTTTGACGTCTTTGGTCCTAATTTTGACTGGTTTAGACACAAATAAGCTCACAGGCTTTTGAAAGCATCAAGTAGCTAAGAAGAGCCCCTGTCTGATTCCTACCTCCACATGTGTCCATTGCAATTTGCAACATACCATTAAAATAAGGGCCACTGTTAGTCAACTTGTCCAGAAATTTCCTTTAAAAGGCGTTACAATTGAAAAAAAATAAAAAAGGATATTGCACCATTCATATGTTGTTACATTCTAAAACATATTCCTCTCTAATCTGAAGTATAGATAACTCATGTACAGTGAACAGCCAGATCCATAGAGCCTGGTTGTATGAGGTTCTCACCCAAAGGCAATGATAGGTTTAGTTTCTGTATGGGCTGGAGACTCCTGCTGAAGAGATGAGAGTGGTCCTTAAAAGCTGCAGTGGTGTTTAGCAAGTTAATTGCTACTGACTGGTGTTCATTTTGGCAGTGTTGATATTGCTAATAGAGTGTTTTTTTTTCTTAAAATACTACCAGGAATGTTAAATGCATGTAAAAAAAAATGTAGTGTTTTACTCCCCCATCCTTCTATGATTTTTAGATTTGTGGTAAAGAAAAACATATAACATGAGATCTACCCTCTTATGAAGAGAATCGAATGTAGAGTACAATATTAACTGTAAACCCAGTACTGTACAGCAGATCTCCAGAATTTTATCATCTTGAATAACTGAAACTTTATACTCACTGAACAGCAACTCCCTTTCTCTCCTGTGTCCTGTCCTTTTTGTTTTTATCCACAAAGCTCAGGAATGATGGGAGCCAACAGGGTGGCAAATAATCCCCAAATTGCTTCTATTTTTCTCCAGCCTGCTTGGTATTGCTTCTGACTTTAGCTGTGCTCTTATCCTGAGTGATTTAAAGAGAAAGGTTAATGTTTATTTAGCAATTACTGGGTCCATGCTAAGCTCTTTTAATCATTATCTCATTTAATTCTTCAACAGCATTGTGAGTTAAATACAATTATTATCTCCTTTTTTTTCATAGATGAGGTAACAGACATGGAAAAATTGAATAATACCCTCACATTTACACATCAAGAAGCACACTGAGGACTTGAACTCAAGCCACCTGCCCCCAGAGCATATACCATTAATTACTCTGCTAAACCATTTCTGAAATACCCTGTGTCCCCTTCCAGTACACGCGTACACCCACTGCAGACTTTCATCAGGACAAGCTGGGTACAGAATCAAAGCAGACAGGGAGCAAAAGCAAACTCAACCAAAACAAAACCTCCAGTGGGAACTCCTCCCTGTTCTTATTGTCAAAGTCACATAAGTGAGGATCTCATGGAACTCTTGGACGTCTAAGCAGGCACCGCCAGCTTTATACCTGCGCGTGAAATTGCAAGGAGGAAGGCAAGCGTTGTCAGCTTGTTTCTGCAGAACTAGATTATTACAACTTTACCAAGAGGCATATGCCCAGTTCATAAATTCAGTCCAAAGATATATTGGACTTGGGCGCAATTTAAAAAGAATACATTTGTAAATATTTTAAGGACGGGTGTGTACTTTCCATGCTGGCACTGTGCTCACCACTCCTTGTGTTGAATCATCTGCCTTACTCACTTTACCAGCTTTGCCCTTTTAGGCGTTTGAGTTTGAAATTCCTGCTTAACAATAAAAATTTAGGTGGAATGGGATGATTTTCTTTATATATGTAGTATATTAATGCACAGATATTACCTTGAGACAAATTCTGAAGAGGAATTTGCTCTCTTATTATGCATTTATGTTAAAATTATGGTCCCCTCCTTTTATTTCTTTTTTTTTTGAGTACTAACATTTTATTTCCCTTTTAGATTTCTACTCACTTAATTCTTCACGTCTTCTTAATTAGAGGTGGATATGAGTCAGAAGAGGAAAGGGGCTTTCTTGAAGCTGCTTTTTTGGGTGTATTTCTTAGAGATGCTTAAATAAAGGATGAAGACTTGCCTCTCTGACTTCTATTTGTCCCTTGGTGAAGATAATAAAGTGTTGTGGTTTCAAGGTCCAATAAAGTGTTAGTGTGTGAGGGGAAGTGGTGGCATTTGAATCCATCAGAGGAGGCAGTAGGGAAGTTGCATTCCTCCTCTGAACCTCAGTTTCCTTATGTTTAAAAGGCAACTCATGATACTTCACATATTTTGTGTGAGGTTTCAATAAAATGTCTGGTAAAGTGTGTGGCAAAGATTAGAAATCCAGAACAAGCAGGTTTCTATTTCCCTTCCTTTCAATCTTCTTAGAAACTAGGATTGACTATAGACACTGCCAGTGATATCAAAGCATATGAAAGATTTCTGATGAGAATGTCAGAGAAAGGTTGCAATAAAACTGTACTCTTGCTAACAAAAGCTAAAACCACCACACAATGTCAATATATACCTTATATATGAATTCATTTCTGTGTGTGTGTGTGTGCACAGGTATGCTGTATGTGTGACTGTGTTCCTGCACACATATATGTGGTATCTGTGTGTGGCTTAATGTGTGTGTGTGTATATGAGTATGTGTGTGCGTGTGTGCAGAAGGAAACAGCTAGAGAAGAAAATATGTACACTAGATATTGATGGTAACCCTTATTCAGTACATTGTAACTGACAGTATGTAAAACAAAGTCCGTTTATGATGTTGGTCTTATCTTCTAATTAAAACTATAGGCTTGAAGCTTCTTTATACCTGCATAAAGTAAGCAGCAGTTTAATTTCTCTGCACCAGGGGAAAAATGATTTCATTGCTTGTTATATAGCCCATCAATACACGGTAGGAAGCAAGTGAGGCTGGGAATGAGAGCCTCATTCTTACTCAGTGTATTCGTCCTCTCCAACTCTGCAGGGAGCATGGGTGTGACCTCTGATGTTTTTTCAAGGTCAGCAGGGTGCTTTTACCTGTCCCTACCCCTTCACAGTGCCAAGGGAGACCGATGTTATTCCGTCTATGAATGACCCATCTGAGAGCTTTTCCCCTTGATTATTCACACATGAATGAAAAAATATTTCAGTGCATCCATTTCCTAAAAATTCGCTGATAACTAGTAATAACTTATTTCAGTGAAGCCAAAGCAAATATTTGAAAAAAAAGAAAGTGAGTTGTCTTGGAAGCTGTAAAGGAATCTTAGCAGTTAAAGGACTGAATTTATTTTAAAGCTTACTTTATAATACAGTTGACCCTTGAACAGTGCGGGCCCTGGGGTTGCTGACTCCCACACAGTCAAAAATCCAGGTATAACTTTTGACTTCCCAAAAGCTTAACAACAAATAGCCTACTATTGGCATCATTATAGTAAATGATAAAATAGACTAGTATCTATGTATATTTTATCCATTCATGACATACCTGACTTTTTCTTAATTATTTCAATATTTCTAGGCTATGTCATTCATTGGTGAGTTTTTTTTCAAATCATTGCAAATCTCCAAAATATTTCCAGTGTATTTATTGAAAAAAAAATCCACATATGAGTGGACCTGCACAATTCAAACCTATGTTGTTCAAGGGTCAACTGTACTAATATATGCTATGGGTGACATTTAAAAAATCCTGTTCTTCAGTAGTTTTATTTTATAAGGTATGGAAATGTGTTTTGGTTTTATTTTGTACTTTGGGCCCTGTTCAGATCATTTATAGAAGTACAACTGGTGGCAGTTTAGCCAAAGACAGGAAAAACTATAAGCCGGATAAACTCATTTGCTCGTTCTGTCACTCAGCAAACATTAGGAACTCAAAGAAGTTGGGTCAAGCTGGATAATGAAGGTCAAAAGGGCTGTGCAGCTGATGAAGCCAGAGACAAAAGGAGCGGCAGATTTTGCCAGACTGCTTTAGGGATCTTAGAATATAGGAAGATCAATGATAAGCCACTGGATGGTTTTAAGTAGGGGAATGTCAGTATTGGAACTGTAGTATAGGATGCTTGTTCTGGCCACAGTGTACGAAATAGGTTGGAGGGGGCAAGGCAAAGAAAGCAAGATTGGCTAGGACTGTCTTAGAGTTATCCAGCACAGGGGTTGTCATATTTTGGAGTAAAGCATACAATGGGCAGGGCAGAATGGGTATGATTTTATAGCTAACTGGTAGGTAAAATACACAGGGTTTAGAGACTAACTAAATTTAGGAAGTGGGTGGAAAAGTGGAGTCATGTATGAATCTCAGGCTTTTGGCTTCATGTAAATTGTTAGTGGAAACACACACCGAGCCAGGCAGGAACCAATCAGGGAGGAATAGGGCTGGGCTGAGGTACATTCTGGGGCATCCAAATAGAAGAATCTACCAGAAAGCTGAGTTTCAAGTCTGAAACTGAGAGGAGGAGACCTCAGTTTGGAATTTATGTGAAATTAAGTTGTCCCCCAAAAGATGGCAGTTGAAAAAATAAAAACCAGAGCGAAATAAGTCACTGAGGAACAGTGTGTTGAGTGGAAAGACAAGAGGGTCAAAACTAAGGGCTGAGGAATGGTCATAGTATAAAGATAATCATGAAGTTGAGAATTCAGAAGATATGAAAAGGAAAACAGATGAGTATGATGTTCTGGAAGCTTCTGGAAGGGAGGGTTTTAGAAGGATGGCATTGTCAATGGTATCAAAAACTGTTAGGATTTTAACCTTTCCTTAGGGAAGATCTGAGTGTCTGTTAATGTCTTAAATGCCTATTGGATTTAAATACTGGTAAGTCAATCACACCTTTAATGAGACCAATGTCATCGAGATACTATAAGTAGAAGCCAAATTGCCTTCGTTGGAGGGGACTTTTAAGTAAGTCCTGAAAGGTAAATAATAATCATAGCTATCATTTGCCAAGAATATACAGCATGCCAAGTGCTCAAAGCCTGTTTGGATGTCATCATACTGAATTACTGTTGTGGAAACTGAGGCCTCTAGAAGTTAAGTACCTTTCCAAGGTGATGCAATGTAAACAGAGAAGTACTGAGATTTGAAGCTGCTCTCTTTGGTGTCGGGGCCTTTTCACTCCACCATCCTGTCCATTTGGCCTGGGGATGACAAACTTTCCTGAGCAGCAGTCCTTGCCCCAAGGGCCTTTGGGGGTATATGCTTTGGAAAATATCTAGAACAAAGGGGTCATGAAATCACTTAAATCAATTAAATTACCAAAATAATTCAGAAGGGGCAAAACAAACAGTGGAGTCATGACTGAAGGGCAATAAGAGCAGCAGTGTGATGAAGAGTGACGTGGAGAATTGATGGGGAGGGGAAGAGAGGGGTGTGACAGTCCCAAGGCTGTGGGACAGAAGACCGCAGGAATATGTACTGAAGAGTTAAAAGATGGACATCACAAAGTGAAATCTCTTTGTATGCAGATATAACCTTGTACAATATTTTAGCTCAGTTCAGCAATGAAGGACTAAATTAGGGAGGAAAAAAGCCCAATATTTCATAGAGAGGCCCAGATGGCCCTTACTGTGCTATGATATGTAAGTATAGATAACTTTAGATTTATGCTTTAATTACTTGTATTTATTCTCTCCTACTCACTCAATATTTTCTCCTCTCTCCTTTCTTTAGATCATGCTTCTTAGTGATCCTGAAATGGAGAGTAGCATATTGATCAGCTCAGATGAAGGGGCAACTTACCAGAAGTACCGGCTCACCTTCTACATCCAGAGTCTGCTCTTTCATCCCAAGCAAGAAGACTGGGTGCTAGCCTACAGTCTGGATCAAAAGGTGAACAAATAATTGTTTTAATTTACATCTTGTCACCCAGTTACTACCTCATAAAAAGCACTTGTCTACCCGATCCAAATTTTGGAGAGGATTCAATGACATTTCATCATGCCAACCAAGTTGCTTTTGTCTGAAGCAATTAAATTTCCTTTCTACTTGTTGGTATCAAAATATGTAGGCAGGTATATTTCAATTATTGGCAATGCTCTTTATCATTTCACAGGCTTTAGATGGCTCTCTCTGTAATTTTATTCATTTGACCCTTACAAGAACCTGTGTGAAACAAGTAGGAAATGTGTGTTCACAATAATTTTTTAATGACTAGTAAACAAAGGTGCAGAAAGACTAAGGTGCTTATTCAAACCCTCCCAGCAAGTAGCTGAAGGATCCGGGGCTGGAATGTATGTTGTCAGATTCCATGTCTGGGGCATATTCCATCATACCATGCTTTCCTGATTGGGCAAAATTTGTTCTGAGTTTAGTAAAGGAAGGGAAGTCTCAAACATGTCCATTTTGTTATTTCCTAAAAGTACATTCAAGGTACAGTGACCCAGAAGTCCTCCCCTTTGAACTCCAGATCCATACATCCAGCTGTATATGTGGCCTTGTCTCTTGTATTTAACAGAAGCCTCTTGATTGAACATATTCCAAAAACGGACTCCCGATCACCCCCAACAAAGTTGGCTCTCTTCCAGTATCCCCTACTGTATCCATTTAATATCCAAAGTCAGAAACCCAGGAGGTGGCCTTACACTCTCGTGTTCCTAACACACCATATCTAACCAGTCATCGAGTCTCATCTCTAGATGTCTCTTGATTCCTTATATTTCTATTACCACCACCACCCAAGCATAGCTTACACCTGTTATTTGAACTATTGCCAGAGCCTCATCCAGTGTATTCCTACTATAGCCCAAACAGTGTATTCCCCAAATGGAGATCTTAGGGCTTCATGCCTTTGCTTAAACTCTGTCAGCATTTTCTCATTGTTGACAGCAAGAAGACCAGTCCTCAGTGGACCTGTTGGCACCTGCTTGGTCTGGACTTCTCTCTCTTGACGCACTGTTGTCACTTTACCTTGAATGCTCTTCTTCGAGCCCCTCCCCACCACCATCTCCCTTGCTCATTTCCTGGGCCTGGAATTTTCATCCTTCAAGTAAACCTTGTCACTGACCAATCTCAGATCTAGTATTCCTTCCTCAGGATGTCCTCCCTAAACTCTCCAACTGAGTTAAGTCCGCCTTGGTGTTCTTTCCCATAGCACTATGAGAAGCCCCCTTCAGAGTGCCTGTTACGGGTGAGATTTTACATTGATTTATGTGATTTTTGGATGATCTGCATTTCTTACTAGATTACATGCTCCGGAAAGGCAGAACCATGTCTGTTACTGTCATAGCACTTGCTCCTAGCACAGTGTCTGGTACTTAACAAATGCTCAGCAAATATTTGTTTGGTGAATGAATTAGTGGATGAATGTATAAACACTATGACAGTGAACCCTCTTTACTTGATTAACTTGTACTTAAGAAAAGGGATACTAGATTCTTCTTTGTATTTCTTGCTATCTCCAGAACCTTATTTTGATGCCACACTACTATGCAATAATGTTGTGGAGTCAGTCAGTGAAAGGAAGTAGATAATTTTGAGTACTGTCTTGCACAGAGATATCCACAGAATAACCCTGGTTGAATAGCTTCTTCTCTCTCAAATTCCTGAAACAGTGGCTCCTCAGTCTATATTTGAACATGTGATTGTAAATGTGAGAGTAAGTGTAGGTGTGTGTGTGTGTGTGTGTGTGTATGAAAGATGTCAGCACCTTTAAACAATAATTCAACATAACCTTTATATCTCTCATTAATAGAGCCTCATGGAGGGTGTTAGGTGCTTGACACAATTCCCTAAGGACCCCCACATGACATTTGCAGAGCAAAAGCCATTGCAAATACATTTCTTTCATGGCATCAAGTGGATATTTTATGAAAGACTTAGCCAAATATCAGATAGTCTGTGAGTTTAGATGCTTAGTTTAGCCAGGAATTTTGAAGCTATATTGAAATATAATAAGTTATTTGGATATTGTTAAATGGCTGCATGGTAATTTATTTAGAAGAAGCTCAGAACTCCTAAACCATGTTTTTATTTATACAGAGACAAGCTAGATTAGAAGCAATAGAAATCTTATGCCAGGAGGTTGGTCAACCAAATGCTCTATGCTGTGTGTATCTAGAACGAGTATCCTTTTTCTCCATCTCCACAGCACTGAGAATTACTCATGAAGGGCTCTTGTAGATGTAATGCACTCAAAATACTTTCAGGCTTGGTGGCTTCTTTTTCACTTAGTAAAAATATTTGGAAATGTGGCAGTGGGTGTTGACAGATTTTCCTCATCACACTGCACATTTCTGGATATATTATTCCTTAGGTTATCTTTCTTGTTGACATCTTTTGCATAAAGTGGCTGAATGTTCTTCAGGTCCATGAAGTTTCTAACTGGTGCCTTACCATTCTTGTAAATAAATGGTATGAGGAGGCAGATGATACCCCTGGCAGTATTTGCAGACATGGCATAAAATACCTAGCCCCCGTCAGCCAGGCTGCAGCAGGATTTTTCTTTATTTCGAGGGTAATTTATTGGTTTGGAGTCAAGGAGAGTAATGCTGAGAAGCATCAAATGAAGATGTAAGAGTAGTTGAGATTGATATACATATGTCTTATTTCAGGCTGGAGCCTTCTCTGATGTGCATGTGTTGAGGCAGCTGGTTTCTTCCAGAGAAAATGAAAAGGGCTGGTATTAAGGTAACTGCAGCAGCAAAGGGAGATGTTTGTGGTGAGGAGTGAATCGATGTTTCCATTATTGTGCCTTTGATGAAATGCACTAGCAATTTCTTTAGAATCAGTAAGGCTATCTTGTTATGGTGTATGTATTACAAAAGGCCTAATTGGATGATATTTTAAAGGCACAATATCCAATTGCTTTACCTTCCAAATTGCTATCCCAGAGCTACAGGAGACTTGCTGGGAGATCTCACCAGATAAAGGCACTGCTGGAGAATTAAGGGAATACCTTGTGGATAGAACAAAATTGTATTTAGAAATTGAGAGACACACCTAGTGTTGTGTTATTTGAAATGCTAGATGGCAGGTTATATGTACATTGGGAAACATAGCTACCTTGTACAGGTCAAGGCCAGGTTGTGGGTGAAGATCATCCAAGCCTTCCAACTTACAAACCTGCAAAGGGGGAAAATGTACCTTGCACTTGACCCTGATAGAGGGCCATGCCTCTCTAATTCTGATGTTTCTCCCAATGTAGCAAAGTACTTTCTGTTTCCTGCTCTGTTTGACTTGGGCTTTTGACCAAATCCTTCCATTCTGTCCATCCTGTGAGCTTTGCAATTCCTGCTAATTCCTGTGAAAGCTACTCCTCTGTCCTATAATTTCTTCTGCCATCTTGCATTTTAATATAAAAGGACTCAGTACTTAGTAAAGACTAGAGATTCTTTCTAGGGTATAAGAATACTTGGAGATGCTTTATAAGAATCTTTCTTATTAAAAAACAACCAGCAAAAGTAACAGACTATGGCTGACCAAATTGGAAATAGTAAAAGAAAATCTACTCCTCTCCCCTCTTCTCCTCTCAGAACCAGAGCTCTACAATGTCTTTTGAAGGCAAGGATTTACCAGTTATTTAAGAGGCAAGATTCTCTTTAATTTCCATCAGGGCATTTCCTCACTGATGACTGAAATAGCTTTCATTGTGATGTTTGGATTAGCTTGAGGGTTCAATAATCTTATTAAAATGGAGAATTTAAAAAAGATTTTGAGATAGGTTTTGAGGACATTACAGTCCTCTAAATAGATTGGCACTGTTCTCATCACTGTAGAAAGCTGGATGTTTAAACAGCCCTCATTTTGACAAGAGACTCAGTGTTGTTTAAAAAAAAATGGGCACACATTCGTGAATTCACAGATGCATATATCCTGGCATAGGGGGCTTTCCTTCCACAGGAGATGGGGTGTTGAAAATAGCTATTTTTCTGTATGAGAGGTGGGATTGCAAAGCTTTCTATTATCACTTATATTCTTGGCAAAATGAAATTTTAACAAATACAGCTGACTTTGGAGATCAGAGACAAGGAACTCAGTGGGATTTCAGACTAGCATTTTTCAGATGCTTTTAGGCTATACTAGTCTAGGATTGCCAGTAATTTCTATGTGAAAACCACTTTCTGAAACACGAGCACACATAATGAAGGACAACCATTATAGTAGTTGGGGGAGGGTAGAGCTATGTTTTTTTTAATCACCTGCTACCAGCCAAGTTCAATAATAGCTGACGGACTGACAAGCTGGTTAAGAAGCTGATGCAGTTCTAGACATGGTCACTGGCAAAAGAGAGTCCAAAAAAAAAGTGGAGGAGGCAATGGTGGTTCTACGCAGGCGTTGCTGGCTGGAGCCTATCTGGGGCTGCCATATCACGTGCAAACGGGGCACTAACAAATGAGAGTCTGAAAAGTCAAAAGAAAGTTTAAACCTATACTTTTGGAATGCTGGATACAAATGAAGCTGTTCCTTTCATTTATATTCTCATATAAACCCTCAGATTAGAAATGTAATTATATTCAGAGCCTCTAGGATTAGCAGGTGTGACAACTGTCCCCAGTAACCATTGGCAGAAATAGGCTTCATGTCTCTCCACCTGGTGGGGATTAACTAAGGGATGACTGTAGTTTTGAAGCTTATCCTCCATGGAACAAGGGTGGGACCGAAGGGCACCTTTTATTGAAAGAAAAACATTGCATTTTCATTAGTTTCTCTTCCATGCCTGTAAAGCCATTTGTATAACATTTAAGAGGAAAAAAATGCATACCCCTGCTCACCTAATGGCAAACCGTCACTGCTCTGACAGACAGCTCTCTGGTGCAGTGGGGATGTGTTTCCTCTCTCACCATAGAAACACCAGTTTCTGTGAGGCCACTTTCCTGTAGGTGAAAACAAAAACAGCAGTGGGCCATGAACAGCTCTCATCTTTTATGAAGGAGGTGGAGCAACCATTATGTTATTCACATATTATCATTAATCTGTGTGAGCAAAATTCTGAATGACACAACTGGGTTAGTGTTCAGTACTAACTCAGATTCAGTGAGGATGGTACAGTAGAGTTCTCTACTTGTGGGAACATTGCTCATGAGAACATTAAGGATATCAAGGAACAACCTTCATGAAATTATTGATCTGGTGGCTTTTGCTTCCCAAGCCTGTCGTTTCCATATCACATCCCATACTTCCTGAGCCCTCTCTCTGCCTTCTAGGTTTCTGTTTTGGTGACCTGACACATTTCTGTCGGGGAAAAGAACATTTGCTAAAATAATGAATGGAAGATGCAGCATATATATGTAGTAAGAAGAGTACACAGGCACCTTTTCCCAACAATGCTTTTCCCATGGCAGCTAAGCTTTCATAATAGAAATTCAGCCATGGCAGTATTTTGGTGAAGGAGGTAACTGTAGCCACGAGCGGGCACAGAGGTGGAGCAGGGCACCGTCACAGCCTTCTGTGTGCTTCCACTCAATTCCCGTATGGAGCAACCTTGTCCTCATGCATGCACTCACCCTCTGTTTTCACACTGCTGCCCAGAGACCCTCACTCTGACCCCACTGCCTAATTCTGACCTTACGTTTTCAGTTTTCCAGCTGGAATCAGGAATTCTTCTGCTCGTCCCTTCCTTGGCAAGACTCTCTGGACCTTTGGCTTGTCTACCTGACCTGACCATACTGTCTATCCTGCCTCCATTCTCTGCCTCCCTCTTGACCACTCACCCTCATGACCAGGACCTCTTTTAAAGTGAGGGTCAGTCTTTAAGCCTTTCAAATAAAAATGTAATACACACACAGAAAAGTACACATGAATGAGCTCAATGAATTTTGCTAAACTGAATACACCTATGAAACCAGCACCCTGATCAAGGAACACAATGTGATGGGCATCCCAGAATCCCCCTGGTACCTTTATCAGTCATTATCTTCCACCGGCAGTGAGACCACTGTCAGTCAGGGGCATTTTAAATTGCCACACATATGATTTATGGCTGGCTAAACTGGTGAAGGAATAAATGCAAGATGAATTCCTCAGAAGAAAGATTGGAAGACAGCAAGGGAGGTAGATGTCAGAGGAGAATTAAAACAAAAATTAACATGAGAGAGAATTAGACTAAACCAAAAGCAAGAATCCATTGATGAGAACTCATCAAGAAGCTTTCAAAAGGTACTCATTTAAGTTAGTTTACCGTGTTTCATTAAAAAAAAAAGTGTTACTTTCTGTGCCATGAGGAAAATACATAATGTTGGTGAAGTGATGGTGAAATTCATATTCCGAAATAGTACTGATGCGTTGTGCAAATAAGTGTTCCTTCCTGGCATACGTCTTGGCGGTGTGTATCAGAAGACATACAGGTATTCACGATGTTGAGCCAATGCCTCACTTACTCCATTTCTGAGACTATACCAATGGGACAATACTCTGAAACTTTAGGCATAATGACATTTATCAAAGTCATTCATAAGAGCAAAAACTGGATGGAAAGTTACTGAGTGCCCAACATTAAGGGACTTTAAATCATGGTACACATTTGCCAGAATATTTTGCAGACATTAAAATGGTTGTCGTGATGACCATGTGCAACATGGATACATATTAATACCTATTTAACACATGTATTTCATATTACATACATATATAAAAATATGTTAGTACTTTCTGAATACAGGTATGCAAAAAAAAAAGATGAAGGAAGCAAAGAGGGCGGGAAGGAGAAAAATTTTTAAAGAGTAGACGAAATATTTCCCAGATATTACCTGGGTTCACTTGATATGATGGGATTATGTTCATGGAATTATTTCATTCTTTGTTTTCTAAATTTCCTATTATTTCATTAGATCACTTTTATAATTAAAAATTATGAGAAGTAATCTACCTTGTATAGCTTCTGTTCAGTTCTAAGTATAAGGTATGGCTCTTAAGAAAGGTTTCAGGGGTGAATAGGGTCAATTTAGGTAAAGTCATTTCAAATAATTATTTAAATATCTTTTCAAAAATCAGTGTACGGTAGAGGAAAATTTCCCTGAACAAGGAATATACTGAGCCTGGGGTTTCTCTTTTCAACTTTGCTTTTTACTATGGTCCCTTTTAAACTGTGAAACTAAGCGTTTTTTTCCTCCAAACAAAAAGTATGCTCTTGTTGGATGTATCCTCAATTTATATTATTTACAACTCAGTGATAGATATAGGTTTTTTTATTTAGAAGCATCCACTATAGATAGATGTTAAGGAAGTGATTTATTCTAGTAGTTTTTCAGATGAATTTTGTGGCTATATCCCCAAATTGGATTAGTATTTGGTTATTTGATTTGACAGCTATAATGGAAACAAATACTCTGGAGCCAAGGAGTGTAGACATGTGCAGTGAGTTAAGGTTTGTGTGTAGTAGCTCTTAAACTCCCGTGTTACCTTACTCGGTGTTGGTCATAGAGGTGCTTCTTGGAAATGGAGATGTATGTCCTTAAGTATCTCCTGGGTATGGGCACTGACAGGTGCTTTTACATACATTATTACATCTAATTCTTCTAGGAATCTGCAAGGTGATGTTATTATTTCCAAGTTCCGGTAAGTGTATGACTCTTGAAGACTGTATTAACTTGTTCAAGGTCACAGAGCCAGTGAGGGGCCTGGCCTGCTCTCCACCCTAGGTCTGGCCATGGTCCCCCACTGCGACCACACCTTGTTCTCTTTAGTAGACAGACTTTACGCCACTTCAGAGGAAATTCCACATGCGCTGAACCCACCGCAGAGAGCACTGTAACAGAAACAACAGAATCAGCCGTGCAGACGCTAGACCTTCATAGTAATCCAGCGGTGCCTCTGTGACGCCCCTCAGCTGACAGCTTTTTCCCGGGTGGGAGTTTAAGGAGCGAAGCCATGAAACCGCTTACTGATGATAGGCCCTAGGACAGATTACTTCTGCCTCAGGCAGAAAATAAACAACAAAGCAGTCGTGTTTTTTTCAGGTTTTGTCCAGTTTTGCTCACTTTTCCCATGAATTTGTTTCAGCATCTGGGTTACTAGCATAGATCAAACCAAAGCATTTACCATTTAAATAGGTAATATTATAATCTAAAGTTTTTTTAAGGAAGCTTACAGAGACAACATCTTTAATATGGTAATGAAGACAGAAGTTGAAATCATTTAACTTCATTTACAAATCATGAATATGTATTATGCTTTAAATGAAAAGAAGGGCTAAAACAGATAGTGTTTGTTCAATTTGCTAAAGAGAAGACAATTTGTCAAGATTTTTTCCCCAAAAAACTCAAGGAATATGCAAATGTAGGAAAATCAGACCCCCATGTTAATTCCATGACATGATGAATATTTTTATAATCCTAATTAGTACCAGTCATTTAGTCTAGCAATTTCCCCCAATCTAGCCAATTTGAAATTAAAATAGATGTCTTGATTACAAAACTCATTAGCAGAGAAGCACCCTTCTCACTAACCAGTTCATTTAAAATGCACAAACTGAATGAAGTGTGGAACACTTGTGTTGTCAATTGGCATAAGTGAAGTGAGTCTTAATTGGAAGCATTGTGAAGTATTTGTATTGCTGCATGTTTCATTGCAGTATAATATATCATTCATTAAATGTAACAAAAGCAACTTTTAAGTGGTTTAATTAAGCAGAATTGGTGCACTTGGTAATTTTTATAAAGTCGAATGACACAATTGTTTGCATTTGAAGTACTGATGGGTATTAATGTCAGGAAAACGAAGTCTGACTCTGTATTTATCACTCTGATTATGCAAAGAATGGCAGGTTTAATGTGAGAGGAGAAAATTAAATTATAGAACACTGACTTCTTACTTAAAAGTACCCACATGCATATTGTCCCTGTGCATTTGGATGTGGAAACTCCAGAACTGCCTGATTTATGGCTGGAGATGGGAGAGGAAGGGCTGAGGACGAGGAGTGAAAAGGAAGGAGATAATAACAGTTGGGGAATTTTTTCTTTTCATAATTTTTTAAAATTTTCTTTTTTAATCAAGGGAGGAAGTAGTAGGTGGAGAGAACTCTCTCCAATGTATTTTCATCTACTCAAAAGAGCAATAGAGATGGGTAGCCATGCAGATTGATGTTCAGTCTAAGCCAAATGTGGCAGGAGGGGGAGTGGAGGGGAAATTGGCTCCAGACCAGGGAAATGCTGGAAATGGAGACTCCACAGAAGTCCTGAACCAGAGCCAGACAGCAAGGAGGTCAAGGCTGATTTTTCTGTAGGAGAATAGACAGAATGAGCTGCAATAGTGACAGTTCTGGAGGCAAAAGGCAGAAGACAAGCTCAGAAGCCTCTTTGCCACTGATGTTTATTCTGTGTCATCCAGATGTCAGCTGTTACCTCATATTTATGGACTACTTCAACCCCACGTCAGTGAGGATGCACATCTCAGTCACATCACTGATTTCCATGAGGAATCTAATTTTAAGACTCTGGCGATGCCCTGCCCGTATCCATTTGGTATTTCCACTGTCCTGTGCGCCCACTGACTTCGGATTGCTGGGGTTTGCATTTCCTGGATGAATGGCTTTCACCAAATCCTCTAGAAGCTACCACACTCCTCTGCACAAGATGGTGTAGAAGTGCCCAGGATTAACATGTGGGAGCAGGGCTCAGCTGCTGACACACAGAATTTGGTGTGTAGATACCTTGGTTCCCGTGCTTCTCGTGCGGGACAACTCTGATGCGTGTGTCTTATACTTTTTTCTATGGTTTCCCAATGGGATTAAGCTGGAGTTGTCGACAGCATTAGCTGGCTTTATAGTACACCATATATTGATTATCTTCCATTGATTGGGTAATTTTTCCACTCCTATACCATCTCCCATGTAAACTGCTTAATTCTTGTCTCAGTGTCTACTCATGGGAAAACTGCAACTGTGCCAAGCATTTTGTGATTTAGTGGTAGCTGAAGATGTGTGCGATCTGGGACAGAGATCATAGCACATAGGTTTCCACCCAGAAAGTCCCCTTTAACATTTCTGTGTTCCCAGTCTTCCTGGGGCTGTTCAATCCTCTGGTTTACCTCATTGCTATAAGCTGAATAATGCCCCTCCCAACCCCCCACGCCATGCACACAGATGTCCCTATACCGAGAGCCTGTGAATATGTTTTCCTACAGGCAAGAGGGACTTGACAGATGTGATTAAGTTATGGATCTTGCAATGGGAGAGTAGCCTGGGTTACCCAGGCAGCCCTGATGTAATTACAGGGGTTCTTAGAAGAGGGAAGCAGAAATGGAAGAGTCAGAAAAGGAGATGTGGCAATGGGAACAGGAGTTGGTCTGACACTCCTTGAAGATGGGGCCTGGACACAAGGAATGCAGGCAACTCCTCGGAAGGTGGAGAAGGCAAGGACACACCTTCTCCTCTGGAGCCTCCAGAAGGAAGACAGTCCTGCTGACACTTTGATTTTAATCCCATAGAACTGGCTTTAGATTTCCGACTTTCAGAACTGTAAAATCATAAATTTGTGTTGTCTTAAGCCACTCAGTTTGTGGTGAGTTGTTATGGCAGTGACCCTCCCCCAGCTTCCATGGATCTTCCGTCCCCCTGTTTCCTGGAAGCCTAGGATCCACAGACCCAGACCCAGGCCACTCACGTCATACTTTTGACTCCTTTTTACACTGGTCCCTGCAGTCCTGAAATAAGAAGAGTTCCCCTGAGAGGAATTCTAGTAGAAAAAAAGTGTTCTCTGTCTTGTCACATATTATATTGGTTTGCCAGGCCTGCCGTAACAAAGCACCACAGACTGGGTGGCTTAAATGACAGAAATGTAGGCTCTCCCAGTTCTGAATGCTGCAAGTCTGAGATCAAGGCGTCAGCAGGCTTGGTTTCTTTGAGGTGTCGCTCCTTGGCTTGTAGATGGCCGTCTTTGCCCTGCCTCCGCATGGTCTTCCCTCTCTGTGCATCTGTGTCCACATTTCCTCTTCTTCGGAGACAGATCATGTTGCATTAGGGCCCACCCTCATAACTGCATTTTAAGTTAATTAACTCTTTAAATATCCGATCTCCAAATCCAGTCACATTCTGAGGAACTGGGGTTAGGACTTCAACATACAGATTTTCAAGGGACACAATTCAGCCCATTACATAATTGCATATCAAAGTTGCTAAGCAATGAAAATCTTGTTATCTTTTGGGTTTCTACTACCCTGTGTGAGGGGACAGTAGGAGTCTCTTCCTGCTGTGTGAGCCTGAGATGCTCTGGATGGAATGGACCCAACCACCAGGAAGGATTTGCAATGGGCCGGTGGGAGGAACAGGGGTAAGGGTGAGGCTTCTCCCAAAGACGGAAATCAGATCCACATGAGAGGCCTTGAGACTGGTCAGGAAGGCCTGCAACTGCTCTTTGGCCTCAACCCTGGATACATTTAGGAGGTCACAGAGGGCACAAGAGAAAAGATGGTGCCCAGACCATGGAGACCACTGGGAAGAACTTTTTGAGTACAGAGTCTGAGACAAGTCTGAGAAGGAAGCTTATTTTTCAGAATCATGGTTCTTGGCTTCTGTAAGCTAAGTTTGTTTTATTTTGTTTTGGTGCTTTATCTTTGTTCTTTCTCTGCATTTGAAAATGTGAGTAGATCTCAGAAGTTACAGAAAGAGGTTTGGTCAACCTGAACATGGTACAGATCTTAAAATTTATCATTGGCTTCCCCATAGCTTGGAGGACATAGTTAGCTCAGCACATGCACCATTGTAGTTTGGCTCCTGTCTCACTCTACCCCTCTTTCCAGGCACTTCCTCCATTCATGCAACAGGGAACACAGCCTCCTATTTCACTCCAAAATGCTGGGCACATGCGCTTCTGTCTGGGAGTCCTTTCCCCCTTTTTCATCTAGAGCATCCTCTTTATATTTCAAAACTCAATAGAAATACAACTTTCTAGAGAAAGCTTTCCTTGGGCAAATTTATCTCTGGAAGCATAACTACAGTTATTTTAATTTTTTTTTCAGAAAAATCTAGAAAGAAACTATTTTCATTTCATCATACTAGAAAGCTTCTTATTTCGTAGCTTTATATTTTGTGAGTATATAAAGGGTGGTGATACAAAAACTGTTCTCAGTGTTTAGGGCATCCAAAGATCTTAAATTGTCTCTGGATGACAGATATAGAGGACCTGCATTAAGATAATAATTTTGGGTTGAAAAGAAAGGGGACAAATTATAGAGTGACTTGAAATTAGAAGCAGACTTCGTGACTGTATAGAAGTCACAGGAAAGAAGGGTGCCTGATAACCCTGTCCATGACAAGGACCAAAATGACACCATCGATCTGTTCATCTGGTGGCTGGCAGAAACATCTAAGGCCAAGGGCTTTGCCTACAGTGCATTTCTTTCCTGACAAAGGAGGTGCTTTAAAGCACTAAAGGAGAGAGGGGAGGCCCCGGGAGGTGCTGCCGCCAAGGTGTACTGTGGAGGGGTGATGACCCCCCCTTGTGGCCACCTTCCCTTTAGCTGCTTTCCTGACACAGCCTCACATTCCCTAGGCTGCTCTGAGTGCCGGAGGCGGAAGCCAGCAATAGCTGTCTGAGTAAGTTATTGAAACAAGGCTTTCCAAAATGGAGACTTCTTAATTTGAAGTGCTTCGTTGGGATACTGGAGGTTGTATTCTAGAAACTTTGTAATAGGCAGCTGGGGAATGAGTGAGAGAAAAAGAGATGTGTTAACTTTTCTTTCTTCAAATAGTGTTGTACTAACATTAGGCTTGAATGTTTTTGTAATTAAGATGCTGAAAGGTGGCTGAGGAATCCACTCTGTCCTGCATCTTCTTCAGGCTTGGATGGTCTCTGAACCTTCTAGCCCAGAGGCTCCAGCCCCCAGAGGAGCTCTCAAGTCTCACTAGTAGATCATTACTCACATTATAATCTGTCTACTCTGAGGTTTATGCAGTCTCTTTCCCTTTCTTGATGCTGAAAATGCCAAGTTAATAACCATGTAAAAAAGCTGATATTATTCATGTAATATTCATTACAGTTATCACAACTTAATCATTAAAAATACCTGAAAATTATACTACATTTGTCTCTTTTCCTCCCAAGTAACTTACAGATACCAGAGTGCAACAAATCCTAACAAACATTTTTGTCTTAAAAAAAAATACTGAAATTTTTTTCTTAAATGAATATTATAAAATAAATGGGAAAAAGAAGGAAAGAAACATAGAGAGCAAAAACAGTTTCTTACCTTTTAGTATATGGCATGGAAAGAATCAACCACCTGTTCTTGGTTACCCAGATACCAGGTCAAGTACGTTATATTCAGTAAATGATTATTGAACACTTACTATGTACCAGGACAGAAAGATTCAGTAACAAAGGATACTGATAGCAGCTGCTGTCAATGAAAGAGAAATGTTGATAAAATAAGGATTGATGGCAATTGTGATAAGCACTACAAAGTAGAAGTATAGATTGTTATGAGATTTTATACTGAGGAGGTCTGACCTGTCTTCAGAAATATTTGATATAATTACTGTATTGAAAAGTTAAGGTAATTTCTTGGAGCTAAGTATTTTTAAGTGCTAATAAGCATTATATAACATAAAAGCAAGGTTATTCTATGAGTTACCCTTAGATTTTTACAAACAACTTTATTGAGATATAATTGCTATCCAATAACTTTACAAATTGAAGTGTACAAATTCAGTGGTTGACATGAGTACACTCATAGATTCATAACCACAGTCAAGAACATGACATATCTATCACTCCACACAGTTTTCTTGTGCTTCTTTGTAATTCCTTCTTCCCACCCTTCTTCATTCTGTCTCTTACCTCCGCCCCAACATATTCACAGTTGGGGATTTGCTTATTGCCACTGTAAGTTAATTTGCATTCTGTTGAATTTTATGTATAAGGTGTAATACAGTATATACTCTCTTTTTGCATGGCTTTTTCTCTGAACATAATTATTTTGAGATTAATCAATATTACATGTATCAATACTTATTTATTTATTTGCCAGGTAGTATTCCACTGTATGGATACACCAAAATTGGTTTATCCATTCACCTGTTACTGGATGTTTGGGTTGAATCTAGGTTTTGGCTATGACAGAGAGAGCTACTATGACCATTCTTGTACAAGTTTTTGTATGGATATATGCTTTTATTTCTCTTGGGAAAATACCTGCTGGTGAAATGGATCATAGGATAGATGTAGCTTCAAGTTTTTAAGAAAATGCCAAACTGTTTTCCAAAGAGGTTGTGGCATTTCACATTTCCAGCAGCAGTACATAAGAGTTAGAGCTGTTCCACATTCTCACCAACACTTGTTATGGTCTGTCTTTTCAATTTTAGCCATTCTATAAATGTGTAATGGTGTCTCATTGAGATTCTAATTTTCATTCTTTTAGTGACTAAAGATGTTGTGAGAGTCTTTTAATGTGTTTGTTTGCCATCTGTATGTTTTCTTGGTGAAGTCTTTGAGCAAATATTTTGCCCATTTAAAAATTGGTTTGTTTTTGGTCTAACTATTGAGTGTTGAGAGTCTTTAATCTGGATAAAAGTCCTTTATAAAATACAAGATTTTCAGATATTTTCTCCTATACCATAGCTTGTCTTTTAACTCTCTTAACTGTGTCTTAAAATAGAGAAGTTCATAATTTTGATGAAGTGTAATTTGCCAATTACTTATTTTTGAATCATGCTTTTGGTGTTATAGCTAATAAATCTTTGCCTAAGTTATGTCACAAGATTTTCTCCTCTGCCCTTTTCTAGATGTTATAGCTTTAAACTTTTTATTTAAATCCATGATACATTTTGAGTTAAAGTTGTGTAAGGTATGAGTCAAAGATTATTATTATTAATGCACATCTGTTCACTTGCCTTTGCACCTTTGCCAAAAAATCGGTTGTCTGTATATGTGAATGTCTCATTCTGGACCTTTTTCTATTCCATTCATCTATTTTTCTATCTTGACACCCAGTGCCACATTATTTTGATTATTGTAGCTTTGTAGTAAATCTTGAAGTCTAGGAGTAAGTCTTCTAAGTTGTTCTTCTTCATCAAAGTTGTCTTTGTGATTCTAAGTATTTTGCATTTCCATATGAACTTGAGAATCAATTTGTAAATTTCTGCCCTCCAAAAAAGCCATCTGGAATTTTGATTAAGATTACATAAAGTCTATAGACTTTGAGGAGAACTATCATTTTACACTTATTGAGTCTTCTGACCCATACCACATTACATCTCTCCATTTATTTAAGCTTCTTTTAATTCAGCTCAGCAGTGTTTTATAATTTTTAGTTTATAGATCTTATACCTCTTTTTTCAGACTTATTCCTAATCATTTCATAAGTATGATGGTTAAATGGTATTAAAAATTCAATTTGTGATTCTTTGTTGAAAGATAATCAGTAACGATGTAGAATAATTGAACAACACAATCAACTGACTTGATTTTGATAAAAGCAGAACACACATACTTCTTAGGTGCATGTAGAACCAAGATTGGGCATATTCTAGTCCTTTTTGCCTGTGTACACTTACTGTAATTCTTCACCTGTAAAACTGAACTATTTTGACTAGTTTCAGAGAAGTATGAAAATTACTTAATGTGTGAAAAAGCATTTTGAAGCCACTAGAGAGACTTTGAAAGATGAAAATTAATAATAAAAATTCCTCCATACTACTAAAATGTCAAGTAAGTACAAACCTCTGCCCTCACATTCTGCTGTGCACTACAGGAGTTCAGTGGAGGGAGATCCAGGCAGTTCAATGGCAGATGAAAAAAGTGGCTTTTCTGGGGGGATGGCTCTGGAAAAGGTGTTAGATTTGCACATGGAGACGATAATTCTAGATGATGCAAACATCCTAAGTAAACTTTCTGAAGGTGGGGAAAAGGGGGTGTAGCTAAAATCATTGAGTAGTTTAGTTTGGCTGAGGCATACGGTGCATCATGGGAATAATAGAAATGTAGTCAGAAAGTTAGTCTGTGGCCAGCCTAGGGGTGTCCTTTGGTGTTAGTCTAGGGAATTTGTGCTTTATTCTGTAGAGATTGGAAATGATTTCAGTTCTTTTTAACATAATCCACATGGAGGTCAGGAACTGTCCATATGAAAATAATAGACTATTTGAGTAAGTAATTTCTTAACCATGAACTAACCATTCAGAAATTAAAGAGGATCTTCAGTTTTGCCTTTCATCAATTTCATGTGACCCTCCAGTTTGTTTCAGAATTTCAGATGTGAAGGGTGTTCTCTGACTTTATTTCTTTTGGTCTGAGACTTGACCTTTCCATCAGTGGTCTTATCCCAATTAAGGAGTCCATTCTAGGTCAGGTGATAACCTGACTCCAACACCACTCCAATAGTCATAGGGAATAGCCCTTTGTGGATGTTTCCAGTCCTTGGGAGAAGGAGAAGGCACATCAGGGATTAGGGCTGGGGGAGATACATATGTGTGTTTTTTATTTTGTAGGGACCTTACTTGGCCATAATCTCTACAGCAATTAAATCTGGGACACATAGGTTAGCATTTAGTGGTTTCCTCTTCAATGTCTGTTTCATGTGTAAATCTTTGCTATAACAACACCCCAGTTTCTTCATGCCAGAGCCTACTTTTCCATTCTGCAACCCTTTACTGAGGACATGAAGGGTTTAAATAATTGTGTACAGTGTTTTGTGTGGAGGTAATGGTGAATCAGAGTCAACCTTCCCTGAAATAGCTCAAGCTGGTGGGAGGGAACAAGTAATGAGCTGTTACTTACGTATGGTGCCCTTGAGCCAGTGACCAGCAGAAAAGGGTCTTTGAAGACTGCAGAATATTGGGGGAGGGGTGAGCTGAACGTTGGAGGATGAGGGAGGTTTCACAAAAGAAAGGAAGCTACTGGGGAACTTATTAGGTACCCAATACATACTTGGCCACAGTCAATTATGAAGAAAGAGGCTCAGTTAAGGAGAATATATACTTTAGAGGCTGTCTCATATTAATATGCTGCTGAAAGTGGACCTTTTTGAGGGATCTAGTACTAGGCTCTGGAAAGAGAATTAGACTTGGACCCAAAAGGCCTTGTTTGAATCCCATGCTCTTTTTATCCAGATGTGTTACCTGGAGTGAATGGCTTAACCTCTCCGAACCTGCCTCATTTCCTGTAGAATGAGAATAATGTTGGAAAGCTCACAGGTGTGTTATGAGAATCCTATGGGAACAGGTTTAAAGATATGCTAAGTCCCTTTTCATTGTCAGATCGCTGCTTGGCATAAACCAGCTCTGCCTCTTATCAGGTCCCACAGCTGAGTAAATGACACTGATTTTCATATGATGTGGCCTCTGAACTGGCTGATCTAACTCAGAGTTCCTTCTTCTTCAGGGCAGTTACTTACTTATTTTTTAATCTCCTCTTCTTAGGTTACTTTGAATTTTAACTTTTCTAAGTCTTCAGGGTGTATTTTCTCTTGGGTGAAGATATCTGCCAAGATTCTTTGACCCTTCAGTATCCTTAAGGCCTAGCTGTCCAGACTTGGAACTAGAGAGGCCACAGGTCTCAGACAAGGGAGGCTGACTGGGTAAAAGTTGGCTATTAAGACTGTATGTCATTGAGGACATTTTCCCAGCAGAAAATCATCAGCCATCGATTAATATGGAGTGTGGACATCTGTGACTGGGCTAACTTTTCTCATTAAGTAGCAAGCTGGGGTTCTGATTCCATTTGCAATTCATCAGGGCCCATGTTCAGTAATTGCAGAGTTGAAGACAGCAATGCTCTGATTCTCCAGCTTTCTCTTTATCATGGAAATATACACAGTGGATGAACGTTATGACTGCCTGGGAACTATGACATTTTTAGCATTTTAATTGTGCCATCATCACTTGGTTTAGATTGCTTGTGTGTATGCATGCACTCACACTCTGTTATAAATCTGGAAAGGGAGAGAGGGGAAAAATACTATTTATTTAATTAAACTCTTGTTTTTATCAATATGTATAGGTATGGAATTCCTATTATATGATCTCATGGGTGAATGGGTTTGAAGTTGTTCTTGCAAGCTGCTTTTGCCCTTCTCTTTACTTTTCATTTTCTTAGTTAATTCTTATAGAGTCTTTGAGCTGGACAGGTCTTTAGTCCAAACCCCAGATCCTTTGGGTATTAGCTCTGACCAGCAGCCTCATAGTTACTGTTTATGCACTTCCAATTTCAGGATGTTTAGTTCCCCAAAGCAGCCAATTCTGGTTTTGGAGAATTCTACTTACTAGCGAGATTTGCACATAAAAATCAAACTCTTCTCTTTTAGTCTTCCACTGAGAGAAGTTCCTTTTTATGTACTACCTCATTCAACCATTCTGCTCTCTGAAACACATAAGTCTCTCCAGTCTTCTTAGAATACCCTTCAAACAGGTGACATAGCTTTAGTGCTTGTATTTTTCTTGAACTTCCCTGAATGAACATTTCTTATTCTACAAGGTAATTTCTGAAAACTCTGAATGACAACTCTGTTGTGTATAGGGGAGGCCAGAGGGTTCATGCGCCCGTGGTCCAACTGTTGGCCTTTTAAATATACACAGGAAGAATGATTTATGTTCCTAAATTTTGGGCACAAGTCATGGATCCAGTCCATTAGTGTCCACAAGTGGAGCTGGAGATTCCTAAGTGGCTCCTTCCTTTTTCCTACAAGTTCCTTCTCATACATTTTTTTTTTACCACGTGGCTACCCTTTTGTGGTAGGCTGATGAATTGCCTTTCCCATGGACCACCTGCCTCTTGTTAGGTGCTTGGTCCTCCGTTACTGTCTCTAATTGTTTTAATATGTTTTTGCAATGGTGAATGAATCAGTAGGGTGGTAGCATAAAGTGCAGTTTTCCTAAAACTCAGCTCTGGTCATGCACTCCCCATCTGAATGAATGAATGAATGAATGAATGAATGAAAGAAATATACCAAAACCAAAAATAGATGTCCAAAAACAAAAAAGACAGGAAAGAATCTTGGAGCCAGTATTTAAGGTATAGAAAAAAAGAGAATGGGAAAGAAAAACTATTGTTACTTAAAATATATACATTGTTCTAAGGTGCTGTTATACTTATGCTAGTTTTAATAATCCTACCTTTTTTGATTCATTCATTAATTCCATTAATTTCAAACCTCATAGTGCATGTGTGTGTGTCTGTGTGTTTGTGTGTGTGTATGAATGTGTGTTTTAAGTATTACTCATCTTTATATGGACTTTTCTAGTTCGCTTTACTGTAGGGTGCCCTGGATTGTGAAATATCCTCCATACATAGTTTTCCTTTTGTTTCTGCTTGAACCCTAGGAATATCAATGGACATGGACAGATCTATGTATATTTACCTACTGTAGATTTCTGCATCATGCAGGTTGTGTGAATTCAAACTCTAGTTCCAGAGCTGTAGCTAGTCTTTGGTTTTGTTTTCTCTTAAGTAAGTATTTTCACTTCTCTCACCCTAACTCAAGGCTCTGATCAGAAGGTGATTTGTCACTGCCTGCCCAGGTAGCAGCTAACATATTTCAAGGCTCCATGTCATAAATCTGATAACACTTTGAACTTTATATATGGGCTATTTCCATCTATTTACCTTGTAGGGCATAAAAAACAAGAATCTTTTTCTTGCAAAGATAATTAGAACCCACCCTTTGGTTCCCAAAGCCCATATTTGCTTCACAAAACACCATGTATCATGAATGAGTCGGCTCTGGCTTACCACTTTGGTTTTGAGTTCTCAATTTGATTTTGACATGTAGGAGTTGACTTCCAAGTTTGGAAATTATTTAAGATTTTGAGTTTTACTTACCATGTTAAAATGTTTTTTGGGAGATGAGGTCCCATGCATAGGTGGCCTCTCTATCTCTCCTATATAATCTTCAAACTAACCTTATGAGGTTTAGTTATCATTATCTTGATTTGACGGATGATACCAAGGTTCAGGATGTTAGGTAAGTTACCAGAAGTCGCATAGCCTGTAAGTGGCAGGACAGAGATGTACAGTCACCAGCAAAGGAGACAAAGGAGGAATGTTTCTAGAAGCAGGAAGAAAACTAGAAATGAGCAATTCATAGAGAAGGAAAGTGGTTCAAGGTTTGGACAAAAATCAAATGCTATTAGAGGGGTAGGGGCTGAGAAAATCATTGAGTTTAGCAGTTTTCTAAAGAGAACAGATTGTGTCTTAATGATTATTTGAAGTGGGCCTGGAGGGCAGGGACTGTGTGGTCCCGAACTTTTCCTTCAGCACCACTTGCAAATAGGCACTTAAGTGCTTTTTGATGATGATGGTGATTATCCAAAATTTTCCTTGAAATTGCACTTCCCATTCGAAAAATTTATGCAAAAATATGAGATCAGGTCTAGAGTTATGCTCACTTCAAATCCCCTTTTTCTCTGGAAAGTTGCCTATAGAACCTCCTCAGGGGAAAAACATGGAAAGGAGGGTCAGCTAGTGACAGGCTAATTAGAGTTGGTGGTTGCAGTAACTTTAGCCTTGCAGGGAAGGCAGAACATTCTTTCATGAGCACGTACAACGTATTGGGTATCACACTATTTCATACTCAGTGTCTCTTTCAACCCTTTGGCAGAGCGCACTGTTGTTCCCGTTTTGAAGATGAGTCAACTAAGGTTTTAGAGCATGGATGTGTCCCAAGGAAACATAATTAGAAATGGAAGAAATGGGGTTCAGGCAGAGACCAGTTGAACTCCACAGCGCACCATCTTAATTGTACAGGTCCCAGAGTGGGGTCTGTTTTAAGTGGTTCATGAAACTCTCCTGAGCACATGGGGAATGTGACTGCCAGAATCAAAAAGAGAGATCAGTGTGTTCACATTCTTTTCCAGATACTAAGATGTGTGCTCAGGTGGGGCCCAGCTGACAGGTGATTCAGGACTTTTATGGCCTCTGAGTTTGACTCACTGGTGTCTCCTGAAGAGCAGACAAAAGCCAGAGGGCTGCAGGCTGGGGAAGGGGTGTCTGCATCAAGACAGAGGAGGTGGGACTGGAGACCCATCCTAATTCACATGGAGCTTTCTCTCAACCAAGCTGAGGTTGACAGTTTCATTCATTTATTTAATCATTCATCCTACAAACATGTATGGGCTCATCTTCACTGAATAATCCTTTATTGAGGGCAGACGTATGAAGGCAGTAAAATCAGAAAGATAGGAATATAGGTTTGTAGCCTAGAGAATGACACAAAGTGCCTACCAGATGTCAGGCAGTGAGCTAGGATATAAGGATTTCAAAATGAGTAAGGTAGTGAAGACGTGAGCTTTCTGGTACAGTAACCACTAGCCATGTGTGGCTAAGAAGTTAAAATTAATTAACTACAAATAAATGAACAATTTCACTCTTCAGCTGAACTAGCCAAAGCCATATGGAGCTGGTGCCTACTGTACTGGTTACAACAACTATAGACCATTTCACCATCATCACAGAAAGTTATGTTGGAGTGTAGGTGAGAATAAGTGTCAGCTCTAGAATCAGAAGGCTGGGTTGGAATCTGGCTCTGTCCATTAGCAGCTGTGTTTTATTGAGCAGGTCTTAAAAATACCTCCCTTTCTTCCCATATCTACACAATCGGGAACACAGTTGAACAACAAAATAGGAAATGTCTTACAGGACAATCACTATGTTCTAGGCACCATTGCAACTGCTTTATTTGCATTAATTAATGTAATATTTTCATGCCCCCTGTGAGGTAAATGCTGTTCTTATCATACATGTGGAAATAGGGACAGACAAGGCATGCAGCTCATGAGAGCTGCATGTGAACCCAGCAGCCAGGATCCAGAATCTGTGCTGTCCATCTTTATCATGATTCCTAAAGGCACAATCTCCTGGTGATGATGGAAGAATTAAATCATTTACTCAGTAAGATCTTTGTATCTGCCTGGCATCGAGTGAGAGCTTAGGAAAGTTAATTATTATCCTGGCTTAATTTTTATTCTCTTCAAGAATCTAGAAGACGTGAATACCTTGTTCCTGTTGTTTGTGAAAAGCAGCCCAATGCAGCAGAAAAAGCACTCTAATGGGAGACAGAGGACTTTAGCATTAGCCCTGCCTTGGACACGTCACTCCCCTTCTCTACATTAGTGTCCTCATCTGCAACCTGTGGGGTTGAACTAGAATCCCGGCTTCTGTTTCCTTTTCCAAATTCTCCCATTCCATGATAAATGGGGGCTGATTTGCATTGCACAATTGCAAGTCATGTATAAATATTAGCTTATGCAACTGGTTAATCACTTAATGTCATATAAATGTGCAGAGCAAGGTGTTTAATATGTTTACATAAACTGTACAAACCACTTTGTCATTAATTGTGCTTACCCGGCGTCCTTGCATGAGTGTGTCCAGGCAGGGAGCTTGGCATGGGTCCCTGTTTCTCCAGAGTGGGTACAGGCTCTGATTTCTGCTGCGGGCCCCCCCGGCCCCGTGCACTTGGGAACTGGGGTTTTAAAAATGTTTATGCAAACAGTACAGCTTGCAGAACTGGAGGCGCACGAGGCATTCTCTCTGTCTTCAGACAGGCTGAGCTCCTTGTGGCATTTCATTTTTCATTCAGTCAGGGAAAAGATGGGAAATACCACAAGTTTACACTGGGGTGTCAACCCTTTTTTTTTCCTTTCTCTCCTTTTTAAGTTTTACCACAGGAGATTCAGCACAATTTCAGGGCAGTTATGGGAAATTTCTCAGGTGTGATAAAGATTCTCTGGGCTTTTGTCCCATTGATTTTTATGGGACTGTGGACAGCTGTAAAATCAGAGTGGGAACAGTGCAGCCATCTGCCTGACAGTCTGGACTGTGCAGGACAGCAGGTGGGCTTGGGGCCGGAGCAGGATGGAGCTGAGAAGGGACGTGGTGTGACCTTGTTCCCAGAGGAGAAGGCTGGCCATAGCTAGAATTCCAGGGAGAACTGAGTGAAGGGACTTGTTTCAGAGTGATGTGCAGGCTTAAGAGACCCAAGACCACGTGGCAAGGCACCCAGAGACCAGCAGCGCTAGGAAGCAGTGGTAGGAAGTGCTGAGAACCTGGCCCTGAAGGAGAAAAGAAAGGTGAGGTGGAGGTCTGCTCAACAGCTGAAACTGGAGATGGAACCCCTGCTAGAATGTGGGGCTCAGGCAGGAAGGAAGTGGAGGGTAGAAAGACAAATTGCAGTCTCTCTCTTCTCCTGCCAGACACCTGCTGGTGACTTTCTTTGGTTGAACCCACCTAGAGAGCAAGGAATCCAGGTGTGCTAAGGCAGTCCATGTGGGTAAGCACTGCAGGGGCACAGAACAGGCCAGAGAAGGCCAGAAATGGGCTGCCGAGTGAGGATAAGTGGAGAGTAGTCAGCCTAGACAGATGTGCACAGCTGTGTAGTGTGAGTGTGAGGTAATAGAGTAGGTCTAGAAAGGGGAGGGGAGCGCATTCAGGGCATGGGGCTTCAGCTTATTAAGTCTCCTTGCTTCTTCTGCTATGTCTAATCAGCTATTTTTTAAATGGACCAGCAATTCAATATTTACTGAACTATTGCTGTGCAGGGGCAACAGTGAAGAGGCAGAGGGCACCTGCTTTGAATTAAGCAGACTTGGGTATTCTTTTCAATCCTGGTATAGTTTTGAGGTGACCTTTGACTACTTACTCAGCTTTCTCACCCTCAATTTTCATTTCTGTGAAGTGGGGCTAAATCTACAAACATCACAGTATTGCTATAATGTTGAAATTAGATCATAAATAGAGGGCACTTTGCCTAGGGCCTGGTGTTTGTTCTTGAATTAATCCAACAGTTACACCCTGGAGTAAGTGGAATTACACAGGCCCTTGCATGCAGGTAGCCAATTGTCTAGTTAAAGGCGGGTATGCATTATACATACATGTAAACAAACATGGAATGATGTCAGGTGACATGTGTAATGATATTCATATACAGAAATATAGGCATAGATTCATACCCAAAGTGTTAAGAAGACAAAGAACAGGGGGGACACGGTAATATGGGTGAATGTAGTAACCACATTGTTTTTTCATGTGAAACCTTCATAAGAGTGTATATCAATGATACCTTAATAAAAAAGAAAAAGAAAAAAGAAGACAAAGAACAATGTGGTAGGACAAGAGGGGAAAGTTTATGTTGTGGACCAGGGACATCCCTTCTGCTAAATTAGCACAAAGGCTCAGCTTTGGAAGAGGAATAGAAGCTATCCAGTAGAGCCAGTGCAAAGTGTTCAGGAGGAGGAGGAGAGGGATTCTGGGGAAGATGGAACCCTGTTCTCCTTTGTATCTTCTCCTCACTGGGTCCTCTGTCTCAGAAGCCTTTCACAGGTCTGCCTCGTCATCCCGACCTCTCCACATATCGAAGAGCCCCTGGCACAGTCCTTGGACCTCTTCCTGGGTCTGCCCTCATGCATTCCCTCGGTGAGCTCCCCCAGGCTTGTGGTTTTAAATGTGATTTATTTGTCCTAATTATTAACCCAAATCTCTCCTCCTTAGCCCAGACTTGTCCATCTCCAAATGCCTACTTGACTTCTCAAGATGGACATATCATAAATACGGCAACTACTCCGTTCTAAAATCAAACACTTGGTTTCTGTTCGTTCCCCTTCGCAAACATGCTCCTCTCATAGTTTCATTCTTCTAGTTTTTCAAGGCAAATACTTTGGAGTCTTGGTTCTCCTTACTGCACATACCACCATCAGTCCCTAAGCAAATCATCTTGGCTGTGTTTACAAAAAATACACCCAGAGTCCCACTCCACCTTGTCACCTCCCCTCCTGCCCCCACTGGGTCTGCGTCGCCTTCATCCACCCATCACATGGATAATGGTAGCAACCTCTTCCTCCTTCCATAAAGCAGCCAAAATGATCTACTAAAACGTGGGTATGATGTCATCCCCGCTTAAAAATTGCCAAAAGATCCCATCTCGCTCAGAGTAAAGCCTTAAGTGTCTTTTACCGCTCAGCACTCTCCGCAGCGCCGCTCCGACCTGTTTCCAGCTGCTCTCCCACACGCTCTGTGTGCTCTGGACGCTCAGGCCCCCGGATGCCCACACGGTGCTGCCTCTCTCCTCTTCTCTGCCGCTCTGGGATGCAGTTTGTCCACTTGGCTTGGGTTCTCATCGCCTTCAAGTCTCTGCTCACACTCTTTTTGGAAATGCTTTTTCTAAGCATCCTATGTAAAGCTCAACCTCTTTCTAACCTACTATTTGGCACTGTTGATCCAGCTTTATGTTTCTTTATAACAAGTTGCCACGATCCTTCATGCTAATCCTTGTGTAGCATCGCTGTCACCCCCACTAGAATTAAAGTTTTAGGAAGACAGGGACTTGATCTCTTTTGTCCAGGGATACATCTTCAGTTACTCAAACAAGGCTTGACATAGGACAGGTGCCTTAGACTTATCTGGTGACTGACTTGATGAGTGAGTGTGAGAAAGTTCTAGCACAAGATCCTCACCCTAGGGAGGACACATCCTTGAAAACTCATTTCCCAAGGAAGGAAGAGAAGTCACTCCAGTCTAGCACTGGCGGTTGCCTTTTGTCCTGAAGTCCTGACTAGTGGTTGGGCTTTTCAACCTGTTAATCTCTGTTTATTAAGAATCTACTCTCTGTGCATCCCTGTGTTGGGTGCTAGGAGAGATACAGAGAAATAGGTGATGTAATTTCTGTTCTCAAGGATCTTTGTAAACTAGTTGAGATGAAACACACACACACAGAGTAATTAACAACATCAGGTGATACCAGGAATATTAATAGCTGTGTTCTAGGCACTGTAAAAAATTTGCATTTGGATTATCATTTAATATTTATAACACTATGAAAAAAGTACCATCATTATCCCTACTCCTGCTCCTGTTATCCCTACTCATACCCCCTACCAGGAAAGAAACAAACTAGATGAGGAAATTGATGCCTAGAGAGCAGAAGGAACTTTGCCCTGTGTGGGTGTTGGCATATGAGTTTGTGTGGATGGGAGCAGTGCATGAAACAGCAGAAGCTGAACTCAGAACCAGCTGCCTGACTCTCAGTGCCATAATTGCAGACCATGTTTTCTGAACCCTCAAAAAATCAGGGTGCAGGATCAGTTCATGACAAGAACAATTGTAGGGATGATGAGTCATTGGTTGTCCATTTATAGGAGTGATTACTGGGAACCAGGCATTGTGCTTTGTGCTGGACATAAAATGATAAGCAAGCCGAGGCATGAACCTTTCCCTCAAAGAGCTTAGAAGGTCAAAGCCCATAAATCTGACATCAGAATAGCATCTGGAAATTCAGAAGCAGGGACATCTCCTTCCAGAGAAGGCGTCCCTCTGGGATGGAACGATTGGCTGTGTCACAGAGAAGGCGGGATTTAAGCTTGGTTTAAAAGACGGGGAAAAGAAATTGTGTAGCTGCAGAGGAATGGGGAAGAAAGAACAGAGAAATCACCAGCAAAGCATGATAGTGGTTGCACAGTGTTTTACTACTTTGCAAATTCTCATTGAGCACAAGCATCCTTGGGCTGCTTTTCGATCTGTATCAGGCTGTCTTAGGGCCTTTCCAGCATTGCTCAGACCTATCTCCAGCTTAGTGTCTATCATTTAATTGTATAATCACCCATTTTGCACAGTCTGTGAGCAACAGAGAAGTCACCTCACCTTTTCTTTTGTAGATCCCTAGTACATGGTAAATACTCCATAATCAAGTCTTCGGTGAAAGTCTGTGTTTCACTGATGTCTAGTAGAGATTACCCATGATGGGATCTCCTTTTTCCTGTCAGCAGTCCCTGATCAAGGAAATACGTTAAAATTTGGCAGAATTTGAGGAGGTAAGACCATTCTGGATGCACCTAGCTCTCTGATGTAGCTGTAAGCTGTCATTTGATGCCTGAGTCATTGTTTTGTTGCATTTGGATCATCAAAAGAGGCTGGTGGTGTTATACTTTGTAGCCAGGGAGTTTGGAGAGGGCGCCCCATCCTGCTGGATGGACTTGACAAAACAATGATGGGTGGTTTTGAGAAGATAGGATTCAGTCAGGTTTTGAGTGCACATTTTTTTCTTCTCTTTTTTTCCCTTTAACTCCAAGGGTAGCTATGACTTTAGGCACATTCTCAGATCTAACACATCCTTATTGAGACCTACCACATACCAGGTACTGTGTTAAGTGCTTCTGGGTGCTTTTTGCCTCACAATAACTTGATGAGCTGGGTTCTTTCATTTTTTTTTCTTTTTTTCTTTGGAAGTTGAAGAATTAAAAACAGGGCATGGAGAAGTAAGTAATTTGCCACTGTACTGAGAGCTAATAAATGCCAAAGACAAAATGAGAAATTAATTTTATTAGGAGAATCTGGAAAAGGAAGCAGAATTTTAACTGTGGAAGGAGAAATTCAAGAACACACAATAAATGTGTACTGAGGCCTGCTATGCTCCTAACAGTAAACACAAATGCGGAGGTGCATCCTAAGAGGTGTTATTTAAGACCTCTACCTGCAAAAACCTTGTAATCCAGGTGGAAAGAAAGTATTCAGAAGGTACTTTTTAGCCAGAGAGAAGCAGAACCAGAAGGATGGCTCTTTTTCCCTGTGAAGAGACAGTGGGATGCCATACCAACATGTAAACGTGTACATCCCGCAAGGCTGGCAGGGATCATGGGGAAATGGAAACAGTTGACCTATTGGAGTTATTCATTAATGGTTGATTTTTTTAAAGTTTGACATTTTTATGATGGCATTTTATTCCCTCAGTAATAAGTTTGAGAAAACAAAAATGAAACAAAACAGGAGTGATACCAAAGGAAAAAAATTAGCTTTTCTTCATGACATAACCAAGCTCTTGCTAGGAAGAAAATTAACCAGACTACCTCTGGATGATCACGAAAGGAAACCTCCTTTCTTCCAGTTTCCCAATCTTCATCTTATGGAATCATATGTAAGAGTTTTTGCATATATAAGTATATATATGATTTTGAGGTTAAAGAATTGAAGGGATGTTGGAGTACCCTGTCTGTTTACAAATGAGAAGACTAAAACCCAGAGATGTTCTAAGATTTGTCCTAAAGTCACCTCGTGGCACAATCAGAACAGAGGCCTGCCTGCCAGCTCTGTGGTGGTGGAAAGACCACTGGATGGAGTCAGGGGGGTGGGTCTAGCACATCTCTGATGTTTTCTGTGCAACCTGGGTTTATCCTCTTAGTTCCAAAGTCAGTATGGGAGGTAGTAATACTTCACAAGCTCCTTACGAGGGATCCAAGAAGACGCACAAAGGTGCTTTGTGAACCATAAAGTAACGTATCAATGGCAGGGACTGTTATGAATTCTACTTCCCTGCACTACCTCTGAAAATGCTACAAACTCTCTAGCACCTGCTACTGCTCTTCCTAGTTCTGTGTTTCTTTGTAGAGATGAAGGATGCAGTTTGGGTTAGACAACAGAACAAAGCCAAACAGGTATTTGGAAATTAGAATTGGTGTTTCAGACCAGATCTATTCGTATTGATAGACGGTATCTCATCACACCTGGCCACTCACCAAAATCACCCTGAAAATTATCTACTCCTTAGAAACTCAGAAGATCAGGGAACTGTAGCTTTAAGTTGCTTTCCAGCTAATATGTGAATTTCCACCGCATTGCCCCAACTACTCTTGCATTCAATAAACATGAGGAATTGCACTGTAATAGCAACCAGTGCACCCAGACACACACTTTAATTAAAGGAATACATCACACAATAAAGTGCATTTAAATGAAAAATCTTTCTATTGGAAGTACACTTTCTGTTTTTTCTTTTTGTGGCACTTTTCTGGTGTTTAAACACTTCTAAGAGAACAGGAAGGCAGATTAGGGTCAAGGTGAGATTCTCCAGGGAGATGATGGGGGTTATGGCTGCCATGACCCAGATGGGGCATTAGCTAAACCTTGTGTAGTTGCAGGTGGTGCAAACAACATCTAGTGTGGCCACAAGTTAATGGGATGGATGAGTGGAACTAGTGTTTGCATGAGATGCTGTGAGAGGTTTTCTTGGCTTCAGGAGAAGGAATGATGGCTGGAGAAAGGGGAAAGGCAAGCAGGAGAAAATCAACATACTTTAAAATTGACATTGTAGATGCCTGCTTGTTGACTGCACAAAAGTCTGACTGTTATTGTTCTTTGGATAGGAAACTGAGCTAAAGGACCAACTGCCTCTCCCTGGGCCAGTTAGGGCTTTTATTTTCCTTATCAACTTTATTGAAAAATAATATGTATAATAAACTGCATTCATTGAAGATACACAGGTCAATGACTTTTGACAGTTGTAAGCTCCTGTGAAACTGCCACCAAAATACAACACATTTCCATCACCTCTGCCAGAGATTTCTCATGCTCCTTTGCAGTCCATCCCTCCCTCCACCTTGGGCCCAGGCCGACACCACTCTGCTTTTTATCACTAGAGATTAGTCTGCATTTTACTCAGTGGGGTCATGCAGTTTGTATTTCTTTTGTGTGCCTGGTCTCTTCCACAAAGCACAGGGGTTCTCAGATTCCTCTGTATGGTTGTGCACATCAGTAGTTCATTTTTTTCTATTGATTATGGTGTTTTCAGATCATTTTTTATCTATATTACTTGGCTGTTACTGCTCGTTCTGCTGGGAAACTCCCCAAGCATACCTGAGCTGAGGCCTTTTGTTACCACATCTTGGGGGTGGGTCACTGCTCTCGTGACCAGCAATGGTGATTAGCTTTTCCCTGTCCAGGTTGCACAGTGAGAGAATAAAGCCAGCCTCCCCATTTTCCCTCCATCCCTTCCAATTTTCCTTCCTCTTTCCATCCATATTTATTGCACACTGACAGTGTCCCGGGCACTGCTTTAGGCACCTGGATACACCAAGAAACAAGCCAATAAAAAACAGACAAAAATTCCTCCCATTATGAAGCTTGTCCTGTCTGTCAAATAAAAAAATTATTATAACATTTATTGTTATAGTTGGTCTAACAATGACATATATTGTTAGTTGCGCATGAGTGTGCCAAAGAAAATAACACAAGGAAAGGGCAGAAGAGCCAAGAATGGGAGAGCTGCAACTTAGGCTAGTCAGGAAAGGTCCCATCTGGAACGTTCCAGAGCAGAGGCTCCGGCTGGTACTGTGGGTCTCCAGTGTACATGAATATCCAGAAAATGATCTCTTGAATGTGGGTAGGCTTTTAACAGCACAGAGAGGATGAAGCCTCATGACCCCCATTCTTGAGTTTCCCAAGGCTTTTGCCTCCCTACAACTGGGAATTCTTTCCAGTTCATTTGAGTTCTCTGTGGTACTTAGTTCTGGTGACTGAATTTAGAAAAGGATGTGGAAAATCTGGAGCAGGTTGAGAAAACATACTTGCTCAAAATGAAGGAAAACCATGCTTAGGAGGAAATCTGAGTGGACTCTTGGACATTGGATGGTTCGGTGAGAGCTTCCCATTTTTTTCTGTTGAATGTCCTTTCAACCTGAAGTTAGGTATTGAATGATTGACAGTGGTGAAGGTTCTAATGAGGAAGTGTGAAATTATGTGGAGGTGGAGCTGTGTAAGCAGATTTGATAGATTCTTAAGTCTAGATGGAACTTCTAGTCATTCTCCTAAAAGGCAGTGTGGTCTTCAGCTACACCCGCCCCTTGGTCTTCAAGCATTTTCATGCCAGCAGTTCCATTCCTCTCCTCCCTTCATACATATGCACATCCACGAGGTTGACTTTCAATATCCAGGAGTTAAGTGTAACTAAGTCAACCTGTGGGTATCTGACTGTCCCAAGAGCAAAATGCTAGTAGACACTATGAAACTGTATGTTGAGCCATTCTCATGGGTTGTAAACTTCAGAGTTTCCAGCGAGCTGTAGCAGATGCTTAAAATCTTGGGGTTTGGAATCAGACAGGTTAGATCAGGGCCTGCCTTTGCTCAAGGTCACTTGACTACAGAATGACACTTTGTAAAAGGATTGTAAAGCAGCTACTTTGCAATGTGAATGTGAAGATTCAGTGAAAAAGACTGAACCCAGCAGTGTATGCAAAAGGACATATATTATGATTGAGTTTGGTTTATTTCTGGAATGCAAGATCATTTAATGTCAGGAAAAAAAAATGAAATTCTCTATATTAAAGCTTAAGGAGAAGAAGAACATTAACATCTCAATTGGCTCATAAAAATTATTGAATAGAATTCAATACCCATTAGTGATTTGCAAAACAAAAACAAGAATACAAAACAAACCAAAAAACTCATTATAAACAAGTAGATGATGAGTGCTTCTTTAACTTGATAAAAATGATCACAACAAAATACAACAAATGTTATTTTTAATTGTAACATATTAGAAGCATTTCTTTTAAAATCAGGAGTAAGATAAAGATATCCACTACTATAGCTTCAAGTCAGCATTGTATTGGGAGTCTTAATCATCATAATAAGATAAGGAAAAAAAATGTCATTCTCTGTAGGTAATATGTTTCTGTACATATAAGACTCAAAAGAAACTGCAGAAATTATTAGACTTGATAAAGCTTAGCAAAATCAAATGGAATTTTATTCCCCAGAAATAATGAGTTAGAAAACATAATTTAAAATAAAATTTACATGGTTTAACTTATTCCACTATCCAACAAGAGTAATGTTATGCCAGACTTTATGGAGACAACTTTAAAACTATATTTAAAGACATTAAAGGAAACTGAACTAAATGGAGAAATAATACCATGCACATTTACTAGAAGCCTCAATAGCATAAAAATGTCAGTTCTCTGCAAGTTGTTCTGTTTTAATACAGTTTGATCAAATAGCAACAGGGGCTTGTAGGAGCTTACTAAGCTGGTTTTCTAATGCATGAAAGACAGCAAAGGTCCAAGAATAAGGCAGACTTCTTTGAAGGAGAAAATCAATTGTCTGTTGTTGGGCTGGGGTAGAGAACTTATCAGTTGCCAGTTATACTTTTATTCTGTACCCATGTTCAATTTGTGTGTACACACAGACACACACACTCACACTTACACACAGGCATGGGGGAACTGATAAGTGGTACAGAATAGAGAGCCCAGAACAGATCCATACAAAACATATATTGCAACTTGATAAAAACTAAGTTGGCACAGCCAACTTCTAAGAAGAAAATTTTGGAAATTATCTTGTACCTATGCTAGGAAAGGATTTCTTAATTAAGAGACAACACATATTAACCATAAAATGAATAAATTCAAGTTATATTAATTAAAGTTCATAATAATGAGGAATAATTGTTCATTAAAAGATATCAAAAGTGGTATGTGAAAATATAAGCCACAAACTTGGAGAAGATATTGGCAATGGATAAGGATCTATTTTATATAAATAAATATGATAAATCTATAAGCAAAACATAGGCTCATTAACAAAATGCCAAAATAAATGAAAAAGCACAACATTTAAGAGAAAATACTTGTAGAAAATAAACATGAAAAACTGCTTAGCCTCATTAGTAATCAGTGAGGTGCAAATTAAGACAACACTGAGACACTGCTTAAAACCCATCAGACTGGCAAAATTAAGACATCTTGTAATTTCAGTATGAGGGAGGCTAAGGTTCAGTGGGAATCCTAGTCCATCTTGGGTAGCAGTTTAAATTTCAACAGTCACTTTGGAAAACTATCTGGCGGTACCTTTGACACCAACTGAGTGTAGATCCTGCAAGCCCTGGGGAGACTCTTGTCACTTGTCAGGAGATGTATGCATGAATGTTCATATGTAATTTCTTGTTAGAACGAAAAAGCTGGAAGTAAATATCCATTCATAGGTGAATGGATGAATCAGTTGTGTTATATTGACCCAGTGGGGTATTATTCAGCCATGAAAATCAACAAACTAAAACTGCATTGAATGACATGGATGCCTCTTGGAAAAATAATCATGGGTGGGAAAAAAAATCCCATCCAAGTAGGCTTTATATAGTATTATGCCATTTTTTTTAATTTCAGAAACAAGCAATGTCTAACAATATTGTGTTTAGAGTTACATACATATGGGGTAGAATTATTTTTAGAAGCAAGAGGACAATAAAACTCCAATTCTGGCAAGTATGTACCTTGGGGTGCACAGGGGATGCACAGATAGCTTCAGTGGAGCAGGTGAGGGTCTACTTTTTAACTTTTGGTGGTAGGATCACAAGGTGTTTGATAGTATTTTATGACTTAAATTTATGTTACATATTACAGATATTACATATATATTTTGTAAGAATAAAATATTACAGGATTTTTAAAAAGCTGAAACAGCACTGAAGAAACTTGAGCTAAGAAATCTCAGCATTGTGTTTACACTGTAGTTGCTGAATCACAAAACAGTAGCTGTCACTTTTATAAATGTAATTCTTTTTTCAAATGGCTATCACTTTTTCTTGTATACATTGTTATCATATAAGATGAAGGCTGCTGAAGGCCCTATCATGTTGGCTGGAAGGTGGACCTGACCACAGACAGTATTACTCCAGTCTGCCACCCTAATTTCTCACCATCCTTGGCAAAAATTGCCTTGCCGTGTCTGAGAGGAACGAATGTCTGGCCTGCTTAAAGCTCACAGAAGAAATGTTATTCTGAGTTGCAGGAAAGAAAAAATTAGGCAGTTTCCTAAAACAACACATACAATATTATTAATCTTGAAAATTGCCTCAGGGGAAAGATGTGTTTAAACTGATTTGACTCTTGGAATCAGGAGAGTGGTGTTCTCATTTGGGAGACAGCATTTTTAACAATGGCTTTGATGCAGTGCAAGAAACTCCAGTACGTCTCATTTGAAGATTAAGTTTTGCTTGTTCTCCCATGCTAGTAATATTTTTCTTCTGCCACTTCTGGATAATTATCAAGGTTATTTGTTATTGTAATGAGGGGAATTTTTTGAGGGAGCCATCTGCTTCTTCTTCTGGTCTCTGCATTACGTGGTTGCCCTGTTAGGGTGTGTGTAGCCAGGGACAGGGTGAGGGAGTCCCCATCATAAAGGCAGGCAGGACGGCAGTGGTAGAAAGGCTCCACCTTAGGTGAGCAGTCTTATTTCACTGGTTCACAGGACTGCAAGAGGCAATCACAGAATAGGGAGGTAGTTTCCCACTTCCAGCTGGTATCAGGCAAATAGAGAGTCTTCTCTGCAGATTCAGGGATGAGAAAGAGGATCAATTAACAAGTCTGGTTGGATCAGCCAGGCAGCCAGAGGTTGCTAGGTAGTATAGTGTAATGGTGAAAGCACGGACTTTAGATTGGACAGCCCAATCTAAACAAAGCAAATATGGGAAGCAGTCATGTGCTTCATGCCTTCTATTATTATTATGGCTATTCTTTTCAGAACAGAGCTACAGAAATAGTAAATGTGAGAAGTTCTAGAATGTAGAATGTCACTCAATAAATGCTGCATTTAAAAAAACCACAGTCCTCCTTAAATTCATTTGTTTCACAAGGATGGACCCTTTTTTTTTTGTTAGTTTCCACTCTTTGTTTCCATAAGTTTTGTTCACTCTTTTGTTGAGTTCCGCATGCATCTGTTTCTTACATGGCATCATAAGGTCCCCAATTAGCAAGAGCTGCACTGAGATCACATATCTCACAGTGAAAAAGGACTTCTCTTTGTCTGAGCTTCTGTGAACTCATCATCTGTCCTTCCTCGTGGCCCAGCCCATGATATCTAACATTGTAGCACTTATTGCGCGCATCACACTCCCCAAGGAGATCAAGTGCTGCTAATGTGCAGGGCACATATCTTACATGACCACATGCCCAAAGTGCATTGCACAAAGCCTTGTCACTGCTAGATTTTTAGATAATACCCGTTGGCTGATGCTTGATCCATCAGCATGTATATACAGTAAAGTGGAATTAACCCATCAATTGAATGAATATCTCTTCTGTACCGTTTTATAGAGTTCAAGACTCTTTATTTTTACCACCTGAACTCTTACACATTTTCATTTCAATAATGAATAATTCTAATAACTAGTAATTATAATGATGTTCTCTGAGATGTAATAGCTTTGGTTGACTCACTTCACGTGTTCATAAACACACAGTGAATCATAGAAACACATCTTCATGGTCTTGCCTTTACAAAGCACCAGGCTTTTGTTTGACTGGTTTTTCATGGTGTCCTTGATTTGCTTCAGAGATTATATTTAAGAGAGAAGAAAGGCGGGAGGCACTTTACAATTCTACAAGCTACTGGCCCCAGCTCTGTGTGTGTATGCTGCTAGTTCCAGCAAACAAACAAACAAACAAACAAACAAAACACAATTCTTCCATGAAAAGACCTGGAAGAAACTTAAAATGCATATTGCTAAGTCAAAGAAGCCAGTTTGCAAAAGGTACATAATGTATGATTCCAAGTATATGATATTCTGAGGAAGGCAACACTATGGAGACAGTAAACAGATAAGTGGTTGCCAGGGGCTGGGGTGGGGGGGAGGAAGAATGAGCAGGTGGAGCACAGAGGATTTGAGGGCAGTGAAACAGTTCCGTATTGTACTACCATGGGGAATATGTGTCAAACACTGGCCAAAACCCATGGAATGTACACAAAGAGTGAACCCTAATGTAAACTATGGACTTTAGTTAATAATAATGTATCAGTAATGGCTCATCAATTGTAACAAATATACCACCACAGTAAGGCAATATATTACTACTGGTGAGGGGATGAGAGGATATATGGAAACTCTATCTGTACTTGCCACTCATTTTTCTGTAAACCTGAAATTGCCTCCCCCAAAGTTAAGTCTATTAATTTTTAAAATTCTTAGTTTAAATAATTTAAAGACAATAAAATGTATCCCAATTGTCAAGAGATGACGTCTTAGATATTTTACCCAGAAGACCATTTTGGACATATTGGGAGGTTGGAGAAAGACATTGCATGTACAGCTATTAAATTGATTGAAAGTAGACTGCACAAGCCAGAAATGACAGTTCATTCTTCTGAGCGCTTTTTCCAAATATGGGGCTTTTAAAATGATAATTTCTAAGGCTTCATCAAATTCAGTAAGTCAATACTAAAAAGATGGCAGAAGAGACAGTATTAAAAAATAGATCAGAACGTCTGTGGGAAGGTAGTTCAAGAGTGACCTGATTTTAATGTGCTCCCTCTACCAACCAATGATGTGTTAAGATAGTCCCCCGCACACCCCAGGCTCGCTCCTGATAGGACAACTGGGGTAAGCTATTTCCACAGATTCTTCTGTTTAGTGAAGCACTCTTTTGGATTTCTCACTAATCTCCAATCAACAAAATAAAAGTGAAACTGAAGCTCGTAGATAAATGGGTCTATTTGTTTTCATTTCAGTTACTGGTTTCATTAAAAAAAATTTTTTTTACTGTGAGTAAACAAGGGCTGGAAATAGAAGCACATATGCAGATTTATTTTTTAATCTTCCAGTTCCTATCCGCCGGCTGCTGTTCCTGAAATTGCTTGGCCCGTAACAGTGGCTGCCTCTAAGCTCCCAGCCAGAAGAAAGGAAGCAGAGATTCTCATCATTGGTTGGAGAGAGATCAGTGGTGGTGGGGCCACTTTTCTGAGTTAGGAAAACAGCTCCAGGTCTTCCCCTCTTTGGCACTGATGGATGGAGTCATTGTTTCTGGCACTGTAGCCATTTTTTTGTGCCTGGGGCTGTCGGCACAAAGCTGTTTGAGTCGGAGCTGTGTACCGAGCCATCCTGGCAATTCTGTGTTTTCAGCATTCTTTCAATGCAAGGAGTAAGAGGAATTGTAATTGAGGCTGCCTTTCTATAAATCATGTCACAGAGAGTGAACACATCCAAATGATGGGTACAGTAGGAACTTCCGTCCCTTGCCTGAAGACAGTGGTAGGGCTATGGGAAGTCAGTCTGAGGCATCTCTGTAGTTGCTGAGAAATACAGGGAGGAAGAAATGGAAAATGAATTTTAAGTTTTCTGGAAAACTTATGAACTCTGGATGGGGATTGGGGTGGGGTGCAAACTGCAAGAAATCATCAAACCTCAGACTCCAGCTGGATATTGGAGGACAAGCTCACATACAGACTCCTTTCAGTGTGTCTTACCTGAGTGGGGCAAGGAGCTGGGAAGGCTCCATTTAGAGGACAAGCCAGCCACCCCTTTCCCAGCCTAATTATTTTCCTCTTTGTAATTTGACTCTCATGGCAACACTAGTTGGGTTTAGTATTCTTTGTACCATAATGTTAAAATCAGAAAGGAAAAGAAAATGGCAGAAGGGAGCATTTATATTGATATGTGATTCACACTCCATATATGATACGCAATAGCACACAACTAAGCTCTGGGTGGGAGTCCATTGAATAGACTCAGTATGACTTTCCTGGTTTCCCTTAAAGGGTTTTAGGCACACTTTTCTGTCCTTGTATCCATTTATGTAGCTAGGAGACCATTTGGCTATTGTCTTTCATTGTACTTTGAGTGTGAAATGCCGACACTGAAGGGCTGTGCTGCCACTTCACAGTCAGACAAAGATGTAAGCCCATCTTTCAGGGTTACTGGCTTTAAAGGGGACTCTAGCATTGATCTCATGGGACGCTCCTGACCCTTAAATGCAGAGGTTTCATAATACAGGGATGAGATAGGGGCAGAAGACATGGAAGAGATGAGGTTTTTGCCTGGCCTGGGTTTTTGCTTGATTATTTGCTTGAAGGTCTATGAGTTTTGCTTCGTTGGCCTAAGGGAGCTTCAGCAATGTCGAGCCCCACTCATTTTCCCTTGAAACCACCACCAGACTGGAGTTTCCACTCTAGGCATTTATCTAGAGAAAAGGCAGCCAAGGAGTGTGGAAAAACGTGTGTGTGTTCACAAACTTCTTAAGAATTGAACAGAGGCAGTTTTTGAATGCAGAGATTTCAGACATAATGTGTAGCAAACTGGGGCCTGTGTGTCCTGCATTGTAGGGCCAGGAACCTCTGCTTTGTGAGTGCAATGGTTTTGCAGTTTTTGTATTTTCTTGATTTCCCTCTTGTATTTCCATACAGTAAGTTCTCTCTGAAGATGTTGGCCTCTAACAGCTGTCCTGAAGGACCGAGGGAAAAAACTGTGTCTTCTTTTTCAGCGTCGTCTGTTAGACCTGGGACCAGAGAGAAAGGGAGAAACAAACTCTGAGGAAAAAGTATCCTGCCTTCTACAGGAAGTTGCCTCAAGAGAGCTGTTTTCCTTGGTCAGACCTTGGAGGAATTTGTGCTTTGTGTGTGGAGCCAGTTCCCTTGCTCAAGGGCTTTTAATTTTGTCGGCACCTCTTCCCCCCAAATCGCTCTTGGTTAGACATTAAAAGCCATAAGCACATCTGGGGACAAGTTCTGCAGATGCATGAGTGCATGTGAGCTGACGGTGGCTGATTGTCCTCTGAGCCAGGAGACCCTGACGTGGCCTTAATGGTATGGTGACTACTGGCCTGCTGGGCTAGGTTTCTCCTAAGCCTTTTCCCAAGGAGATCCTAATAGCAATTCAATCATCAGCTCAGCTACCTGAGCAGAAAACTTTTGACTTTTTCTGACACACACAAAATCATCCCTGTTTGGGTCTTTGGAGAAACTGGAGTTTCTGCAGATGAGGCATTTTGGATCTCATTCCAGTGCTTGTTCTGTACAGCACTGGACATTGCCTGACATTCTCCGGCTTCAGAACCTGCATTGAGATTAAAAAAAAAAATCACCTGTTTACTTTCTGTTTCCCCCGTAGACTTAAAGCTCCTGCAGGAAACTTGTGATTTATTTCTGTCTTATTTCTAGCATTTACTAGAGCATACACAGTAAGTAATTTATAAGCATTTGATGAGTACCTAGTACCTTTTTTATTTATTTTTCCTCTATCTTCATGCTTACACAGAATCTGATGAAGCTAATGCATGTAACTCCTGACACCCCTGCCCCCCGCACCAAAACTCTTCCCTTTCGCAGATATGAATTTCAGTAAAGGATGCCCTTTCTACAGGTTCAGAATCTTAACAGTCATCTCTTTCTCTCAGACCCAGCTCCAATGAGGCAGCAAATCTTGTTACTTCTACCTTCAAAACACATTCTGAATATGATACCTTTTCTCCTCCTCGCCCATTCGGTCGACAAAGTCCACAATCTCAGAGTTACGGTGGCTCCTCTTTTACTCTCAGACCTCACAGCCATTCCATTACTAAACTGTACTGACTTTATCCCCAGAATACTTCCAGTCCCTCTACCTCCCTAACTCTACCACTAACATGCTGGCCCCGCCACCTGCCTCTTCCTGGACCCCCACATCTCTCCTGTAGTTTCTCCACTTTCCCTTTGGCACCCTTACGTTCTGCTCTCCATAGAGAAACTAGGGATCTCTAAAACTTCAATGAGATCTTGGCAGCCTTCTTCTCAGTGCCTCTGTCCATTTCCATCATGCCTACAAGGAAGCCCCTGACATGCCTTTTACATGATGCTGTCCCTGGTTTTTCTAACTCCATCTCCCAGTGTGCACCGTCTTGCACTCTGCTGCAGCTGCAGTTGCCTGGTGTCTCCTAGGATACGCCACCTGGCCTGCCACTCTGGGGTCTTCTTCACTCTCCCTCTTTGTCTCCCTAGGTCACTCTCCTTCCGCTGTTCACATCTCCTGCTCTCTCATTCCTTTCAGGTTTCTGCTCATATGTTAGTTGTTCAGAGAATTCTTCCCTGCTAGCCTTAAAAATACTACTACTTCTCATGCTGTATCCCCTTATCTTGCTCTAACTTTCTTCTTGGCAGTTACCTCTGCAAGACATTATACAGTAATTATCATTTGCAGATTACATATTCACAAATTTACCTACTTGCTTAAATTTATTTGTAACGCCCAAATCAATATTCAAAATGTCCTGTTCATCTGTGGATGGGAACAAAGTGGCCAAAAATCTGAGTTCTCAGCTGAGGTTGAACAAGGTGATGCTCTGTCTCCTTGTTTCAGTTCTCAGACTGTAAGCAGTTGTCCTTTTGGGTCTTTTTGTGCCTTTTTTTTTTTTTGGTAATCTTGTGATTTTCTTTGGTGGTTTCGCTGTTTAAAATGGCCCCTAGGTGTAGTTCTGAGGGGCTGTGTAGTGTTGTAAGTATATGAATTAGGTAAGCTTTCTCCAGGCATCAGCGATTTCATGGCTATTGGCCATGATTTCAATGTTAATGACTTAAAAATGTATATTTTGAATAAAGTGTCTTTAAACAAGCACATCTACAACAAGGGTATGTATTGATTGTTTGATAAAGATGTTGTGACCAGAGACTTATAGGAACCTAACTGTATTTCCCTAGGAACAGTGGCTTAGTAATCACTACTGATACCATACTAATTACTACAAATAATGAGAATCGGCTATAAATATATATACATATACATGTACATATGCACATACACGTGTGTAATGTGTGTATCTGTTTGCTTATTGCCCATTTCTCCTGCTAACATGTAAATTCCATGAAGTCAAGGATCAGCAGACTTTCAGCATCGTGTTCTTTGCTGTATCCTTAGCACCTAGAAGTGCCTGGTTTATGGAAAGTGCTCACTAAATTACTAGTGATTAAATGGATGAAAAAAAATGAAATATAGTCAAGAATGTCTCAAGAAAAAAATCTGACAAGATAGTAGTTTCAGTCTGCCAGACATTTTCCTTTTATTAAGCACCATGCTCTCCCTAATCTTACCATAGACCTCCTTGTAAGGCAGGCATTCTTAGAATTCCTCTTTGCTCCCAACCCACCCAAGGGGCCTGACTAAGCTCACAGCACAGACTGGCCCAGACTCTGCTCCAGGTTTCCATGTTCTGACTCTTGGCTTGTGTGGTTATTGAGCAGATGGGCCAAGAATCAGACACCTGGTTTGAATCTGACTTCCATACTTTGTGTTTTTGGGCATGTCCTCCCCAAATCTTCATTTTTGGTTCTGCAAAATGAAAATAAGTGGAGTTCCTCTACAGGGTACTAAATGGTAGTTTTGTAGAAATTAAATGGGAGGATATAAACCACTTAATGTAGTGCCTGACATATAATAAAAACTTGATAGGCTTATTATTATTATTGTATATTTTGGGATTCTGGTGTTAGATAAATAGGGCAAAGGATTGTGAAACCAAGCCAGGAGGCACTCAGGATAAAATTCCTGTCAGGACACCTTAACCAGTATGAAAGTTCATTACCTAAGAGCAGGCCTCAGCACGCTTTCTATAAAGGACTCAGTAGTAAGTATTTTGGGTTTTGCCAGCCATGTGATCTCTGTTGCAACAACTCAACTCTAAATGAGTCAGTACGACTATATTCCAATCAGACTTTCTTTACCAAAAGAGGAGGGCCATAGTTTGCCAGCCTCTATTTAGACTAATAGGTCTCAAACCTGTCTGCACATTAGAATCACCTGGGGGCTTTAAAAATACCTATGCCCAGGTAGTCCATTCCTAGAGTTTCTGATTTAATTTTTCTGAGACAAGGCCCAGGCCTCAGTATTGTTTAAAACTCCCAGGTGACTCTAATGCAGAGATGAGAACCACTGCTTTGGATCATTAAAGCTATGCCCAGAAGAACCTCCCAGCAGTTGCTGCCTTCCTGCCCCGACCCCAGCCCTTCCTCAACTCCACTCTATAACCCAGGGATCAGCATATTTTGAGTGCCTTGGGCAAACGTTGTCCAGGCTGTGGTAAGTCCCTTTGCTTAATGCACAGACCATATCACTTTTGTATCTAGAGGGAAGTCTAATTATCTGCGTAATAAATATATTGTACTTGCAGGGAACACAGTCCAGCTGTTACTGTGCATTTTGGCTGAAGTTATGCTTTTTGCTATTTAATTGTGTTCCAGCATTGGCAGTTGGACAGAATGGTTTTGAGTGGAAACAGCCTGCCTATTTCCATTGTCACGTCCATGGCTTCTGTGATGGAGCTAGGAGTGGGTTCCCAGGAGTCAAAAGGTGTCTGACTTAAGGTTAAGTCACGTTTTTCTAGTCACTCTTATCTCTAAAGAGCTCTGAATATTCAGTGGGACATTATCTACTTGTGGGAGGTTGGCTGAAGATAGGGGAGAAGTTTAACTATAAATGTCTAAGCTTCTCTAAGTATTATTTGGAACAGAGTTTCTCAGTTCTCAGTTTCTCAGCTCTCAGGTCCCCAAGCATTTACATTAGAATCATCTGCTAGCTTGTTAAACTTCAGGGCTCCCATTCTCGATCTTCTGAATTGGAATTTCTGGAGAGGTGCCTGAAATCTGCATTTTTAACAATGTATCCAGATAACTTTGAAATTTGAAAGCCACATTTTGGAGAAAGCCCTTCATCACACTTATATATGACAGAGATTGAGGAATTTAAAATCTTCTGCAAAGTGTCCCAGTTAGGGAATTGATAGAGCTAAGACTTGAAAGGAGGTCTGTGTATCAGCTAGCTTATGCTATGAAACCAAGTATCTCTAAATGTAGAGGCTTACACAATAAACATTCATTATCGATCACAACCCTGTGCGTTAGCTGGGTGATATTTCTGGTGTCAGCTAGGTTCATTCACACATCTGTAGTCAGCTGTGGTTGAGCAGGTAGCTGTTCTGACCTTGGCTGGACTCACTGTTACGTCTAGAGTTCAGTAGCTATCCCCTGGTGGAGATGGCTTCCATGGGATCCCTGGTTCTCGTCTGTGATCTGCGGCCTCTGTCATGCTAGCTTCGGCTTGTTCACCAGGGGTGACATCATTTCAAAAGATTAGAAGTGTCCAGTGCTTATTTTTTTATTGAAGTATAGTTGATATATAATATTATAGTGGTCTCAAGGGTACAACATAGCGATTCAACAGTTATCTACATTATTAAATCCTTACCCCAACGAGTGTAGTTACTATCTGTCAATAGAAAGGTGTTACAGAACTACTGTAGGGACTATATTCAAAATTGGGACACTGTAATATTTCAACTGCATTCTGATGCCAAAATGAGGTAAAAAGACAACTTTGATTCAAGGGGTGAAGAAATAAATTCTATCTCTTAAAGGGAGGTGAAAAATTGCTTCACAGAGGTTACAGATACAGGGAGGCTGACTGAATTCACGAAAGCCTGCCACACAGAGTCCTGGGCCTTTCCCACAACATTTGAGTGCCTTTAAAAAAGGTGTATCTGCCAGCTTTTACAAATATTAGGGAGTATCAGCAGTGACTATCCCTTGGGTTCTATTGTTAGGATTATTGCTCTTGGATGAAGAATCAAAAATTGTATATCTTAAAGAGGCTAAGAACTCATTGGTTTAAATCCCATCTGACACTTCAACTTCGTGATAGTATCACCTTAATCAAAATGCTCATCCATCTTGTACTCAAGCCATCCCCTAACTCCCTGAAGAGCTTGCTGCCAATGCGAGGCAGTTCTCCAGCCTCAGGGAGTTCTTTCCATTAGAATATTATTTCTTATATCAAGCCCACATTTACTTCTATCTGGATTTGACCTTTTGTCCTACTTCTGCTCTCTGATGCAACAGAGAAGAAAGTCTCATCATCCTTCCACAGAGTACCACTCCCCCACATTTGAAAATAGTTATAAAACTCTTTGCTCATTGGTCAGTTTTCTGTGCCAACAATCCCAAGTTTCTTTAATTTTTTTCCCCTAGGACATCGTTTGAGCTCCTTTATAATTCAGGTTGTTTCCTTGAAAGCACTCATTTCTCAATGGCAGCCAGGTGCTTTAGAATAACACTAATTTTACAGTCAGATGTCCTGGAATTCGCTTGGAGATTTTGAGAAAATTCACAGAACTCCTGGGACCTCCATGTTCTCCTCCAGGAAGCAGAGATAGAAATAACCATGCAACAGTGTTTCTTTTGTGTGGGTTAAACCAGACACTATATACAAAAATGCCTGTCAGGGCAACTACTCCATAAATGTTAGTCTTCTACTTTTTTCTCTGAAAGTAAAGACTTTGAATTACACATTCTTTTTCCTTTAATATATTGAGTTTGAGTGAACTTAGATTTTCTGGCCATATATTAATACTAAAATAATGACCATATTTAAACATCCACCTGGAGGTATGTTTCAAAAGGTGTTTCATATGGTAGGGATAGTAAAGTTTCTATTTCTTCTAAATTGAAAGCAGGTATTATTGTTGATACTTAGGTATAGTAATTTAAATTGAATGCATGACCTAAAACTAAGAGATATAAGTTATCTCCACCTCTTTCAGAATCAGACCTTCAGGAAGGAAAAACAAATCTGAACTTGGAGAAGAGTTAAGGACAAATTAGTTGCCGGGGAAAGGCTAGGGAAGTAGGCGATAAAGTAGATGTTCATAATAGAATGTGATGTGAAACCAAAACCATTAAGGAGACAGAGAAGGCAAGTAAAGTGCAGAAGGAAATGTGGTTAGAACACATAAAGGCAGCTCACAGAGAAATAACATTTATGTTCAAAGGGTACTGCTTAATATGAGACATTTCTGAATTGGAATGTATAAAAATGAATAGAATCTGATTGCAAAGGGAGATGGTCAAGCGAGTAGGACGATGGAGACAAAAGAATGGGTTTTGATAAATATCATGTAAATTGTTTGTAAGATTATCTTATATGACTTTTAGCTCAGAATATACTTTTCAGTACAAAAGAGGATAAAACCGAATTGTGAAAATGATTTGTAAATAAAAGTGCTAGATAAATACAAGGTACAGTGTCATTCGTGCATGGTATGTCCAAATGAGCCATTATTCCTGTGAGGTTATATTAATTTGTTTTTCCCCTAAACCAAAAAAAAAAAGACAGCACAATACAATAAAAAGAGCATTGAGGTGGGTGTCAGGACCTTGGCTTTGAATCCAACTCCACAGCTAGATCTGCGCATCAGGCAAGTCGCTTAGTTTCTCTGAACGTTAGATTCCCCATGTGTGAAAAGAATTGACCAGATTTTCTCTAAGGCCACTTCCAGCTATGAAAGTTTATTATTTTCTGACTCTATGTTGTTGGGCAGCCCAGTGGCAATTTCTGTGTGTGTGTGTGTGTGTGTGTGTGTGATTTGTGGGGGGATTCAGGATTTCAGATGGGATTCCTCTCATCAGGAGCCTCTGATCCATTTGAAGAGATTATGTGAAGTTTTGATGCATAAGTGAATGAAGGAATAGATTAAATGTTTGTTTAGATGAATTAAATAAAAACAATTTGATCGCTTATAAGAGAAACCTGTTACTAGAATCTGGTTGAACATTAGGTGTTAAATATGAGAAAAGAGATACGATTTATAGGATACTCATCCCTTCTCACCATCCTCTTCTCACTAATTTGCTTAAAAATAGTTCTTTAGTTTTCCTTATGTAATCTTGCCTCTTTGGCCAAGTGTGACCAAGGATAGCTTCATACAAGGGAGACAGTTTGAACTATATTAAGATAAGTATAAACTTTATAGACAAACTTGGGAAAGGAAGGGGACCTTTCAGACAGAAAGAATAGAGCCTTAAAAGACTTGAAAAGCGATATTCTTGTATTCATTCAGCAAGTATTTATTGAGCATCTGTTCTCCTGCACTGGTGCTCCTGGATCTACTAAAGTAGCAATCCTCACTACCTAGAAAGGAAGACAGATATTGATCATGTAAGTGCACAAATGTATAATTTCATACTTGGATGAAAATTATAACATTAGAGAATAGAGACCATAGGAGTGGATGACAGGTGGACCTGGTTCAATCTGGAGCAAAGGGTGACCAGCGAGGACTTCCCTTGGGAATACTTCTGCTGATACCTGACATATGAGTGGCAGTTTGGTACGTGAATGGAAAGACGGGGAAGTGTTGAGCGGGAGGAGGGCGTTTCAGGTAGAGGAGCAGCATGTGCCAAATCCCTGAGACCGGAGAGCCCGTGGCCCATCTGGGAAGACGGAAGAGGGTCAGTGTGGCTGGAACTTGGAAAATAAGGGGAGGAAAAGGCAGGTGGGAAATGAGCATGGAATCACCCTGTTGATGGAGTGTGGATACCAATACTTTCACTTGTCAGCTTTTACATGCCCAGCGGGAGGAAAGCACTCCATACCGGGACAGGCACTGGGGAGTTGGGGAAGCACCATCTGTGCTTCGTGTTCTCAGATGGGCTTTTGTGTTATTAAATGTGTTCTCACCAGCAGGTCTAGCAGGGAGTAGGACACTGACTTGGGAAATAGAAGGCTTTGGTTATCCAAATACCCATGTGGCCTCAGAAATTGGGGGCATAGTTAGGAGGAGAAGACTAAGGAGTCATACAGAAGCCATGGCCATGGTGAGGCTTGCTGTGTTAGCTGACAGGGTCTGATGAAATAGCTTTCTTGCAATCATGGCATCACCAAAATGGTGTATTTTTCTCTCCTCCGTTCATTATAATTAAAGAGACTTAACTGACAATTCCGACCATAGGGTGACTCCTCATATCCAGTCCAGAATTCCAGTTGCTGAAGGAACCAAGAAATGACCACATCCCCCCTTGTGGTCACCCTGCACAAAGCACAACAGTTAAATGGTCATTCCTGTCATTAGCACCTGGCCCCTCATCTGGCATCAGACATTCTTGGCATCACAGCCCCCTCCTTTCAAACTGGGGCTCAAAATGCACCCCTGGGAGCCATGGTGGAGAGGACATATAATAGGTAGAGTGTCATTCTGCAGGGTCCACTCCACTTGAAAATTTGTGAAGAAATTTATCTTTAAGTCTAAGCACAGATTTATTCTAGAATGAACCGCAAAATACCCATGGAATTTTAAGGTGAGAAGTAGAGACTTGAAAATATTTGCCCTTAAGTCAGACTGCTTCAGGTCAAACTTCAAGATTCCTGATGAAATGCTTTATCTTTTTGCATCTTGGAGAGGTTTTGATGAAACACATTGAGAAGCACTGAGTCTTAAACTGTGTTTGATACTGTTTATAGGATATCCTGTGTCTTTCTCACCAATTTCCTGTAGGAATGCCCTTATCAGTTTGCTTTTAAAAGTAGTTCTTCAGTTTTTTTGGTGCTGTAATCTTGTCTCTTTTAGGTTTCAAGGGAGGATGTTTCAAAATTTGATAAGCAAGTGTGTATGTGCCTACATTTCTCTGCTTTTATTGCCTTCACGCTGCAGGCCCATCTTATTTTATCCTCACACCCACACTCTTGTGGAGTTGCTTCCTCCTCTTCCTCTTAGATGCTTTAGATGACCTTGTTTGGATCCTTTTCCATCTCTGTTCTTTCCCTTATTAAGGGTGGCGGTTAGACCAATGTGCACTGATCCAGGGCCAAGTGAATTGTACTTTTAGAGGAGGATGAGATAATGTTTCTGTTTCATTTCCAGCATCTTCCCTAATGACTAGAATTTTTCACCTTTGTTAGCTGCAGTGTTTTGGGGGAACTTATCCTTCAGGCCAGCTCCTGTCATCCATTATGACTCAGCTCATGGCCCAGCGCCGAGCCCTGCAGAGCTGACCAGTCCTTCCTTGGAGTCTCTCGGCACTGTCTGCCTCCATTGGCATGCGCCTCATTGTGCCCTGCTGTACCTACCTGCTGGTGTGTCTGTCTTCCCATCCAGGTTTTGAGTTTCTGGAGGTCGGGGAACCTTGTGTTATTTACCTTTATATCACTATACCTAGTACTGAGCCTAGCACATGCTAGGTACTCAGTGAATACTAAAGAAGTTGAGTGAAAGGATTCGAGTTAATTAACTACTTAATTAACTCGAATTTGCAGTAATTTTGAGGTCCTTTTGTTCGGTGGCATCCAGTGTCAGAGAATAAGGAAGCATGAAATAAGGGGATGTATCTTGTGACCCAGATTCTTACAAATGGAATGGAGAGACTTCCAGGTATGGTGGCCAGATAAAATCAGGACACCCAGTTAAATCTGAATTTGAAGTAAATGACATTTTGAAAAATTATAAGTTTATCCCTAGTGTTACATACATACATGCAAATTGTTTTTTTCTGAAATTCAAAGTACCTGGCATTCTGTATTTTTGTTTGCTAAGTCTGGCAACCCTACGTTAAGGTCAGAAGGTCCCACTCTCTTCTTCAGGCAGTTGTAGATCTACACTAAGATTCAGGTCACAAACTTGTGGCTCTTGGGCAGCATCTGTCCACCTGTGTCAAGACATGTCTTACTTGCTCTGCAGTACATTTAAATTTTTAATTTGGAAAAATTGAAAAATATAAAGATTTCCCATAAAAATATGAATTTTCAGGTTTTCTTGAAAAATGATAAAGCCTGACCAAACTGGATCAGCCTTCCTGTTCAGCTAAGGAACAGCTAAGTCTGTTCTTAGGTGGAGAATGAGCTCTCTGAATTCCCTATTTCTCCTCAGCATTGTGACGAAATATCATCTGCCAAATATTATCCTACTGGCACTGCATTTCCCTTAAGGTTGAGAGGAAAGTGAAACATTTTTTGAACTTGTATTTCTATCAAAAACAGGAAAACAAAAGACAGCTTTAGTGTGCCATGTGTTTTAGTAAAACTGGGGAACGTCTTCATGGGTAAGCAAAGAAACATCCTTAGTGTGTTTAGTACCAGCAAAAAGAACCCGTGTCAGAGGAATATAAATAACGGTACGATTTTTTCTTATGCAGTCCGAGGACTGACAGCATTTGCATTGTTGACCTCCACAAGAATGTAAGATCCCTGAGGGCAGAGACTTCTTGTCTGTTGATTTACTGATGTATCCTAAACCAGAAGAGTGCTTGATTCTTAACAGTCATTTGGTCAATCTTTTTTTTATCATTCTTTTTTAATAATAATTTATTTTGGTATCATTAATCTACAATTACATGTGCAATATTATGGTTATTAAACTACCCCCTTCACCAGGTCCCCCCACCAACCTCATTACAGTCACTGTCCATCAGCGTAGTGAGATGCTATAGAATCACTACTTGTCTTCTCTGAGTTGTACAGCTCTCCCCATGTCCCCCCAACATTACGTCTGCAAATCATAATGCCCCTTTTTCCCTCTTATGCCTCCCTTCCCACCCATCTTCCCCAGTCCCTTTCCCTTTGGTAACTATTAGTCCGTTCTTGGGTTCTGTGAGTCTGCTGCTGTTTTGTTCCTTCAGTTTTTTTCTTTGTTCTTCTACTCCACATATGAGTGAAATCATTTTATACTTGTCTTTTTCGGCTTGGCTTATTTCATTGAGCATAATACCCTCTAGCTCCATCCATGTTGTTGCAATGGTAGGATTTGTTTTCTTCTTAGGGCTGAATAATATTCCATTGTGTATATGTACCACATCTTCTTTATCCATTCATCTACTGATGGACACTTAGGTTGCTTCCATTTCTTGGCTATTGTAAATAGTGCTGCGATAAACATAGGGGTGCATCTGTCTTTTCAAACTGGGCTACTGCAGTCTTAGGGTAAATTCCTAGGAGTAGAATTCCTGGGTCAAATGGTATTTCTATTTTGAGTTTTTTGAGGAACCTCCATACTGCTTTCCACAATGGTTGAACTAATTTGCAGTCCCACCAGCAGTGTAGGAGGGTTCCCTTTTCTCCACATCCTCGCCAACATTTGTTGTTGTTTGTGTTTTGGATGTTGGCCATCCTCACTGGTGTGAGGTGATATCTCATTGTGGTTTTAATCTGCATTTCTCTGATGATTAGCGATGTGGAGCATCTTTTCATGTGCCTGTTGGCCATCTGAATTTCTTCTTTAGAGAAGTGTCTATTCATGTCCTGTGCCCATTTCTTAATTGGATTATTTACTTTATGTTTATTGAGGAGCGTGAGTTCTTTATATATTTGGATGTCAACCCCTTATCGGATACATCATTTATGAATATATTCTCCCATGCTGTAGGATGTCCTTTGCTGTACAGAAGTTTTTCAGCTTGATATAGTCCCACTTGTTCATTTTTGCTTTTGTTTCCCTTGCTCGGGGAGATATGTTCATAAAGAAGTCGCTCATGTTTATGTCTAAGAAATTTTTGCCTATGTTTTTTTCTAAGAGTTTTATGGTTTCATGACTTACATTCAGGTCTTTGATCCATTTTGAGTTGACTTTTGTGTACGGGGTTAGACAGTAGTCCAGTTTCATTCTCTTACATGTAGCTGTCCAGTTTTCCTACACCAGCTGCTGAAGAGGCTGTCATCTCCCCATTGTATATCCAAGACTCCTTTATCAAATATTAGTTGACTGTGTATGTTTGGGTTAATGTTTGGATTTTCTATTCTGTTCCACTGGTCTGTGGGTCTGTTTTTGTGCCAATACCAAATTGTCTTGATTACTGTGGCTTTGTAGTCGAGCTTGAAGTCAGGGAGCGTAATTCCCCCTGTTTTATTCCTCCTTCTCAAGATTGCTTTGGCTATTCAAGGTCTTTTGTGGTTCCATATGAATTTTAGAATTATTTGTTCCAGTTCATTGAAGAAAGCTGTTGGTATTTTGATAGGGATTGCATTGAATCTGTAGATTGCTTTAGGTACTATAGCCATTTTGACAATATTTATTCTACCTAGCGAAGAGCATGGGATGAATTTCCATTTGTTAGTGTCCTCTTTAATTTCTCTTAGGAGTGTCTTGTAGTTTTCAGAGTACAGGTCTTTCACTTCCTTCGTTAGGTTTATTCCTAGGTATTTTATTCTTTTTGATGCAATTGTGAATGGAATTGTTTTTCTTATTTCTCTTTCTGTTAGTTCATCATTAGTGTATAGGAAAGCAACAGATTTCTGTGTGTTAATTTTGTATCCTGCATCTTTGCTGAATTCAGATATTAGTTCTAGTAGTTTTGGAGTGGAGTCTTTAGGATTTTTTATGCACAGTATCATGTCATCTGCAAATAGTGACAATTTGACTTCTTCTTTACCAATCCGGATGCCTTGTATGTCTTTGTTTTGTCTGATTGCCATGGCTAGGAAATCCAGTACTATGTTGAATAACAGTGGAGAGAGTAGGCATCCCTGTCTTGTTTCCGATCTTAGATGAAAAGCTTTCAGCTTCTCGCCATTAAGTATGATGTTATCTGTGGATTTGTCATATATAGCCTTCATGATGTTGAGGTATTTGCCGTCTATACCCATTTTGTTGAGAGTTTTAATCAGGAATGGATGCTGAATTTTGTCAAATGCTTTTTCAGCATCTATGGAGATGATCATGTGGTTTTTGTTCTTCTTTTTGTTGATGTGGTGGATGATGTTGATGGATTTTCGAATGTTGTACCATCCTTGCATCCCTGGGATGAATCCCACTTGATCATGGTGTATGATCCTCTTGATGTATTTTTGAATTCGGTTTGCTAATATTTTGTTGAGTATTTTTGCATCTACGTTCATCAGAGATATTGGTCTGTAATTTTCTTTTTTGGTGAGGTCTTTGCCCGGTTTTGGTATTAGAGTGATGCTGGCTTCATAGAATGAGTTTGGAAGTATTCCCTCCTCTTCTATTTTTTGGAAAACTTTAAGGGGAATGGGTGTTATTTCTTCTCTATATGTCTGGTAGAATTCAGAGGTGAATCCATCAGGTCTGGGGGTTTTGTTCTGGGGTAGTTTTTGATTACCGATTGAATTTCGTTGCTGGTGATTGGTCTGTTTATTTTTTCTGTTTCTTGCTTGGTCAGTCTTGGAAGGTCATATTTTTCTAAGAGGTTGTCCATTTCTTCTATGTTTTCCAGCTTGTTAGCATATAGATTCTCATAATATTCTCCTGTTATTCTTTGCATTTCTGGGGTCCGTTGTTATTTTTCCTTTCTCATTTCTGAATCTCTTTATGTGTGTAGATTGTCTTTTTCTCTTAATGAGTCTGGCTAGGGGTTTATCTATTTTGTTTATTTTTTCAAGGAACCAGCTCTTGGTTTCATTGATTTTTTTCTATTGTTTTATTCTTCTCAATTTTATTTATTTCTTCTCTGATCTTTATAATGTCCCTTCTTCTGGTGACTTTGGGCCTCGTTTGTTCTTCTTTTTCCAATTTCAGTAATTGTGTCTTTAGACTGTTCACTTGGGATTGTTCTTCCTTCTTTAAATAGGCCTGGACTGAAATATACTTTCCTCTTAGAACTGCCTTTGCTGTGTCCCACAGAAGTTGTGGCTTTGTGTTGTTGTTGTCATTAGTCTCCATATATTTTTTGATTTCTGTTTTGATTTGGTCGTTAACCCATTGATTAATTAGGAGAATGTTGTTAAGTCTCAATGTATTTGTGAGCCTTTTTGTTTTCTTACTAAAATTTATTTCTAGTTTTATACCTTTGTGATCTGAGAAGTTGGTTGGTAGGATTTCAATGTTTTTGAATTTACTGAGGTTCTTTTTGTGGCCTAGTATGTGGTCTATTCTGGAAAATGTTCCATGTGCACTTGAGAAGAATGTGTATCCTGCTGCTTTTGGGTGCAGAGTTCTGTAGATGTCTGTTAGGTCCATCTGTTGTAGTGTGTTGTTCAGTGCCTCTGTGTCTTTACTTATTTTCTGTCTGGTTGATCTGTCCTTTGGAGTGAGTGTTGTGTTGAAGTCTCCTAAAATGAATGCTTTTCTGTCTATTTCCTCCTTTAATTCTGTTAGTATTTGTTTCACATATGCTGGCGCTCCTGTGTTGGGTACATATATATTTGTAATGGTTATATCTTCTTGTTGGACTGACCCCTTTATCATTATGTAATGTCCTTTTTTATCTCTTGTTACTTTCAAATACAAGTAATGCCACACCTGCTTTTTTCTCTTGTTGTTTGCATGAAGTATCTTTTTCATCCCTGCACTTTTAGTCTGGGGATATCTTTGGGTTTGAGATGAGTCTCTTGTAAGCAGCATACAGATGGGTCTTGCTTTTTTATCCATTCTGTTACTCTGTCTTTTGATTGGTGCATTCAGTCTATTTATATTTAGGGTGATTATTGATAGTTATGTACTTATTGCCATTGCTGGCTTTGGATTTGTGGTTACCAAAGGTTCAAGGGTTGCGTCTTTCCTATCTAACAATCTAACTTAACTTTCTTGTTAAGTTATTGTAAACACAGTCTGATGTTTCTTTATTTCTCTCCCTTCTTATTCTTCCTCCACCATTCTGTATATTCTAGGTGTTTTATTCTTTGCCTTTAGTTAGTATTTGGATGGTCTGCTTTCTTTGCTATGATTTTATTTTCTCTGGTGACATCTTTTTAGCTTTAGGGGTTTTTCCTTCTAGAGCAGTCCGTTTAAGATATCCTGTAGTGGTGGCTTATGAGAGGCCAACTCTCTCAACTTTCGTTTGTCTGGAAATTGTTTAATCCCTCCGTCATAGTTAAATGATAATCGTGCTGGATACAATATTCTTGGTTCGAGGCCCTTCTGTTTCATTACGTTAAATATATCATGCCAGGACTTCCGGGAAGATGGCGGTGTGAGCAGGGTGGCAGAAATCTCCTCCCAACACTATATTTAACTACGAAAACACAGCAAATGCATCTATTCCTAAAAGAGAGACAAGAACACACAGGAAAGCGCACAGCGTGCAGCAACACCCGAAAGGACTCGGCACCCCAAGAGGCGGGTAAGATACAGAGCCGCGACCCGGCGGGACCCGACCCCTCCCCCACCCCAGCGCACCATCGGGGGGAGAGGATTCAGAGCCGGGAGGGAGTGGAAGTACACCCCGAGAAGTAGCCAGCCCTGGTGATCTGCGCGGGGAGCGTTGACCCACATTGCGCAGTGCAGCGGAGATTGGAGAGACAGAGGGGCAGGGTCTGAACGGGGAATGCGCCAGGGTGCTTGTAGCCGGCTCCTGGGAAGGAAAAAAAAAAGCGCGCGCTTTCTTCAGCGGTCTTAAAGAGACAGGAGCCCAGTGGAGGAGCCGGATCGCCCCAGCACACTCAGCCCAGCAGGCTGGGAGTCCTGGGGAGTTTCAGACGCCTTAGCTGGCGACTGAGGAAGCGTAGCCATACTTACACTTCTCACTGAGATCAACAGCCTCCCAGTCGTTCCCACCCCTGCCAGAGCGATAAAGGGCCCTGCAGAGCGGCGCAGTCACAGCTGTGGAATAGTGGGGCAACAGCGCCACCTACAGCATTCCCACAGAATCTACGTCCAGTGGGCATTTTTTTTGTTTTTCTTGTTTTGTTTTTGTTTTTTCTTTTCTTTCTTTTTTTCTTTCCTTCTTTTGTTTTCTTTTTTTTTCTCTTTTTTTTCTTCTCTTTTTAAAGTCTTAAAGAGCCCAGCTGACATACGTGGCAACTATCAGTGACCAATTCTGTAGCCATGAAAAGACAGAGGAATATGGTTCAGACCAAAATCAACCAGAAAACCCCAGAGAGGGAGTCTGAAGGGATGGAAATGCACAGTCTTCCTGAAAAAGAATTCAGAATAAAAGTCATAACCATGCTGATGGACCTACAGAGAAATGTGCAAGAGCTGAGGGACGAAGTGAGGGAAGTGAGGAAAGACAATGCAGAAATTAGACAAGCGATCGACGGGCTTAACAGCAGAATGGATGAGATGCAAGAGACTGTTAATGGAATGGAATATAGAGAACAGGAGTACAGAGCAGCTGAGGCAGAGAGAGATAAAAGGATTTCTAAGAATGAAAGAATATTAAGAGAACTGTGTGACCAATCCAAACGGAACAATATTCGCATTATAGGACTACCAGAGGAAGGAGACAGAGAAAAAGGGATAGAAAGTGTCTTTGAAGAAATAATTGCTGAAAACTTTCCCTCGCTGGGGAAGGAAGTAGTCTCGCAGTCCACCGAAGCTCATAGATCTCCCAACACAAGGGACCCAAGGAAGACAACACCAAGACACATAATAATTAAGATGGCAAAGATCAAAGATAAAGCCAGGGTATTAAAGGCAGCTAGAGAGAGAAAAAAGATCACCTACAAAGGAAAACCCATCAGACTATCATCAGACTTCTCAACAGAAACCTTACAGGCCAGAAGAGAATGGCACGATATATTTAACGTTATGAAACAGAAGGGCCTCGAACCAAGAATATTGTATCCAGCATGATTATCCTTTAAATATGATGGAGGGATTAAACAATTTCCAGACAAACGAAAGTTGAGAGAGTTGGCCTCTCATAAACCACCACTACAGGATATCTTAAATGGACTGCTCTAGAGGGAAGTACTCCTAAGGCTAAAAAAATGTCACCAGAGAAAATAAAATCATAGCAAAGAAAGCAGACCATCCAAATACTAACTAAAGGCAAAGAATAAAACACCTATTACAGAAAGAATGGAGGAGGAGGAATAAGAAGGGAGAGAAATAAAGAAACATCAGACTGTGTTAACAATAACTTAACAAGAAAGTTAAGTTAGATTGTTAGATAGTAAAGAAGCAACCCTTGAACCATTGGTAACCACGAATCTAAAGCCAGCAATGGCAATAAGTACATACCTATCAGTAATCATCCTAAATGTCAATGGACTGAATGCACCAATCAAAAGACACAGAGTAACAGAATGGATAAAAAAGCAACCCATCTGTATGCTGCCTACAAGAAACTCACCTCAAATCCAAAGATATACACAGACTAAAAGTGAAGGGATGGAAAAAGATATTTCATGCAAACAACAAAGAGAAAAAAGCCGGTGTTGCAGTACTTGTATCAGACAAAATAGACTTCAAAACGAAGAAAGTAGCAAAAGATAAAGAAGGACATTACATAATGATAAATGGGTCAGTCCAACAAGAAGATATAACCATTATAAATATATATGCACCCCACACAGGAGCACCAGCATATGTGAGACAAATACTAACAGAATTAAAGGAAGAAATAGACAGCAATGCAAACATCTTAGGAGACTTCAACACAACACTCACTCCAGAGGACAGATCAACCAGACAGAAAATAAGTAAAGACACAGAGGCACTGAACAACACACTAGAACAGATGGACCTAACAGACATCTACAGAACTCTACACCCAAAAGCTGCAGGATACACATTCTTCTCAAGTGCACATGGAACATTTTCCAGAATAGACCACATACTAGGCCACAAAAAGAACCTCAGTAATTTCAAAAATATTGAAATCCTACCAACCAACTTCTCAGATGACCAAGGTATAAAACTAGGAATAAATTTTAGAAATAAATCAAAAAGGCTCACAAATACATGGGAGACTTAACAACATTCTCCTAATTAATCAATGGGTTAACGACCAAATCAAAACAGAAATCAAAGAATATATTGAGACTAATGACAAAAACAACACAAAGCCACAACTTCTGTGGGACCCAGCAAAGGCAGTTCTAAGAGGAAAGTATATTGCAATCCAGGCCTATTTAAAGAAGGGAGAACATTCCCAAGTGAATAGTCTAAAGACACAATAGAGAAATTGGAAAAAGAAGAACAAATGAGACCCAAAGTCACCAGAAGAAGGGACATAATAAAGATCAGAGAAGAAATAAATAAAATTGAGAAGAATAAAACAATAGAAAAAAATCAATGAAAACAAGACCTGGTTCTTTGAAAAAATAAACAAAATAGATAAACCCCTAGCCAGACTCATTAAGAGAAAAAGAGAATCTACACACATAAACACAATCAGAAATGAGAAAGGAAAAATCACGACGGACCCCACAGAAATACAAAGAATCATAAGAGAATATTATGAGAACCTATATGCTAACAAGCTGGAAAACATATAAGAAATGGACAACTTCTTAGAAAAATACAACCTTCCAAGACTGACCAAGCAAGAAACAGAAAAACTAAACAAACCAATCACCAGCGACAAAATCGAATTGGTAATCAAAAAACTACCCAAGAACAAAACCCCCGGGCCTGATGGATTCACCTCTGAATTCTACCAGACATATAGAGAAGAAATAACACCGATTCTCCTTAAAGTTTTCCAAAAAATAGAAGAGGACGGAATACTTCCAAACTCATTCTATGAAGCCAGCATCACTCTAATACAAAAACCGGGCAAAGACCTCACCAAAAGAGAAAATTACAGACCAATATCCCTGATGAACGTAGATGCAAAAATACTCAACAAAATATTAGCAAACCGAATTCAAAAATACATCAAGAGGATCATACACCATCATCAAGTGGGATTCATCCCAGGGATGCAAGGATGGTCCAACATTCGAAAATCCATCAACATCATCCACCAAATCAACAAAAAGAAGAACAAAAACCACATGATCATCTCCATAGATGCTGAAAAAGCATTTGACAAAATTCAGCATCCATTCATGATTAAAACTCTCAACAAAATGGGTATAGACGGCAAATACCTCAACATCATAAAGGCTATATGTGACAAACCCACAGATAACATCATACTTAATGGCGAGACACTGAAAGCTTTTCATCTAAGATCGGGAACAAGACAGGGATGCCCACTCTCTCCACTGTTATTCAACATAGTACTGGAGTTCCTAGCCACGGCAATCAGACAAAACAAAGACATACAAGGCATCCAGAGTGGTAAAGAAGAAGTCAAATTGTCACTATTTGCAGATGACATGATACTGTACATAAAAAACCCTAAAGACTCCATTCCAAAACTATTAGAACTAATATCTGAATTCAGCAAAGTTGCAGGATACAAAATTAACACACAGAAATCTGTTGCTTTCCTATACACTAATGATGAACTAACAGAAAGAGAAATCAGAAAAACAATTCCATTCACAATTGCATCAAAAAGAATAAAATACCTAGGAATAAACCTAACGAAGGAAGTGAAAGACCTGTACTCTGAAAACTACAAGACACTCCTAAGAGAAATTAAAGAGGACACTAACAAATGGAAATGCATCCCATGCTCTTGGCTAGGAAGAATAAATATTGTCAAATTGGCTATACTACCTAAAGTAATATACAGATTCAATGCAATCCCTATCAAATTACCAACAGCTTTCTTTAATGAATTGGAACAAATAATTCTAAAATTCATATGGCATCACAAAAGACCCCAAATAGCCAAAGCAATCCTGAGAAGGAGGAATAAAACAGGGGGAATTACACTCCCTGACTTCAAGCTCGACTACAAAGCCACAGTAATCAAGACAATTTGGTATTGGCACAAAAACAGACCCAGAGACCAGTGGAACAGAATAGAAAATCCAAACATTAACCCAAACATATACAGTCAATTAATATTTGATAAGAATGCCTTGGATATACAATGGGGAGATGACAGCCTCTTCAGCAGCTGGTGTTGGAAAAACTGGACAGCTACATGTAAGAGAATGAAACTGGACTACTGTCTAGCCCCATACACAAAGGTAAACTCAAGGTGGATCAACGACCTGAATGTAAGTCATGAAACCATAAATCTCTTAGAAAAAAACATAGGCCAAAGTCTCTTGGACATAAACATGAGCGACTTCTTCATGAACATATCTCCCTGGGCAAGGGAAACAAAAGCAAAAATGAACAAGTGGGACTATATCAAGCTGAAAAACTTCTGTACAGCAAAGGACACCATCAGTAGAACAAAAAGACATCCTACAGTATGGGAGAATATATTCATAAAAAACGTATCTGATAAAGGTTGACATCCAAAATATATAAAGAATTCATGCACCTTAACAAACAGAAAGCAAATAATCCAATTAAGAAATGGGCAGAGGACATGAATAGACACTTCTCTAAAGAAGAAATTCAGATGGCCAACAGGCACATGAAAAGATGCTCCACATCGCTAATCATCAGAGAAATGCAGATTAAAACCACAATGAGATATCACCTCACACCAGTGAGGATGGCCAACATCCAAAACACAAACAACAACAAATGTTGGCGAGGATGTGGAGAAAAGGGAACCCTCCTACACTGCTGGTGGGACTGCAAATTAGTTCAACCATTGTGGAAAGCAGTATGGAGGTTCCTCAAAAAACTCAAAATAGAAATACCATTTGACCCAGGAATTCCACTCCTAGAAATTTACCCTAAGAATGCAGCAGCCCGATTTAAAAGGATAGATGCACCCCTATGTTTATCGCAGCACTATTTACAATAGCCAAGAAATGGAAGCAACCTAAGTGTCCATCAGTAGATGAATGGATAAAGAAGATGTGGTACATATACACAATGGAATATTATTCATCCATAAGAAGAAAACAAATCCTACCATTTGCAACAACATGGATGGAGCTAGAGGGTATTATGCTCAGTGAAATAAGCCAAGCCGAAAAAGACAAGTATAAAATGATTTCACTCATATGTGGGTTATAAGAACAAAGAAAAAATACTGAAGGAACAAAACAGCAGCAGACTCACAGAACCCAAGAACGGACTAATAGTTACCAAAGGGAAAGGGACTGGGGAAGATGGGTGGGAAGTGAGGGATAAGAGGGAAAAAGGGATATTACGATTAGCAGATATAATGTTGGGGGGGCACGGGGAGGGCAGTACAACTCAGAGAAGACAAGTAGTGATTCTATAGCATCTCATTACGCTGATGGACAGTGATTGTAATTTGGTTGGTGGGGGGACCTGATGAAGGGGTAGTTTTATAACTGTAATATTGCACATTTAATTGTAGATTAATGATAATAAAATAAATTATATTAAAAAAATATATATCATGCCATTCTCTTCTGGCCTGTAAGGTTTCTGTTGAGAAGTCTGATGGTAGTCTGATGGGTTTTCCTTTGTAGGTGATCTTTTTTCTCTCTGTACCTGCCTTTAATACTCTGTCTTTATCTTTGATCTTTGACATTTTAATTATTATGTGTCTTGATGCTGTCTTCCTTGGGTCCCTTGCGTTGGTAGATCTGTGCGCTTCCGTGGACTGCAAGACTATTTCTTTCCCCAGCATGGGAAAGTTTTCAGCAATTATTTCTTCAAAGACACTTTCTATCCCTTTTTCTCTCTCTTTATCCTCTGTTACTCTTATAATGTGAATACTGTTCCGTTTGGATTGGTCACACAGTTCTCTTAATATTCTTTCATTCCTTGAGATCCTTTTATCTCTCTCTACCTCGGCTTCTCTGTATTCCTTTTCTCTGATTTCTATTCCATTAACAGTCTCTTACATCTCATCCAGTCTGCTGTTAGGCCCATCCATCGCTTGTCTGATTTCTGCATTGTCTTTCCTCACTTCCCTCACTTCGTCCCTCTGCTCTTGCACATTTCTCTGTAGGTCCATCAGCATGGTTATGACTTATTCTGAATTCTTTTAAAGGAAGATTGTGCATTTCCATCCCTTCAGACTCCCTCTCTGGGGTTGTCTGGTTGATCTTAGTCTGGACCATATTCCTTTCTCTTTTCATGGCTGTAGACGTGGTCACTGGTAGTTGCCACGTATGTTAGCTGGGCTCTTTAATACTTTAAAAAGAAAAAAGAAAAAAAGAAAAGAAAAGAAAGAATGAAAAAAAAGAAAGAAAAGAAAAGAAAAAAGAGAAACCAAACCAAAACAAAACAGAAAACAAAACAAAACAACAAAAAAGAAAGAAAAAAAAGGAAACCCCCCCCCCCGGGAGTAGATTCTGTGGGGATGCTGTAGGTGGCGCTGTTGCTCCACTATTCTGCAGCCGTGGCCGTGCCGCTCTGCAGGGCCCTTTGTAGCTCTGCCTTGTGTGGTGCCGTGTCCTCTCAGGTGTAGCTGCATGCTGTGTGCTTTCCTGTGTATTCTGGTCTCTTTTTAAAAATCGTTGTGTTTGCTGTATTTTCGTAGATATATATAGTTTTGGTTGAAGATTTCTGCTGCCCTGCTCACACCGCCATCTTCCCGGAATGGTCAATGTTTTTTAAATGAAGGAATGATTGAAGAGAAAGATAAAACCTCTATAGGTAAAAATCTTTAACAAGGGAAGAAAAATGTTGTCTTCTACAAAAGAATGGTATGACAGGGCGAATTTCTATGTCTTCTTTATAAATATCTCTATGGTATAGATGCCTTCTATCTCCCAAGGGAAAGGAAAAGGGCTGCCGAGGACAGAAGCTCTTGTCTATGTACTTAGAGCCTGTTAGAAGGACATTGTGTGGGATTGTTTCCACCTATTATCCAGAGGGGGGTGTTTGGTGAATATCTGAGGAAAGAACCAGAAACACATATTGGAAAAAACTCTTCTCTGTGACTCTGGTTTCTCTCCTGCTTACTGTGAATGCTGCCACAACCCAGGGGATTCTCCCAGCAGCTGTACATAGCCCAGCCAAGCCCTCCCACTCTCTCTGTGGCTACCAAGGAAACAGGTGCAGAGAGACCTTCTTATTTTGAACAAAAAGCAGCCTTATTTTATTTTAAAGGCAAAGACCATCATAATTGCGGTTCAGAAGAGCGCTACCTAAGCTCCGTAGGTTTTGAGAAAAAAAATCGGGACAGTTATACACATTAAGTTTGAATTTGCCTACAGGGAAGAGCTTTTATGTAATTGTGTTCCAAACCGTCCTTCACTCTACACGGGAGACATGCTGGCCCTAGGGAATCTGGCTGCAACACCAAAAGCTACCAGAGGATGTGTATCTTGTTGCCTCTTATGATTATGTCTGGTTTCCACCATATGGTCATTGTGAATTCACATTTATTCTTAGCCAATATCCTTAGGGGTGTGGTGAAAATGCATAGAAAGAGAAATATAGGCAAATGAGAATTTGGCTTTTAACCACAGATTCTACAGTCTGGTCCTAAATCAGATTTCTGGCCTCAAATGCTCCTATACTAAATGCTTAGGAGTATAGACAAGAAAACAGCAGAGAAATATGACAACCTCTGCCATTCTTCTGGTGGGAGGCGTAAGATGCTTGTATTAGTTTCCTGGCACTGCTCTAACAAAGCACCACAAACTGGCTGCCTTAGAACAATAGAAATTCATTGTTCCGCAATTCTGGAGGCTGTAAGTCCAAAATCAAAGAGTTGTCAGGACCTTGCTCCCTCTGAAACCTATAAGGGAGTCCTTCCATGCTTTTTCCCACATTTTGGTGGTCTGCCAGCAGTTGTTGGCATGCCTTGGTTTGTGGCTCCATCACGCCACTCCTCTCCCCACGTGGCCTTCCTGTGTGTCTTCACATTGTCTCCCCTCTGTGCTTGTCTGTGTGTCCAAATGTCTCCTCGTGAGGTTGTCTATCATAATGGATTAGGGCCTGCCCAGGCTCCACTGGATTACATCTGCAAATACCCTAAATTCCAAGTAAGGTCACATTCTGAGATCCTGGGGGTTAGGACTGTCTTTCTGGGGAGACATCATTCAACCCAAAACCTCCTAATGCAGTCATATTGTTCTTTGAACTTAGCTTTCCAGGTACAACTTGTTGTCTGTCTGGTGGAATAGTAAGTACATTGATTAACTGTCTCTAGTTCTTCAGCTATCGGAGGCTTTTCCCTGGCAGGCTAATGTAATTAGGGAACTAATAACTGAATCAATAAGGAAAAGAGCGTGTTCTTTCACACCTTCCAGCTGTTCTGATGATTCATTGAGGGCTCTTTGTGTGTGTTGCTACAGAATGTGTGCTCGTTAAGGTCGATAGGGGACCATGACATATAGTGGGAGTAAGCAAAGGAGAACATCTGGACTGTCGTCTGATAAAAGTTCAGAAATGATGTCCTTGCAGGGAGGAGACATAATGAGGTGGAATATGGAGAAGAACACAAAATGTCATGTATATAACTGTATAAACAAGGAGCATTTTTAAAGATACTTATTGTTTGGAATATATAATTTATTTTAATGTTGCATGAAGCACATTGGGTTGAAGCCATGCAGGACTACATAAATACCATGTAAGCTAATATATTGCCTGCCTGAGGAGGGATTTACCACTACCCATGTGATCTCTATGAAATGCCATTTTCTGGAGAATCCCATATTGCTTTGTCTAATGTCAGTACCCTCATGAAAAAATTGAAATTTTAATTCTTGATCTTTTAAAAGGTAGTCTGAAAGGTAAAGTATACATTGTACAATGTACATTATGAAAGTATAAATATAAAATATACATTATAAAAGTATGAACAAAATATACATTATAATTAGAAAATTAATATAAAAATACAAGAATAAAGCATTGACTTGTATTACTATTGAAATATTATACACACACACACATATATACATACACACTGTGAAGAGATCTGAAAATGATAGAAAACTTTAGAAAACTTAAATTATCCATAATCCCACAATTATCGATAACAACGGCTAATATTTTGACTTATTTCCTTCTAATATGTCTCAACTTTTTGCAATTTAAATAAAATTGGCATCAATACATGCATGTTTTGTAATATATTTTTAAATAAATATCATGAGCACATTCATATCATTAAGTATGAAACACTTTCATAATATTAAGTTTGAAACACTAATGCTTACTGTTGAATGGTTGCCTATGTGTTTTATTTCTAGTTAAGTGTTAGAGATTTAATTTTTAATTATGTAATACATGTCCACAACAACTTTAAAAATCCAGATAAACAAAAGGAAAAAATACAAATCGAACACAATCTTACCATTGCAGAAGTAACTAATATTAATATTCTGACATACACTGCATGGCAGTGTACTTGTCTAAATCGGTCTTCCATGGTTCATAGCAATTTTAGTCTAGTAACCCTGAAACTTAGTTCAGTGCTTAGAGCACAGTAGTTACTTGACATATTTTTGGTGAACAAATGAATGAATAAACAAATGTGTGGCTGGAGAGGCAGGAAAGATCCAGATCGTGGTAGAATAAAATTCACTTCAGACTCAGCAGTGTACTGTAGATTGCGAGACAAGGTAGCTAACCAAAGGCCCTTAATGAGTAGGAGCCTGCTCTTTCTGTTCATCTGAATCAGCCTCTAGGCAGAGAATTCAATTAAATTTTTCCCCCATCAGTCAAACTGAAGAGCTGAAAAAGCAAAACCAGAGACGGGGGAGGAAAGAGGAGAAACAGGCTTGGATGAGGAGATCAGCGGCCGATCTCTTGTTCCTCCTCTGTTAGGAGGAGTATGAGAGGACAGGCGCCACGCTTCTCCCAAGGGTGATCCCTGGCAGGGCTGTGGTAGATGGCATCTGCCACGGCCAGGATCCTCCATGATGGAGGACTGATGACATCCCCGGAGGGCTGAGACTCCAGTGAGTCAGCGTGACCCGCGTGGTTTTTCCCTGGCCTGCCCCTAGTGTTTGACACAGAGGAAGACAAGTCATGTAGTGTTTACTTTGAAGGAATTCGGGGATCTGTTTGCTATGATTGGAAGAGTCTGATTTCTTTGGGTTATAGAAGGCTCCAAAGTCTCTCCTATATATAATTGGGAAATGTGTCTTAAGTCTGAGTATGTGTCCCTCAGATGCCGGCCATGCGAAGGAAAGTGATCCATTTCTTAAAATCCTGCATAGAAAACTGCATCCTTGCAAAAAAAAAAATTTAGGAATATATCCTAACCAGTGGGATGATCTGGTCCATACAAACCCTCTCCTTCCTTCCAGCTCCCTCCCTAATATAAATGTACCTACAGATAGACATAGAAACATCCACAAATGGATGGATGGATGGATAGATGAATGGAAAGGAAGACAGACAGATAAATGGACAGACAACATATACCTCTTTTTGGCCAGCAACAGTTATCACATCCCTTCTTCCTCTTAAAATATCCCCTACAAACTAACTTTAAGACATTGGCTATATTCACACCTTTGTTCTTATTATCTCCTCCACTCAGTAAAATCTCTATCCACCTTCTGTCTCCTGTCCACACCATCTATCTCCAAAGGCCCAGCCCAAGCTCTATTTCTCTATATGTCAATGAAGCCTCATTGTTCCATTTCTATCCCTGTAAATTTTGGCCATTTCTCAACTTATAGAGCTTTAACCTTTGGCCCATTTTCCTTTTTGGCTTGGTGTATGTATATTCAAGGGTCACATATGTATAAGTTGAGAGATTGCAAATTCCAACAAGGTTGGAATTGGAGCAATGAGACTTCCTGGAGAAATGGATCTGGGGGTAGGCCTTTAGAGATAGGTGGTCTGGACAGGAGAGAAGGTGGGTAGAGGTATGCAGCTATGGGGGATGTGATTACAGGAATATACTTTACTTGACCCCATTTCCATAAACTTGAGGGCCACCTACTTCTGCCTTCCTTAATGTCCCTACCTGTAAAAGTTTGTGGAAACCATGAACATGATAGACTTCTCATTATGAAGTAGACACCACAATTCCATGGATGGAGATGTGAGCCTGGCCTCAGAACACTTAAGTGTTTCTTCAAGGTGGAGTTTCATTAACTGTGAAATAGGAGGTTTGTGTATGCACCTGTTATGTGCCAGACATTGTGTAACCACTGGTACCCAAAGGTGAATAAGGCAAGATCCCTGCCCTTCCTATGACACACAGTCTAGTGGGGGGGATGCCAAGCCAGCCAGTGCCACCTTAGTGTGAACAGTGAAAACAGTGGTAGCACCACTGAGGGAGTTGTTAACTCTGCCTGGGTAGATTAGAGAATGCTTGAGAACAGGGACCCAAGTTAGTAATTGCCCTGCCTTGCTTTCAAGGCTCAAATGTATGTGAAAGAGCAACGTGGTCAAACTATTATTATTATTACTACCCCATTATCAGTCAGGTACAGATGCTATTCTTCCAGGTATTCATTTGGAAATAAACCTGATACTCCTTGATAGATTTTTACAGGATGTTGGCCTCTCCCTATGTGTTACAAAGGGGTCAGACTCTCCATCCATAAAATAATGTGAAATCTGACTATTTCCCATACAGGGGGTACTTTTTCACTTTTCCAAAGTCCTCAGGCTCTTCTGGGATTTTTTCTTATCCCATGAGTTGCTGTGCATCCTTACCTGCCTGTCATAATCACTAACTTATGCAACAGCTGTTTAGTGAATGCTTTGTATTCAAGGAATAGATACACAGCTAAATAATACAGAAAAATCTAACATAACCACATATTACCCCATGGTAAGTGCTCAATGGAAACAAAAGATGAGTGAGCTTAAGTGGTCAGAGAAGGTTTTGTGGAGGAAGCCACACTTGTGCTTTTGGGTAATTTTTACTTAGGCATGAGTTAGAACCTTTGCCACCTTGCACAGACATGGGAGTATAAATGAGCCTGGTACCATCAGTGGCATTTTGAAGAGTCCATTTCATTTAGATTATATATGGGAGTAGTAAGAGATAAAACTGAAAGAGCACAGTGTTTTGCACATAATGTTAGATACCAGCTGATGAGCATTTTTAGCATATGTGTCCTGTTCCCACTGAGCACAAAAATCTATGCCTCTCTTACCTGCATATTCCCCAGAATGCCTTACATAGAGGAATTATCAATAAATAATTCTTAAATCAGTTTTGCTGAGTTATTTTAGATGTAGCTGAAAACTTCATGGAATTTGAAGAAAAAAATAAGACATAATTTTACTAAAGGCTTTTCCCCTAAAGGAGATACTAATGGATGGCATCAGAATTGGATTTGTACTTAGCTCAAAAGTATCAGTTGGTTGACTATATATCAAGCACCTACTTGGTGCTGGAAGGCACCATGATAAGCATAGTACAGTCATATTGAACTATTTTAATCTGGATAAAATGGACTCCTACCTGGGTGTGTTGGAATGTTCTTATCCAGGGGGATGACGCATATATCATATTGAACAGCACCTACTGATCCTTATGCTTTTCTTGCTTCCTTGTTTTGCAGCTCTACAGCTCCATGGACTTTGGGAGACGGTGGCAACTCATGCATGAACGCATCACACCCAACAGGTTTTACTGGTAAGCCCCACCTGCAACTTGCCACCCATTTGGATAAAGAATTATCAGGCAGTGTAGCACTCTGGACAATACTGGATACCTTTGGAACCTGGAAACACATGTCCTAGCGCTTTGCTACTCAGATGTAGTTCACAGGCCATCAGCCTCAGCATCATGTGGGAACTTGTTAGAAATGCAGAATCTCAGGCAAGGCCTCCTAAGCAGGAATCTGCATGTAACATGGGCTCTGGTGATTCAATGTGCACATTAAGGTTTGGGAAGCAATGGAATCAAGGGCTCCATGAGAAGGTCATTTCCAGGTGCTCTTAGCTATGTACTCATCTCCCCTCTTTTCTGGAAAAGTATATATTTTATGTGCTTATTCTAAAAAGCAGTACTTCCTCAAAGGTACTCCAAAGGAAATTAGTTCCACAAAATGCTTCTCCTTTCATAAGGGCTTCTATGGTCAAGTTATTTAGGTAAAGATTATCCCCTCTGACCTCCTGAAAACTCAGGGTTCACATGATGTATTTAGACCCTGGAGAAGCCCTGAGCGAAGACGCCTGATGAATGTCACGTCACTCTTTCCCGAACTTATTTCTCTCCAGAATCCTTTTCTCATGTCACACCTGATAAACCCTCCAGGTTTTGTGGAGCACATTTTGAAAAACCTTTTATAAGAGTGAATACCTGTTCCAAATGGAAAATTAGTCCTCCCCTGTGATCAGAAGTTGTTTTTATTAATTGGCATTCCTTTATATATGCCTACTATGTTTACATCAGTTGTAACAAGGTAAGCTTGGTCTGATATAATTTTCTGTTTACTCATCCCTGCTAGAGCATGATGGCTTCGGGCTTGCATCTTGCTTTCATTTCAGCAGAGATGCTGGCCGAAGGGGCAGGGATCAGCAGCTCACGCCAAAGTGTATAATATGCTTAATTAAAAACAAAGACAAAGTAATGTTTGAAAGTAGTACCTATTCTCTGTCTTCTTTTTAAATCCTTAGTTCAATTCCCTTAAAAAAAGCCATGAATGGGCTATTTGTGCCTTACACAAGGTAGGGGCGTGTGTGTGTGTGTGTGTGTGTGTGTGTTGGGGGGTGGTGATGAGTATCTGTACACGTGTGAATCCACACCAACTTCTTCAGAAGCAATGGCTTCACCCAGTCTGCTCTACACCCACATAACTATGTCTAGAATTAAAAATGATATGATTGATGAAACATACTGTGAAAATCAAGTGTGTTTTATTGTATACAGTTCAGAGAATGGGGAGAGAAAAGTTAAGTTGGGAATATTACTCTTGACTCAGCACCTGGACTATCCCCAGTTATTTTGTCCTTTTCAGGCCAGCTATTCGTTGGTCTGTAAGTATTATTACCGTGATTATTTCACTTGTATTTAGAACTATTAAGATTTTTCAATAGGCTAAGTCAGAAAAAGGAAATATTTGTCTCTCTGATATTCCAACTAAATAACTACAGCCTTTTGCTCAGCTAAGACGGACCAGTTTCTCAGTGTGCCATTACTCAGAAGTCCCTCAAAAAGGAAAAAGAAAGACCCTCTTCTATTTCTGGAACAAACTCTTGAGATTGTCAATGAGAAAGTCAAGTTGGTAGAGAAGGAAAGTACAATAGACTGGATGAGCTTGTCACCGTTTCTGAAGGAAATTAAATTCGGTGGCTGAGGAGCTGTGTTTTCCTATGCTTTGCAAAGAGCAGGAAGAAAATGTTCCAGCTGTGGTCTGCCCTTCCCCTTCCTTTGTGTAGCAGAAAGAATAAATCTCCAGGTCCTGACAATTGTATTTCATCTGATCTCCACTCTTTGCTTCTTTCATATATGCCCCCATGAGAAAATATATAAGTTAGTGCCCGTGCTGGCTAGCCAAGTGGTAGCTGAAAATTCCATTTCTGTAATTATCACTTCTCTGTTCTGATGTATAATTGCCATGATTATTCTTTTAGGTGTCATAGGAGATGCAGAGGAAGAGCTCATTTTACTCAGACGAGTTTTCCCCGTGACAGAATCCAAGTCTGTATGAACCACTTAAGTTGAAGAGACATGACCCATATGGCTAGTAGTGGAGACATTCATGGGTCACCTCCTTGAGAAAGATTAAGTATATACGTTTCCTGGGTGTAGAGCACAACTTTGGCTGAGGCAGGGCCTCTTCAAGCTATGGCTCCCTCATCTATGTAGTGGGAACAATATTCTAATTGTCGATTTCATTAAGGTTATTGAAAGGACCAGATACAATCACTTGGACACTTGCCAGTTTCATTTCTCCATTTTAGATTATAATTTGTAAATTCCAAGTCTTAAGTCCTATTAGCAGTTCTGAAGACCATGGTGCATAAATGATTTGTTTCTGGTATGCAAATTCAGATCCCATGCATGGTGAGACTATATGCCTGTGGACATCCGATAACAACTGAATGGGTCTAATGTACTGCCAAGAATTCACATCTCAACATAGTTTTTATTGTCCTCTACTCTTAATTGAATCATAATTCTTATGAAGTGGTAAATGCCAAACAAATCAACAACACAAAGCCCTATGGTTATTTCTTTGGGAGGGATGTAGATGTTGTAGAGGGAAGTGGTACTGCGAATGGCGGGAACACATGTGGGGAGGACAGTCATGCTAAAAACAAGACATTAAAGCAGAAGATGGTGTGAAGACTTTATCTTGTGGTATGTAGACAAATAGAGTGAATATGCAATTCAGAAGTAATATTGTCCAAGTATTATTATTTATAATATGGAGATTGCAAATGTCTGAATGTAGATCCTTCATGAATATAATCCCACACCATAATCTTCTTCCATGCCATCCATCCTCAGTTGATGGAAATTAGCAGCCCAGAGGGGATTTGTGGGAAAACTGTGATCCAAAAGTGATTTCTGTCAAGGATGTAGGAGGAAGAGCTGGCCACATCCATGCCTCACATTTGCTCTCTCACCTGTGGTGACAGTGACTGGGAAGTGGGTTGGGAATTATAAGGAGCTATTGTGCTATTGTTATTATCCGTTTCCTCCTTAGTGCCCCATGTGCCTGTGGGGTAGGCAGGGCATGGGCGTAATATTTGTTAGCATCAATAGTACGATCTTCATCTAGAGATAAATTTTTCTTTATGAATTCCAGGTGTTCTAACCCCATCAAGAGAGGTCACCTTGCAATCCTAGACTGTGGAGTGACTCAGCCATCTATTGTATGCCCCAAGAACAGGATCAACAGACATGAAAACTTGTTTATTTGTGACCCTTTCACTCATTGGTACCTGGTTAACAGGCACATCCCCAGGCCTGTCTCATGCTCCCACATCATCCCAACTGTTTCAGCAATTAGAATTTGCAGACAGCACAAAAATGGAGTAAATGTCCTAATGTAATCCCTTTCTTGTCTCTGCTTGGGTAAAGCTATCATGGTGAAAAAGTGTGTGTGTGTTTAACATATTCTCCATGGCTGCAAATGAGTAGTATTTCCACTCTTCCATGTGGATATAGATCTTTAACAGGCACATTCTGCATTGGGAAGATTGTTTTCTTTGCACATCCAGTGTGAATACTTGTTGTGGTTCACAGCTTTGCCTTTGCAATTGCTTGTCCCGCTCCCCCGGCCCCCCGGGTGTTTGCCCTCCTTGGGCATCTTTTTTCAGTGAGGTCAGGGGCATCCTAGGCCTTGTTGAGATCTCTGTGTACCAAGACTGGCCTCTAAGCACCTCTGGTCTCTGAGGGCATTTCTGTGGAAGAGGAAGAACGTCTCCTGTGTCTCTCTGTGTCTTACTAACTTCCCCTTATCCTCTCTCCTGAAAGATCAGTGTCCTTTTGTTCCTTTCCCTGCCATCACTGCAGGAGTCTCTTGATAAGTTAATACAACCTAAGGTCTCAGGGACTTAAACTCTTACCCCTTTCTGGGGCACTTGGATTGCAACATGGATTGGCCTGGAGAGCAAGACATGCTTTCAGAAATCAACAGGTGTAGTACAAGTTTGAAATCCACCCACTTTAGGGGGCACAGGGAGAAGGCCCCCTTGACGACTGCTCTTCTGAGTTGCTATGATGCTGGTTGGCAGCTGAGGAGTAGCGAATGTGTTGGACACTCAGGATGGGCTCCACATGTAGATTTTACTTTGATTAAAGTTGGCTTACTCGCTGTAGTTTTCTACAGAGGGCTGTGCCTACAGCTTCTCTTCCGCTCTTTCAGAGGTCCCTAAGGGACAGCAGGAAGAATGGAAAAGCAAAGAATGTCCCTCCTGGTGTGTGCAGATAGGATGTTCTAGGAAAATGTCTTTTAAAGGAGAAAGGGATGGTTTGAAAAAGAGAGCAGACTTAAAGTATTTTCATTATAATCTTTCTTGTCCAATTCTTTCATTGTTCTTATTTTGCCAAGTCTCTCTTTAAAGGCATATGCTTTTTTTTCCCACTGCTTCTGCTCTTTTTTAAAAATTAAGGCATCATTGATATGCAATCTGATAAAGGTTTCACATGAACAACATTGTGGTTTCAACATTCACCATTTATAAAGTCCTCCCCACACACCCCATTGCAGTCGCTGTCCATCAGCGTAGTAAGATGATATAGAGTCACTACTTGTCTTCTCTGCACGGCTCTGCCTTCCCTGTGACCTACCTATATTGTGCATGATAATTATATTGCCCCTTAATTCCCTTCCCCTCCCCCTACCTACCCTTCCCACACCCTTTCTAGTCTTCTTGGAGTCTGTGATTCTGCTGCTGTTTTGTTCCTTCATTTTTACTTCGTTATACTCCACAAATGAGTGAAATCATTTGGTACTTGTCTTCCTCTGCCTGGTTTATTTCACTGAGCATAATACCCTCTAGCTCCATCCATGTTGTTACAAATTATAGGGTTTGTTTTCTTTTTATGGCTGTATAATATTCCATTGTGTATATGTATCACATCCTCTTTATCCATTCATCTACTGATGGATGTTTAGGTTGCTTCCATGTCTCGTCTATTGTAAATAGTGCTACAATAAATATAGGGGTGCATACGTCTTTTTGAATCTGTGATTTTGTTTTCTTTGGGTGAATTCCTAGGACTGGAATTACTGGGTCAAATGGTATTTCTATTTTTAGTTTTTTGAGGAACCTCCCTACTCCTTTCCACAATGGTTGAACTAATGTACATTCCCATCAACAATGTAGGAGGGTTCCCCTTTCTCCACATCCTCACCAGCATTTTTTGTTTCTTGTCTTTTGGATAGTGGCCACCCTAGCTGGTGTGAGGTGATATCTCATTGTGGTTTTAATTTGCATTCCCCTGATAATTAGCGATGTGGAGCATCTTTTCACATGCCTGTTGGCCATCTAAATTTCTTCTTTGGAGAAGTGTCTGTTCAGATCCTCCACCCATTTCTTCATCAGGTTAGTTGCTTTTTGGGTGTTGAGGCATGTTAGTTCTTTATGTATTTTGGATGTTAACTCTTACCAGATAAGTCATTTATGAAATATATTCTCCCGCACTGTAGGATGCCTTTTTGTTCTGCTGATTGTGTCTTTTGCTGTACAGAAGATTTTTAGTTTGATGTAGTCCCATTCATTCATTTTTGCTTTTGTTTCCCTTGCCCGAGGAAATGTGTTCAGGAAAAAATTGCTCATGTTTGTATTCAAGAGATTTTTGCCTATGTTTTCTTCTGAGAGTTTTTTGGTTTCATAACTTACATTCAGGTCTTAGATCCATTTCAAGTTTACTTTTGTGTTCGGAGTTAAAACAATAATCCAGTTTCATTCTCTTACATGTAGCTGTCCAGTTTTGCCAACATCAGTTGTTGAAGAGGCTATCATTTTCCCATTGTATATCCATGGCTCTTTTATCGTATATTAATTGGCCTCATATGTGTGGATTTATATCTGGGCTGTCTGTTCTCTTCCATTGATCTATGGGTCTGTTTTTGTACCAGTACCAAATTGTTTTTATTACTGTGGCTTTGTAGTAGAGCTTGAAGTTAGGGAGCATAATTCCCCCAGCTTTGTTTTCCTTCTCAGGATTGCTTTGGCTATTTGGGTTCTTTTGTGGTTCCATATGAATTTTAGAACTATGTGTTCTAGTTCATTGAAGAATGCTGCTGGTATTTTGATAGGGATTGCATTGAATCTGTATATTGTTTTAGGCAGGATGGCCATTTTGACAATATTAATTCTTCCTGTCCATGAGGAGGGATGTATTTCAATTTATTCTTTAATTTCCCTCACGAGTGTCTTGTGGTTTTCAGGATACAGATATTTTACTTCCTTGGTTAGTTTTATTCCTTTTGATGCAGTTGTAAATGGAGATGTTTTCCTGATTTCTCTTTCTGCTAGTTCATCGTTAGTATGTAGGAATACAATAGATTACTGTGTATTAATTTTATATCCTGCAACTTTGCTGAATTCACTTATTAGTTCTAGTAGTTTTGGGGTGGACTCTTTAGGGTTTTTAATGTACAATATCATGTCATCTGCAAACAGTGACAGTTTAACTTTTTCCTTACCAATCTGGATGCCTTCTATTTCTTTGTGTTGTCTGATTGCCGTGGCTAGGAACCTCCTTACTATTTTGAATAAAAGTGGTGAGAGTGGGCATCTGTGTCTTGTTCCCAAACTTAGAGGAAAAGCTTTCAGCTTTTTGCTGTTAAGTATGATGTTGGCTGTGGGTTTGTCATATATGGCCTTTATGATGATGAGGTACTTGCTCTCTATACCCATTTTGTTGAGAGTTTTTATCCTGAATGGATGTTGAATTTTGTTGAATGCTTTTCAGCATCTATAGAGATGATCATGTGATTCTTGTCTTTCTTTTTGTTGATTTAGTGAATGATGTTGATTGATTTTTGAATATTGTACCATCCTTGCATCCCTGGAATAAACCCCACTTGATCATGGTGGATGATCTTTTTGATGTATTTTTGAATTCCGTTTGCTAATATTTTTGTTATGTATTTTGCATCTATGTTCATCAGGGATATTGGTCTGTAATTTTCTTTTTTTGTGGTGTCTTTGTCTTGTTTTTGTATTAGAGTGACGCTGGCTTCATAGAATGAGTCTGGAAGAATTCCCTCCTTTTCTACTTTTTGGAGAACTTTTAGGAGGATGAGTATTAGATGTTCTCTAAATGTTTGATAAAATTCAGTGATTAAGCCATCTGGTCCAGACGTTTTGCTCTGAGGTAGTTTTTTTGATTGTCAGTTTAATTTCATTGCTGGTAATTGGTTGTTCAGATTTTCTGTTTCTTCCTGGGTCAGTCTCGGAAGGTCATATTTTCTAGAAAGTTGTCTGTTTCTTCTGGGTTATCCAATTTGTTAGCATATAATTTTTCATAATATTCTCTTATAATTTGTATTTCCATGGTTTCATAGTGATTTTGCCTTTCTCATTTCTGATTCTGTTTAAGTGTATACAGTCTCTTATTTTCCTGATAAGTCTTGCTAGGGGTTTATCTGTTTTGTTTATTTTCTTGAAGAACCAGCTCCTGGTTTCAGCGATTCTATTATTTTATCCTTCTCAATTTTATTTATTTCTGCTCTGATCTTTATTATGTCCTTTCTTCTACTGACTTTGGGTCTCATTTGTTATTTTTCTAGTTTCATTAATTGTGAGTTTAGACTGTTCATTTGTGATTGTTCTTGTTTCTTGAGGTAAACCTGTATTGCTATATACATTCCTCTTAGAACTGCTTTTGCTGCATCCCACAGGTTTTGGGGTGTTCAATTGTTTTCATTTGTCTCCATGTGCTTCATCTCTGTTTTGTTTGGTTATTGATCCATTGATTATTTAGGAGCATGTTGTTAAGGCACCATGTGTTTGTGGGCTTTTCTGTTTTCTTTGCATAAATTATTTCTAGTTTCATACCTTTGTGGTCTGAGAAGCTGATTGACACAATTTCAATCTTTTCGAATTTACTGAGGCTCTTTATGTAGCCTAGTATGTGATCTATTCAGGAAAATATTCCATGTACATTTGGAGAAGAATGTGTATCTTCCTGCTTTTGTGTGCAGTTCTCTGGAAGTCTGTTAGGTCCATGTGTTCTAATGTGTTGTTCAGTGCCTCTGACTCCTTACTTATTTTAGGTCTTGTTGATCTGTCTTTTGGAGTGAGTGGTGTGTTGAAGTCTCCTAAAATGAATGGATTGCATTCAATTTCCCCCTTTAATTCTGTTAGTATTTGTTTCACATATGTTGGTACCCGTACATTGGGTGCCATAGATATTTATAATGGTTATAGTCTCTTCTTGGACTGATCCCTTTATCATTATGCAATGTCCTTCTTTGTCTCTTGCTACTTTATTTGTTTTGAAGTCTATTTTGTCTGATACAAGTACTGCAACTCCTGCATTTTTCTCCCTATTATTTGCATGAAATATCTTTTTCCATCCCTTTACTTTCAGTCTCTGTTATGTCTTTGGGTCTGACATGAGTCTCTTATGGTAGCATATAGATGGGTCTTGCTTTTTATCCATTCTGTAACTATGTCTTTTGATTGGTGCATTCATTCTATATACATTTAGCATGATTATCGATATGTACTTATTGCCATTGCAGGCTTTAAATTTGTGATTACCAAATGTTCAAGGGCAGCTTCCTTACTAACAGTCTAACTTAACTCACTTATTACACTATTTCAAACAGAATGTAAAGGTCCTTTTGTTTTTTTTTCTCCCTTCTTCTTCCTCTGCACTCTTTATATATTAGGTGTCATATTCTGTACTCTTTGTGTATCCCTTGACTAACTTTGTTGGTAGTTGATTTAATTTTGCATTTGCTTAGAAATATATTGGTCTACTTCCTTTACTGTGGTTTTATTTTCTCTAGTGACAACTGTTTAACCTTAGGGGCACTTCCATCTATAGCAGTCCTTTTAAAATATACTGTAGTGATGGTTTGTGGGTGGTAAATTCCCTCAACTTTTGCTTATCTGGAAATTGTTTAATCCCTGCTTCAAATTTAAATGGTAATCTTTCCAGGTAGAATATTCTTGGTTTGAGGCCCCTTTCTTTCATAGCATTAAATATATCATCCCATTCCCTTCTGGCCTGATGGGGTTTCCCTTATAGATGGTCTTTTTTTGCTCTCTGATTGCTTTTAATATTCTCTCCTTCTCCTTGATCTTTACCACTTTAATTATTTATTATATGTCGGTGTTGTCTTCCTTGGGTCCCTTGTGGTGGGAGATCTGTGCATTTCCATGGCCTAAGAGACTATTTCCTTCCCCAGATTGGAGAAGTTTTCAGCAATTATTTCCTCAAAGAGATTTTCTGTCCCTTTTTCTATTCTTCTTCTGGTGCCCCTATAATGCGAGTATTTTTCCATTTGTATTGGTCACAGAGTTGTCTTATTATTCTTTTATTCCTAGAGATCTTTTTTTCTCTCTGTGCCTCAGCTTCTTTGTTTTCCTGTTCTCTAATTTCTATTTCCATTTACCATGTCCTCTACCTCATCAAATATACTTTTAAATCCTTCCATTGTAAGTTGCATTCCAGATTCTGTATTTTTCAAAGTTACTCTCTCCTTCTTGAAGTCCTCCCTGAGATCTGAACATTTTTCTGTAGCTCTATGAGCATGTTTATGATTTTTATTTTGAAATATTTATTAAAGATTGGTGATTTCAGTTTCACTTAGTCCTCTTTCTGGCATTTGAATTTTTGTTTGTATGAATTTTTTTTGCCATTTCCTTCTAGTTTTTCCTCTGTAATAATAAATTTGTGTAGGCAACGCCCTCTAGTGTCCAGAAGCTCTACTCTCTGGCAATGCCAAGTACCTGCAGCAATGGCAGGGGTCACAGGCAAGCAGAACTGGCACATGCCAGGAGGAAAGAGTTCTTTCCTTCCTTCCAGCTGTAACTGCTGCCTCTACTGCCAGGGCCAGTGGGCTGAGCAGGCAGGGAGGAGCCTCTGCATTATGCCTCTGGAGCTGCTGTAGGCAGGGCCACCCTCTGGCTGGCCTGGCACGATGGTAGGGGCTGCAGGTGAGCAGGACCATCACCTGCCAGGAGGAAGCATACTGCAGTGGGGGGGCCTCAGGCCTGCATTGCCAACCAGGGAGATGAAGCATCTGAAGCTCCTGAAAGTTCTCAACCTGCTGGGCTGAGTGTGCTGGGACAATTCTGTGCACCTGTTCTTTATCCTGGGCAGCAAGCTCTGTGTAACCTTTGCCCCTTTAGCAGCCCTTTCTCTGTTGGTAAGCCTTTCAGATTGCCTACCTTTGTTTTGTCCCTGAATGGCCAGTTGTGTGCACCTGTTCTCCACATTGGCTGGAATCTCAGTCTCTCCAAGTGTTCTGCTGTCTTTGCTTTCCAACCTCTCTAATCTCCAGAGCACCATGTAATGTGGGTTTGTGCTCCTGGAGCAGATCTTCAGGGCTGGATGTTCAGCAGTCCTGGGCTTCTACTCCTTCCCTGCTCTGTTTCTCTTCCTTCTGCCTGTGAGCTGGGGTTGGGGGAGGACTTGAGTCCCACCTGGTCATGGCTTTGCTACTTTACCCTTTTCCATGAGTTGTTCTCTTTTCTCCAGATGTAGGCAGTCTGTTCTGCAGTCTTCTGGTCACTCTTTCAGGATTAGTTGTATTTGCTATATTTTTGTGTTATGCATGGTTTTGGGAGGAGGTTTATGCTTCACTTCTCACACTGCCATCTTTTTCCCCTTCCCATGTGCTCTTTTATATGTAGCCTAAACACAATACATATGAATTTGTACAATATGCCTTTTCCCCTATAAATATACTATTATAACAATTTTTATATTATTATAATATCTTTATAACCATCATTTTTAATTGTCTATGTAACACCTCATTATGGGAAGATACATACTTTCTCACTGTGTTTTATTTTTATTGGACATTGAATATTTTCATATTTTTCATTATCAAGAAATAACAGTTTTATTAGAGTTTTATGCATATTTCTTTAATATCTAGGATTGTTTTCTTGGATATGTCCTAAGTAGCTCAAATAAAAATTGGTTTGAATTTTTCCCAGTTTCAGCAGAGTGTCATGTTTAAATGGTGTGATCCAAATTCAATATTGAAAGCATTTCAGAGCAATGTAGATTTTTACTGAACATTTTCTTGAAGGGGGGTTACAAAGATGAATTATGTCACATAGCACACTGGGTCTAAAACTCCTTGGTCTGTGTCTGTCTTTCCAAAGTCCCAGCCATTATGGTAGCTCCTTCTTCATTTTTTCCTTCTCTTTCCAGAGGCTCTCAGTCCCAGAGGTTTATTGTCCACAGCATGTCCCTCCTGGTGTGTGAGGTTTCAGGAAAAGTTATGATGCCTTATAATGTAGGAGGTCCACATCCCCCCTACAGCTATACCCTCCTCCCAAGTATCATAAACTTTTCTTATATTGAATCATCTATTCTCTCTCCTTTACTTTGCTATCTGTCACTCTCACCCCACCCCCAGCAAGTTAATATTATATTTGTTAGGGGCATATCCCTTAGAATATGGAGGAGGGGGAATTGGTAATTAAATTATTTTGATCACCATTAGAAGGGGGATCATTATTTCAAAAAATATACATTTTGTATATCTTTAATACCTATCATTAAAAATATTATCAAAGTTGTTGTGTATCCCCATCTATCACAAATATTACCAAAGCTACTGTGTGTTCCCATCTATCAGACATGCAAGTATGAGTCTATTTATAGTTAATACTTCCTCCTTGTGGCGGGCAGCTTCCAAAATGACCTCCAGTAATCTCTGTCTTCTGGAGACCATGCCATTATGTAGTCCCCACCCTTTTGAGGTTGGACTGAATTTAGTGACATCCTTCTAGTGAACCGAGTGTGGTAGAGGTGATGAGATGTCACTTCAGAGATTCAGTTAACAAAAAGACAATGGTTTTCATCTTAGGTGTGCTGTTGATTGCAAGTATGTATGTGTGCATGCGTGTGTGTATGCACATGCATAAGCCAAATGAGCACATGGCAGTTCATAGAAGTGCTAATTTCACTTAAGGCATAAAAATCCCATGTGACTGAGTCCTAGACTTACCCATCTCAGCCTAGAAGCAGCTGTGGGTATGGAAGGCATAGACGGTAAAAACGGAATGATTACCTTGAGATAATATGACTGGAATGAACCATCTTGTGCCTTTACCTCAGTTTAAACTCTGTAGGTGCCACCTCTTCTGGAATATATCCTAGTTTGTCTTCAAAAATGGGCTCCTTCTATTCAGACGGGAACTCATTTAGGCCCTGAACTATGGTTACTGAAGAACTACAAGACGAACCATCTTTAGGCTGTTAATACATTATCTACCACAGAGACAGAGTTAAGGGACAGGCTGGATGGCTTGAGATTGCTTCCTGGAAAATGAAGGTCTTTTCAAACAAAGTTAATATTATGGGCTGAATTTTTGAAGCTGTCTCTAAATGTGCATCTACAGTTTTGCAAATACAGTCATTTGCAAACTCAACTAATGGGATTTAGGCATCGACCTGAAATAAGGGATCCAATTTAGAGGCCCTTTGCAAACCAGAGTATGCCGCAAATAGTATTTAATTCAGTTTTCCCTTATATTTTTTAAATGGTGTGGCAATTTAAAAATACATTACATTCAAAATAATACAAGCAAGGTCAGGAGGGGAGATGTGAAAACTCACCTTGCGAGCAGAAATCAGTTTCTTCTTTGCTGGTTGAGGCCAGCCATGCTGTATGTTTGGTTGGAGCTTGGCCTTGGAAGAACTTTCTTAAGAGAACTGCAGTGCTGAGAAGCTACACAGGGTAGTCAGCCAGTGCACTGAGAAAGACAGGAAGGAAGGAGAGATGATGCTCACTTTGGGGATGAAATCAAGGTATTTTGGACTCGTGATAATTAAACTTAGCACATGTGAGTTTTGTGAGGGAGGGAAAATAAGGAGACACATGTAGCTATATACTTAATGACTCTTTACTGTGAAGAGAAGAGGTCATATTTGACCAAGCTTTGGAAAATTGGGAAGATTTGTATGTGTTAAACATTGAATTCAAAGATAGCCATATCCACTCACCTAATCCAGTATAAAATATTCCAAGTTACAAAAGGATGCACCATCCCTTCCCTTTTCCTTGGCTTTTTGGATGATGTCTCTGCAATTAGAGACTCATGGCTTCCAAATGCTAATTCCACCCAGATGATTATGTGGAGGATATGAGAAGTACTCATTCAGCTCAGAGAAAGTGGAGTCTCACTGATAACCAACTTTCAGAGGGGAAAAGTTTGATTGATCTCCCAGTGGGTAAGGTTGGGGTCCGTTATTGTCCTATGCAGGCCAGGTCAGGATGGTCTCATGTGGCTTGGAGCCCCCCAGCTGCTGTAGTCTTCCTCAAACTCAGATTGTTCATGTAGGGCTTGCTCCTTCCATGAAGACATGGGGGCCGTTGATAGTAATGAGTTTCTCAGCAGCCCCCCAGCTGCTGTAGTCTTCCTCAAACTCAGATTGTTCATGTAGGGCTTGCTCCTTCCATGAAGACGTGGGGGCCGTTGATAGTAATGAGTTTCTCAGCAGCCTTACAAATAGGGAATATGAGAACTGGGGCATTAGGAAAGGCCTAGAGAGAAAAGAGAGAGAAAGGTGTTGAGCTGAGCAGCCCAAGGAGAAAGCACCCACCTGGAGCCTTGTTTAAAATGCAGGTTAGAGAGAAGGTTGCAGGCAGGAGGAATCATCCTGCTTGCTGAGGAAATTTAAGAGTGTTCTGTTCAGTGTGGGCCAGGGATGTGTATCATTCTGCTTTGTTAGAAAACAGAAATTTATATTCTCACACTCAGAGGCTGAAAGTTTGAGATCAGGGTGCCAGCATGGTGGGTTTCTGATGAGATCTCACTTCCTAGCTTGTGGATGGCCATCATCTTGGTTTGTCCTCATGTGGTGGAGAGGGAGAGCAAGCTGTCTGGTGTCTCTTCTTATCCTTCTTATCAGGACACTAATCCCATCCTGAGGGCCCCACCCTCATGACCTCATCTAAACCTAATCACCTCACTAAAGCCCCATCTCCAAACATCCTCCTATTAGGGTTAGAGCTTCAACATATGAATTGGGGAGGGAAGCACCAGTGGTGGTGTACAATTCAGTCCATAGCGAAGATAAAGCAGGGAAGAGCTTGCAAAGAAATGCAAACTTTGTAGAGAACTCTTACCAAGAAGAGTTCTGGAACAGAAATGGCTAAGGCTTCAGGGAAAAGATGATGCCAAAACGAGAAACATATTAAAAAAAAATACACTTTAACTACCTTTTTCTCTGTAGACAAAAGCTTCTGGACAGTTAAGGAAAGGAAGGAAAATAAAAATAAAATAATTACCTATAACTTCACTGCTCAGAAAACACTTAAAAAAATCAAGGACTTCTTCATAGACTTTCCCCCATTATGATATAGTGCAATTTTAAAAAATGTACATTATTTTGGTATCATTAATCTACAGTTACATGTGCAATATATGGTTATTAAACTACCCCTTCATCAGGTACGCCCCACCAACCCCAATACAGTCACTGTCCATCAGCATAGTGAGATGCTATAGAATCACTACTTGTCTTCTCTGAGTTGTACAGCCCTCTCCGTGCCCCCCCAACATTACGTCTGCTAATCCTAATGCCCCTTTTTCCCTCTTACCCCTCCCTTCCCACCCATCTTCTCCAGTCCCTTTCCCTTTGGTAACTATTAGTCCATTCTTGGGTTCTGTGAGTCTGCTGCTGTTTTGTTCCTTCAGTATTTTTTCTTTGTTCTTATATGCCACATATGAGGGAAATCATTTGATACTTGTCTTTTTCGGCTTGGCTTATTTCACTGAGCATAATACCCTCTAGCTCCATCCATGTTGTTGCAAATGGTAGGATTTGTTTTCTTCTTATGGCTGAATAATATTCCATTGTGTATATGTACCACTCTTCTTTATCCATTCATCTACTGATGGACACTTAGGTTGCTTCCATTTCTTGGCTATTGTAAATAGTGCTGGGATAAACATAGGGGTGCATATGTCTTTTTCAAACTGGGCTGCTGCATTCTTAGGGTAAATTCCTAGGAGTGGAATTCCTGGGTCAAATGGTATTTCTATTGTGAGTTTTTTGAGGAACCTCCATACTGCTTTCCACAATGGTTGAACTAATTGGCAGTCCCACCAGCAGTGTAGGAGGGTTCCCTTTTCCCCACATCCTTGCCAACATTTGTTGTTGTTTGTGTTTTGGATGTTGGCCATCCTAACTGGTGTGAGGTGATATCTCATTGTGGTTTTAACCTGCATTTCTCCGATGATTAACGATGTGGAGCATCTTTTCATGTGCCTGTTGGCCATCTAAATTTCTTCTTTAGAGAATTGTCTATTCATGTCCTCTGCCCATTTCTTAATTGGATTATTTGCTTTTTGTTTGCTAAGGGGCGTGAGTTATTTATATATTTTGGATGTCAACCCTTTATCAGATACGTCATTTATGAATATATTCTCCCATACTGTAGGATGTCTTTTTGTTCTACTGATGGTGTCCTTAGCTGTACAGAAGCTTTTCAGCTTGATATAGTCCCGCTTGTTCATTTTTGCTTTTGTTTCCCTTGCCCAGGGAGATATGTTTATGAAGAAGTCGCTCATGTTTATGTCCAAGAGATGTTTGCCTATGTTTTTTTCTAAGAGTTTTATGGTTTCATAACTTACATTCAGATCTTTGATCCACCTTGAGTTTACCTTTGTATATGGGGCTAGACAGTAGTCCAGTTTCATTCTCTTACATGTAGCTGTCCAGTTTCTCCAACACCAGCTGCTGAAGGGGCTGTAATCCCTCCATTGTATATCCAAGGCTCCTTTATCAAATATTAATTGACTGTATATGTTTCGGTTAACGTTTGAATTTTCTATTCTGTTCCACTGGTCTGTGGGTCTGTTTTTGTGCCAATACCAAATTATTTTGATTACTGTGGCTTTGTAGTAGAGCTTGAAGTCAGGGAGCGTAATTCCCCCTGTTTTATTCCTCCTTCTCAGGACTGCTTTGGCTATTCGGGGTCTTTTGTGGTTCCATATGAATTTTAGAATTATTTGTTCCAGTTCATTGAAGAAAGCTGTTGGTAGTTTGATAGGGATTGCATTGAATCTGTAGATTGCTTTAGGTAGTATAGCCATTTTGACAATATTTATTCTTCTTAGCCAAGAGCATGGGATGCATTTCCATTTGTTAGTGTCCTCTTTAATTTCTCTTAGGAGTGTCTTGTAGTTTTCAGAGTACAGGTCTTTCACTTCCTTCGTTAGGTTTATTCCTAGGTATTTTATTCTTTTTGATGCAATTGTGAATGGAATTGTTTTTCTGATTTCTCTTTCTGTTAGTTCATCATTAGTGTATAGGAAAGCAACAGATTTCTGTGTGTTAATTTTGTATCGTGCAACTTTGCTGAATTCAGATATTAGTTCTAGTAGTTTTGGAATGGAGTCTTTAGGGTTTTTTATGTACAGTATCATGTCATCTGCAAATAGTGACAATTTGACTTCTTCTTTACGGATCTAGATGCCTTGTATGTCTTTGTTTTGTCTGATTGCCGTGGCTAGGACCTCCAGTAGTATGTTGAATAACAGTGGAGAGAGTGGGCATCCTTGTCTTGTTCCCGATCTTAGATGAGAAGCTTTCAGCTTCTCGCCGTTAAGTATGATGTTATCTGTGGGTTTGTCATATATAGCCTTTATGATGTTGAGGTACTTGCTGTCTATACCCATTTTGTTGAGAGTTTTAATCATGAATGGATGCTGAACTTTGTCAAATGCTTTTTCAGCATCTATGGAGATGATCATGTGGTTTTTGTTCTTCTTTTTGTTGATGTGGTGGATGATGTTGATGGATTTTCGAATGTTGTACCATCCTTGCATCCCTGGGATGAATCCCACTTGATCATGGTGTATGATCCTCTTGATGTATTTTTGAATTCGGTTTGCTAATATTTTGTTGAGTATTTTTGCATCTTCGTTCATCAGGGATATTGGTCTGTAATTTTCTTTTTTGGTGAGGTCTTTGCCTGGTTTTGCTATTAGAGTGATGATGGCTTCATAGAATGAGTTTGGTAGTATTCCCTCCTCTTCTATTTTTTGGAAAACTTTAAGGAGAGTGGGTGTTATTTCTTCTCTATATGTCTGGTAGAATTCAGAGGTGAATCCATCATGTCTGGGGGTTTTGTTCTTGGGTAGTGTTTTGATTACCGATTCAATTTCGTTGCTGGTGATTGGTCTGTTTATTTTTTCTGTTTCTTGCTTGGTCAGTCTTTGGAGGTTGTATTTTTCTAAGAAGTTGTCCATTTCTTCTATGTTTTCCAGCTTGTTAGCATATAGATTCTCATAATATTCTCTTATAATTCTTTGTATTTCTGTGGGATCCATTGTTATTTTTCCTTTCTCATTTCTGATTATGTTTATGTGTGTAGAGTCTCTTGTTCTCTTAATGAGTCTGGCTAGGGGTTTATGTATTTTGTTTATTTTTTCAAAGAACCGGCTCTTGGTTTCATTGATTTTTTTCTATTATTTTATTCTTCTAAATTTTGTTTATTTCTTCTCTGATCTTTATTATGTCCCTCCTTCTGGTGACTTTGGGCCTCATTTGTTCTCCTTTTTCCAATTTCAGTAATTGTGTCTTTAGACTATTCATTTGGGAATGTTCTTCCTTCTTTAAATAGGCCTGGATTGCAATACACTTTCCTCTTAGAACTGCCTTTGTTGTGTCCCACTGAAGTTGTGGCTTTGTGTTGTTGTTGTCATTAGTCTCCATATATTCTTTGATTTCTGTTTTGATTTGGTCATTAACGCATTGATTTATTAGGAGAATGTTGTTAAGTCTCCATGTATTTGTGAGCCTTTTTGATTTCTTTCTAAAATTTATTTCTAGTTTTATACCTTTGTGATCTGAGAAGTTGGTTGGTAAAATTTCAATATTTTTGAATTTATTGATGTTCTTTTTGTGCCTAGTATGTGGTCTATTCTGGAAAATGTTCCATGTGCACTTGAGAAGAATGTGTATCCTGCTGCTTTTGGGTGTAGAGATCTGTAGATGTCTGTTAGGTCCATCTGTTCTAGTGTGTTGTTCGGTGCCTCTGTGTCTTTACTTATTCTCTGTCTGGTTGATCTGTCCTTTGGACTGAGTGGTGTGTTGAAGTCTCCTAATATGAATGCATTCCTTTCTATTTCCTCCTTTAATTCTGTTAATGTTTGTTTCACATATGCCGGCACTCCCGTATTGGGTCCATATATATTTATAATGGTTATATCCTCTTGTTGGATTGACCCCTTTATCATTATGTAATGTCCTTCTTTATCTCTTGCTACTTTCTTCGTTTTGAAGTCTATTTTGTCTGATAGAAGTACTGCAACACCTGTTTTTTTCTCTTTGTTGTTTGCATGAAATATCTTTTTTCATGCCTTAACTTTTAGTCTGTGTATATCTTTGCGTTTGAGGTGAGTCTCTTTTAAGCAGCATATAGATGGGTCTTGCTTTTTTATCCATTCTGTTACTCTGTGTCTTTTGATTGGTGGATTCAGTCCATTTACATTTAGGGTGATTATTGATAGATATGTACTTATTGCCATTACTGGCTTTAGATTCGTGGTTACCAAAGGGTCAAGGGTTGCTTCTTTACTATCTAACTTTCTTGTTAAGTCATTGTAAACACCATCTGATGTGTCTTTATTTCTCTCCCTTCTTGTTCTTCGTCCTCCATTCTTTATATACTAGGTGTTTTATTCTTTGCCTTTAGTTAGTATTTGGATGGTATGCTTTCTTTGGTATGATTTTATTTTCTCTGGTGACATCTTTTTAGCCTTAGCGGTACTTCCCTCTAGAGCAGTCTTTTTAAGCTATCCTGTAGTGGTGGTTTATGAGAGGCAAACTCTCTCAACTTTCGTTTGTCTGGAAATTGTTTAATCCCTCTGTAATATTTAAATTTAACATCTATCTTGCTTCTAACCTTTTACTACTAAAAAAGGCATCGGAATGATGTCTTGAATACCTTTAACTAATTATTTGTTGAAAGTCTGATTATTATAATATTTAAGGATAAAGTACCAAAACAATGTATATAAATATTGTCATGCCAAATTTCTTCAGAAAGTTTATACTGGTGTCCACTTCAACTACTAAAATAGCATTTCACTACACCTAAGAAAAACTTAATTTAAAAAGTAATCTAATGTAATATGCAAAAAGGGATTTTCTTTGTTTTAATTTGCATTTCTTATCAGACTGGTGAATTTAGGCATGTTTTCATTTATTTATTAGCCATTGTATTTCTTTTATGTGAACATCTGTTTTTGCTTCTTCTGTATTATGAGATCTGTATATGGTCTCTCATTTTGTTTCAGTATCATCCCCACTTTGTTCTTTGGGTTTTAATTGCCTTATGATTTTTTAACATCCTTTTTAGTTAAAAATTTTTGATAAAATATTTTATTTTATAATGTCTTCTGTTACTTTATGTTCAGGTAGTGTCCTCAACCTGTGGTCATATAAATATTATCTACAGTTTTCTTATTTGTAATGCTGCTTTATTAAATAGTATACATAATCTATAATATATATATATAGTATGCATTGTATGTAATATACACTATGTATAAAGCATATATACTATATGGCATATATGTGTACAGTATATATGTGTGTATATATATATATATAATATGTATAAGACATAAAGTACTGAGCATTCTGCTTTATTTTATGCCTCAAAGCTCTCATATTAATAGGCATCTATTTCATCCTGTGACTATATCATAATTTAGTCAATTTAATAAATTAATTTTACCCATACTGATGGGTAGTTTTAGAATTTATAGGATTTCCGTTTTAAGTAAAATAAAATCCAATGAACGTGTTCCACTTAATTGTGTGCCGAAATTTCTGACTATTTCCTCTGATGATTTCCTGCAGGAGAAAGTATGGTCATAAGTTACCCCTGAGGTTGGTGGCATTTGTCAGCTTTTATCTACTAGACTGGTTGGTCCTGTGTACCCTGAGCCAGGCCTTACTGTGCTCAATTATTGTTTATAAAGCAGCATAGTGCCTGGCTGGGCAAGTCTTCTCTCCTGCAAAACACAACAAAATAAAACAAAAATAGAACCCTGTCTTATTTCAAAATATTCTTAACTTCTCTAACTCATTTATCCAAGAGAATTTGGAATCACTTTGTCATGTCCCAGAATCTTCCCCCTCATAAAATAACTAATTAGAGCATTTATTAGAATTGCAGCAAAGCTATACATTCACTTGGAGAGAACTGAATCTTTTTTAATATCCGTCTTTATTTTTGGCAACATGGTTTGTCTCCTTTTATTCTATTTCTGTGTGTTCTTCAGTGAAGTTGTAGCGGTTTCTTCATACCAGTTCTACATATTTCTGGTTAGTGTTATTTCTAGGAATTCTCACTTCTGGTGCTGTTGTAAATAGAGGTATTTTGCACACAGCGTCTCTCTTCAGATTGTCATAACTGAATTGGGTGACCATGAGGTTTATCTATAATTTGCCTGCATGCATGTACAGTTGGTGCCCTAAGATTCTTTACACTATAAAGAAAATATGTTTTGTAAACTTGAAGTGATCAGAAGAGTGTGATATGACTGGAGATTCATACCAGTGGGAGGTTTGGGAATCTAAATAGGAAGAGAGTTCTGCCCTTAATAGCTATGTGACCTTGGACAACTGTGACCAGTGCCCCGCCAGTCAGAAAGGACACCAGTTGGTATCCCCACCATTGCTTCCTGGTTGAATGACCATCTTCTCAGACTGGCACATAGTAAGTGCTTAATAAATATTAGCTACAAAATTAATAATAAAACAACTTATAATATGACTGAATAATTGGAAGAAATGATCATCCTCATTACCTTGGTGGCAAATAGCACTTAGCATCTCTTTGAAATTAAACAAGGTTGGATGTGTCTAAATATCTCTTTTTCCCCCACACTAAGATCTCATTGCCTAATAGTGTTTGTATTTCTGATCTGTTTTTTCCAGCTATCAGCATATGTCTTATTACTATTATGCTTGTTAAAACTATTTTTAGAGAAAATTATTTCTGGCTTGATGTTAATAAAATTAAATAAAATTCACAAGACCATAAGCTAAAGATTGTGTCATATCAGATCATGTGTGCTTCACCAGATGTAATACAAATGTTGAGACAAATCTATGCAGATTGCCAAGGGACCATGGCCAGATGTGGGAAGCACCAAAAGAATAGTAGAGGAAATGTTGGGATTGCTCAGAGGGCGAAGGACCCAAGTCAGTCTGCTAAATCCAGAAAAAGCTTCCTGGAGGAGGTAGGATTGAAAAATCTTGCAGAATGGGTTGAACTGGTGAGTAAGGAAGGGAGACAGGTGTTCCTGGGAAGGGCAAATAATTGGAACAAAGTAGAGGTCATATTATGTTTGGAGAGCAGTTAGTCGATATGCTAGAATAGGGTTTTTCAACCTCAGCATTTTGGACATTTTGGTCTGAATAATTATCTTGTGTATTGTAAGAGGTTTATTAGCTGGATCCCTGGTCTCTACTCCGGAAATGCCCATGGTACCCCTTCATTGTGACAACCAGAAATGCCTCCAGATAGTCAGATACTGCTGAACGTTCTCTGAGGGGCAGAATAACCATCCTGCCCCACCTCCTGCCATTAAGAACCACTGTGCTAGAAAAATGGATTTGCATTGAGAAATAAAGGTAGGGAAGTAGACTAGATTCAGATTGCATAGGGCCTCAAATACCAGGCAAGTGGTTTAGACTTGTCACTCTGGGTAATGGAGGGCATTCATCTTTTCTGCTAGGGAGTGACATGATATATATGTTTTATGAAGATTTATTCACATTTGGTACTTTCTTTGAGATGCTCAAGTGCATTTCTGTGCACTCCCTGTCAATAAATAAGCTACCGATTTTTCTCATGATGGATGCAAATCTTCTGAAGCATCCTGATCCTGGGTTCCATTCTCTAATGAGAAATTATGGAACTTTAGACTTCTAAAAAGTGTATGCCTAATATATGCTTTTAAAAAATAATACATTTTTGTTTACATCTTAATTGATACAATAGCACTAGAATTTTTTGTCAAACTAAGGATTTAATCATTTTAATGTAATGCATTTTATTCTTTCTTGTCTAATTTTTGCATACATGAAAGCAGTTTCTCAGAAGATTACACTCATATTAGGTGCTCATTTTATATCTTTTTTTTTCGAGTTATACCTAACTTAAACAAGTTTCTGTATGTGAACACAGTATTCAGAAAGATCACTTTGGTAGTGGCAGAATATTTCACTGAAATGATAAATATACTCATTCATACTAAAGAATTATGGAAAAGTTGACGTGAAGAGGGCCCTGAAATGTTATTTGGTTTGGTGAGTTCTCCAGTGGTACTCTTGGAAGCTGCCTGGGGGATTACCTGGTTCCCAGAGAAACCTGAGGGATGTTCAGTGATTATGTCCTTGACTCTCCCCCATTTGCTTCAGCCAGAACTACCGGGCTTCTTAATTAGTTTTGTATATTAAGCTTCTGAGTGGGATTTCTTTTGAAGGTAGAAAACCATTCATTAAGGAAACAAATTATTTACAAAATCATGGCTCATGGCTGGTCCTCTCATTTTACACAAGCTGCATCCTGGTGTAATAGTCATCAGGATACCTTTCCAGAGCTCATACCACCCTGAAATAGCCGATTTCATAGTGTAGACACTGCTCGAATTGTTGTAAAGTCCTTGTCAAATAAACCACTTTGTTAGTGAGGACTACCTGCTGGCCCTCTGTCAACGGGCTCACCATGTTTTGGTGAGAAGATATCTGTCCACACTCACATGGACATGGTTCAGGCAAGTTAAGTGCCGTTTCATAGAGCCAGGTGTGATGGGCTGAAGGCTCTGGTGATGGCGTTGGAAGAAATGGATCCTTTCATGTACATGGTGGCAAATGGCACTGAGGACCATTCAGTCACACCCTAGCTTGTTCTGTTCTCAAAGGGATACCAAAACCAGGAAGTTCCTTTAAGCAGGTAGGCTTTTCAGCTGTCAGCATTTTGCTTTTTAAAGACAACAGTTTTCCTCCTGTGTGCATGTTTGTGTATTTCTGAATCTAGCAACTGGCATATTCTAACACCGTGATCCTCTTTGCTTACAATCAGGGACAAAATTTTGATTTAAGAATCCATGCTTTATCTCCTCAAATCCCCCTAAGTCAGGACACATTCTCCCTCTGTAGGCATCTCACCCGCCTCTGCTCTTTGGGAAAACAGCCCGCGTGATGCATTAGGGGCAAGCCCCGCCCCTTCTCATCTCCTTGCTGGCCAGCCACGGTGCTGTATTCATTCTCCAGCCTTCTTCTCTAACAGTGTTGAAGAGAAGCTGTCAAGGAATTTGGGCAGAACTGTGCACAATGGAGGCAGAGAGCGCCCCTGGGGGAGCCCTGCTCGGCCTGCTCAGCATTTTAGATGGATGCAACGAGACTGAAGCTTTGAAAAGGTCAGACTCTGGAATCTGTCTGATCTGTAAAAGGCACCAAAGTATGCGGTAACGGCCAAAAGCCCTGGGGGGCGGGGGTTGGGGGTGGGGTGGCCATGCACTTGTCCAAGTGTTGCTGGGAATGAGAGGTCCAAGATCCCACTTCATGTTTCTTAGTGTCGTTGCTCCCCTGCATAACAAGTGTCATGAAAACAAGTGACAGTGAAATAGAACAAATGGAGTTGGGTTTGGTGACTATTGTCAAATTTCATGGGAGAGGAGATTTGGCATATAAATTACATAACAGATAGTAGGCCTCCCCCCTCTCTCCCTCCTTCCCTCCCTCCTTTCCTCCTTCCCTCCCTCCCTCCTTTCCTCCTTCCCTCCCTCCCTCCTTTTCTCCCTCCCTCCTTCCCTTCCTCCCTCCCTCCCTCCCTCCTTCCCTCCTTCCTTCCTTCCTTCCTTCCTTCCTTCCTTCCTTCCTTCCTTCCTTCCTTCCTTCCTTCTTCCCTTCCTCCCTTCTTCCTCCCTTCCCTCCTAACAAATGTGAGATTTGTTAGGATTTTTCCAGAGCTGAGAGAATCTTGGTAAGTAAGAGAAAAATCCATGACCTGTGAAGTATAGTGGGAAGAGGGCTTGTGGGTACAAATTCTCCCCCTTTTACTGAAATGGCAGCCAGGCCTTGGGGCACTCAGGATTCCTCTGGTTTTCTGTGTCTTCATCTGTAGAATTCAAAGGGCTAACTAGAAGGTCTTGGAGTGCCATGCTTTCGTCCCAGGAGCCTATGATTTTCTTGCAGCCTGTGTGTTGATCTCTAGCATTAGGTGTTGGTGAGGGAGGGAATCCCGTCTGCTCCTCTGAGAGTTAGGGAGAATTTTGTTTCTCAAATGATAGTCAAGGGAGAACCTGCAGTGGATTGATCTGAAATGCTTGTTAAAATTGCAGATTCTTGGGCTCCAACCCCAAAGCTCTTGATCTGAATCTCTAGACCTGACCCTGAAGAATCTCCATTTTAGCACTCTCTCCCAGGTATTCCTTTGCCCGTTTGGTTTTAGAAATCAGGGGAGGTAGGAAGTGGTTTTGAAAACCAGGGAGGTGAATTAGTGGGGTACCAGGTGTCGTGCTTTGGGACCCCTTACCAAAAACCCTCTCCTTTCTCTGCAGTACTTGACGTCCATAGTTAAAGAGTAGTTGCCACCAGTGAAGACATTGCCACTCCAGGCATCTTGTGAAATGCATAGACTACATGCTAAATGAGATAATATGGGCAAGTGTGCTTCAAAAGCTGTAAGGCATTATTAAAATGCTTTGTAACTGTAAAATGCTGTAGAGATGTTAGTCATTATGAAAATAATGCCTCTAGTTTTTATTAACACTATGGCATGAGGGAGGTTATTGATTTTATCTATGTCCATTTATATGTACTTACTGAGCAATTCCATTCAAGAGATGTGTTTGAGCACCTGCTTTGTGAACTGTGTATCCAGGTAAGGGGATATAAAGGACAGTAGATGTGGGTTGTCCCAATTCTGAACTCTCTTAAGTAATACAATTACACCTCCAAACCCTTTGCCAGGTATCTTTGGGGTACCTTGTGACTATATGCAACAGTTACTTCCTCAATCCCCAATGGTAGGTTTATCCATGTGACTCTCTTTCTCCAAGGTTAGCAGATGGGACACAAGCAGCAACTTTAAAAATGCCTGTTGGGTGGATGTGCTCTTTTGCTTTGTTGTGTGATGTCTGTGGCCCCTCAGCCCAGGCTCCCTGATGAACATATGAAGCATGGTTAGGCCCACACCTCTGTAAGGAGCCACTCTCCACTGGATTCCCAGCTTAGAGCACAGCATCCCATGGAGCACAACCTAGACAAGCCAATCCCCAGCTGGATTCTACATGTATAAGCAAAATAAGTAACTGTTGCTGTAAGCCACTGACTTTTGAATTTATTGTGCAGCAAAAACTGATTGATATAGTAGGACAAAGATAAGTTGAGACAATGAATAAATGTCTGATAAAAAGGACAATGGTGAAATGCTATGAGGGAGGTACAGCCTGTGATAGAGGGGCTCGGGGATGTGGAATCAGTAAGGTCTTCATGGAGGAGGTGACATTTGAGAGGAACCTTGAAAGATGGGTTCAGTTACAACAAGCAGACCTTATGTGTGTGCTCATGGGATTTCTGGTGTGATGTACTGGCAGACATTCCAGGCAGAGGAAAGAGCAGCAAGAGAGCTTCAAAAGTGGGAGCGTGTGGGGTGTGTTTAGAATATTGTTCATAGTTCAGGCTGTCAGGAAGTTCAAGTTCAATGCTTGTGGGAAAAGAGAAGCCAATAAGATTGGAAAAGAAGATTAAAGTGATAACTTAGAGGTTTTAAATGCCAGGTTGAAGATTTTGTAGTTAATACCGTGTCCCCTTGAAGGGTTCTGCTCAGGGCCAGGGTATGCTCAGGACTGGCCTTTAGGAAGGCCATTCTTGCAGTGGGATAAAGGTCAAAGCATAGAAGGAAGAACTGAAAACCAGCTGGCCTATTAAGAGGCTATTGCTGGAGACAGCCAGTACTAAGAAGAGGATGCAAGTCCAGGAAATTCTAAAAAATATTGCTTTCTAGTTAAAAGAGAAAAAGGACATCTTGAAGAATAGAAAATAAATCCAAATCCTTTTCTGTACTTGGAATTTTGTTTCCTATCTTTCTAATACCTAAAAACTCTTATTTTCCTTGGAAATAAGTTAACAAGTTATAGTGACCACAGATTTATATACTTTACAAATAAAATTTTTAACAAGTGTTCAAATTCAGCATGATATTCACACACTTCGTGGAAGGCCATGCTCTAGACTTAGGTGTGATCTCCCCAGTATAAAAAAAGCCATTTTCCCTGTGTGCTTTTTTGTTTATGTATTTGTTTTTTGTTTTGCTTTTTTGTGTGGGTGGATGTTGTACGTGGTGTTCCCTTGCTAAGTAGACTTTGAAACAGGCGTTTCTGCACAGGAGTTTTTCACTGGGGAGGGGTGAGGGGAGCAGCATTGGGCAGGGCAGAGGCTGGGTTACAGCTAAGCTGCAGCAGCTGATTCTGCAGGAGCTGTGTACTGGGTGGCCCTTCAGAGATGTCCAGTCGTGAGCCAAGAGACTGGGCCTTCACACCTCCACACTGACCAGCCATGAGGTGTGGGCTACCACTAAGGAAAAGATGTGACTTTGATGAGGTGACTGTCATCAACTGTAGAAAATTCCCAGTGAGCAACTCAGCTGAAGGTCATCGGCCATCCACACTTGCAACACTGGGTAGTGAATGCCTAGGCTCGAGCAGGGTATACACCATAGTATCCACTATAGCAGGGAGAGAGAGGTACTCCTGATCCTTGGCCTTGGCCTTGGTCCTAAGTTTGTAGTAAGTGTTTGGCAAGCCAGAAAATAGTGGGGTTGGTCTTTCTGAGTTAAAGCCTATTCTGTCAAGTTTAATTATTGCTCGTTGTGGAAGGGTAGGCCAGTGAAGGATGCTCCAACAGGGACTCTGCTCAGCAAGAGGGTGTTAGTTATTTGCTGAGTGGGAGAGACAGGGCTAACAGTGCGAGAAGGACCACAGTGTGATAGGCAGGACGGTGAAGAAGACTGTCAGGCTATCAGTGTTTACATGACTTTCCCAGGCAAGGTCTAACTCTGTCACAAACCAATAAAACCTAGGGAGTCAACACATTATTCTTTTGTACTAAGCACCATCCTTGGCAATTTTTCCAAGGAAGCTCCTTGCTTTTTGACTTTCGTCCATGCCACAGACTGTGTCTGGGTAGGTGCTTTTTGTTCTGGCCCACCACAACACCAGGCTCCATTGGGCACTTTTGATGGAGACGGAGTAGTGTTTCAGGCTCAGAAATCTACCCTGGTATGTAGAAAATTGAAGTTCCTATGGCCAGGATCCTCACCTGACCCTAAACTACTTGATGATGTAATTGGCCTACTGCTAGGCTACTGCTTCCACACCTGCTAGCAATGAGCTATTATTGACTGAGTCAGTGTATGAAGAGCTCTGCCCAGTGCTCTGGGTGGAGGTAGAGATGGAGGTGGATTATGGACCTGCAGACTGCTGGATGCAGATGTGATTCTAGTGCTCGACCTACCACCATGAGAATAAAACCAGATATAAACTCTTCTAACCAAAGAACATTCCATTGTCATTTCCTGGTCTCAACAAATCCACAGTGAACTTGCCTGGGGCCAAAACCCTCAGGCAAGACACCTGGTTATAAAAAGCTCATCACTCCAGGTATGACTGCTGGACTGGGAAGTGGGTTAGACCAGAGAGAAACTTACTGTTGTATATCATTAATCACTAATTGCTGAATGATTTTTATTATATGGCAGCCATAAAATATCACTTGAGCTTTTACAGCCAGTTCTAGCTTTAAGAAAACAATTCCTTATGTCAAAATGACTATTAAATTAAGTGATTCCATATTAAACATCCTATGGACTTGAAATGATTTATGGGGCTGTGTGATGAGTAGGAACCTTTTCCTTCTGGCTGCTCAGAGGAAACCAGCAGCTATTTCTGGAACAGCCATTGACCTTGGGAACCCAAGGAAGGCATGTTGGTTTCTAAGAGACACCTGGACAGTTAAGGGAAGGGAGTCTTGAGAAAACAGATGTAGCACCCTCATTTCATAAACAGGGAAACTGGGGCCTGGAGAGATAAAGTGACTCACCCAGAACACTGTGTGACAGTGGTGCAACACTGTATCTCATATGCTGCTGTGACTAGTGATTATGTATCTTTCCTGTTATTCCCAGCTGTCCTTGTCATCCCCGTATTATGAATGATGAAAAAATCTTGGTTACCTCAAACATAACCACTTCTGAGATAAAGGCACAGTACTTCCAGTGACACCTGTTTGCATCTGTTGGCCTGAATTTGCTTTTACATGTTCTAGGTGGTGGTAGACCAAGTAAAATGGCCTAAAACGAAGTTGTGTGGGCCTTGCCATGTATTCCTGGCAGCAGTTTCACGTTTGGAGCACTGTGGGGACATTGACTACATAGCAGCCACAGCCCCTTCCTTCAAAGAGCTTATAGTCCAGCTGGAAGATCTGATCTAAGGTGTCAAATGCCCAAGCGGTTACCGGTGTGATTCAGGTAGTTTGTGCTCTGGGAGACTGAAGGGGAGTGTAGTTCTCACATGGGATGGCACATGTGCTAAGTGCCAAGGTGGGACCTGGCAAAGCCATAAGGAGAGAGGGAATGAGCAGCAGCAGAGGTTCAGAGACAGAAATAAATGTGATGTTTGGAGCGTTGAGGTGTCTGGGCTCTTGAGCGCACTGGGTAAGCCTTGACCAGGTGGATGCGATCTGATCATGAAGGGCTTAAACCGCAGGCAGTAGAGTTGAAAGTCCTCGAGCTCATGTCTTTATTTTTGCTGACTTCTCTCATTAACTGCTCATGTGTATTTATCTTTGTCCTCACCTAGGTTATAAACTTTTTCTAGGCAGCAATTCTGCCCGATTATCTCTCTATACATTGTTAGGTACACACAGTGTTAGGTACATGGATCATTCATTACAGGGAAGAAAGAAAGAAGGCAGAAAGGAAGGATGGAAGGGAGGTGAGAACTCTCCTGCCTGCTGTATTGATAAAGGGCCACATGAAATAAGCCTGGGGAAGTTGCTAGGCTAGAAGAGCTGAGCTGCCACCCTGGAGAAAATTTAGCAATCAGCCTTGTGGCTTTGCCGGTGCCCTCAGGACGGCAGCTCTGAGCATGCTGCTAGCCCCCCACCGTGCCTTCCCGTGGCCCCAGAGTGCTACCCTAACATTACCTCTCCACTCAATCAATTCCTTCAACAAACAGGTGTTGAAACATCAGCCAGGCACTGTGCCAGGCACCAGGATATAGTGCTAGACAAAAGAGACACGGTCCCTGTCTCCTTAGCACTTGTAATCCACCAGGAAACAGACCAAAAAATCAAAGAGGTAATTGCTGTGTTAAAAACAGTAAAGGACAATTATAGGTTGCCATGTGAATGTAAACTGAGGGACTCAGCATAATCTGGGAGTCTGAAAGACCTGCCTTAACAGTGTATATATAACACAGAACCCAACCTAGTCAGATATACAAATATACTTAAGAAAATCAAAATATATTGGGTGCAGGTAATGAGAAATCTTCTTGGGGTTCACCTGCCTTAACCTATACATGTGTGAATATAAGAAGGCTCCATAGTTGTGACTGGTATCAGTTGTTCTGGTACTAACCTAATTCTCTTGTTAAGAGATTTTGTGTTTGTTTGAGTTGCCTCCTCCCCATGCACTTTAGCTTTCTTACCTGAAGAATGAAAAATCTGAGTAGCACTGGGTGGTGCAGGGATCAGTGCTGGTCCACAGACTGCTACTGGTCGGTCAGTGATGACATAAGTATAGATATGTACATCCACTGAGAGTCCTTAGGAACTTGTATAGTAATTTGACATTTTGTAATATTTTTATTGCATTTACAACAGTATTAGTCTGCAGTAGTTTGGGAAAATATATTTAGCCCAAGTGGTTCAAAAAACAACTATACACAATGACCTCAGAGAACGCTTCTAGCTCTTAAGCCTTTGATTGTAACTGGGTTGGGTGGAAACTTCTAGGTCAGCCTTAAAAGACACCAAAGGTGAGCCTGGAGTTGAATGATTATGAATGAGAAGTTGTTATTCAAGAAAGAACTCTTCTTCAGCTGGGTCTCTGAAACACTATAGTTGGGTCAAATCCAATGGGCTGATAGGTCACAGAAGTCATTATATCATTTGAGTCAGAGCTTGGGATTTCTGAGAAGACAGCCCCATGTCCTTTGCTAGCAATATAGCTGATCTCCAGGGCAAAGCTGAACAGACCCAACCTAGTTCAGAGCATCTCTGTAAAAGAGGCAGAATAAAAAAGAAAGAAAAATCCAATAAACTCAAATGACCATGTATATATATTTGATGTTCTTTTTAAATCCATTTTACTCACACCAAATGGCTCAAAAGCTAACTTTGATTTATAAATGGAATTTAGGAAGTGAGTAATGTGAAATATAAGCAATTTGAACTTTGAAAAGTAGGTCCCATGAAGCAGAGTAAAAGTACTTAAAGGATTTCTATTTCCCAAGACCCTAGAAACAATGAATTAGAGTGTCTCTGTTTAACGGCTGTTATGGATGGTCCCCTGGGTAAACATTGTGCTTATTAAAAGCTAATACTCAGAAAGGGTATTTAAAAATTAATATTCATTCATGGGGTCATCCAGGGAACAATCCCCAGCTGACATTTTATGGACATGTTGCACGGAAGATCTGCCTTAATACTGAGAATCACCCCTCCCCCTGCTTTGTCCCTGCTGAACTCTTTCCCTGTGAACATCAATTCCTTGGCTGACTCTTCATCCGTGTTCGAGGTAGAAGAATCTGTTCTTGACATGTGATTTTGCTAGGAAACAGCGTGCCTGAGGAGGTGGAGATGGACGGGAGAAGGATCTGGGTTTAGAGGTTGAAAGAGGTGGTTAGGGAAGAGCTGGAAGTAAATTAGGGGCAGGTTGGGGCTGCCACCTCATTAGCCGTAAAAGGCTGCTTTTTCCTTGCTGGGAGCAGAGCTGGTTTGTGGTTGTGGATTTACCACATTGCATTTGGATCATTCCTCCAAAGACCTCATTGGATTTGCCATCATTGGCTCCCATTTATTTGGCAGGCACCGATCGCACAGCACTCCATGCTTGCCGAGAGGGAATGATAGATTGTCCAGCAACAGCCGCCAAAGGCTGCCTTCCACTCTTCCTGATTAGCAAAACAGCCCTTGGCACAGTTAGTTTCCCCAGTTGGCTTGCCTCCTGTTCCTTATGTGGGCTTTCCCAATCTTTACCACTCACCTTACACCCCACCCTTTCCTGTCATTTTCAGTAGGCTACGACATGTAAATGCTCCCTGTGTCCCTTTGCGCCCCCCCCCCCACAGTTTTCTCTCTTTCTCCATATTTCTCTGCTGTGTTGGAAGACTAGATGTACCTTCTTAGTCAACTTAAATTTCTAATTTAATCCTCCCTCTTCCCACTTTTTAGGAGCTTCACTTCATCACTCTCTGTCCGTTATCTCCAAACTCTTTATTCCCTTCCACCTAAAGGCATCATTCATTCTCTCCCATCCTGAAATGAAAGGAAAAAAGAAAACAAAACCGTCCCACTTTCTCCTAAGGTGACTTCCCTATTTGTCTCCTTTTCTTCATTGTTAAATTTTATGAGATTATTTATAATGAATGCACGTCCTCACCTTTAAGCAAACTCGGTCTGGACTCTGCACCACCACTCCCTCGATGATGATCGGCAGGGACTTCCTAATGCTAGACCTTGTGCTCTCTTGTCATTCTTCATTCCCCCTGACTTCAGCAGATGTTTTTATGTTCTCTGCTTCTTCCCAGAATATTTCTCCTTCCTTGAGCAGTGTGATTTCCTTCTGTTTTCCTTAATATCTTCCAGAATTCCTTTGCTGCATCTGTCATTGGCTTCTCTTGATTTGGGGACCCTGTAAGTGTCAGTGTTCCCAGGATGCTCTCATTGTTGTCGTGTTTGCTTTTGAAAGGCCCATTTTCTGAGGAAAGCATACCTACTCTCATCACTGTTAGTCTCTGTAAAGACCACCAAATCTTTGCCCCACCCTGCTTCCTCTGGAATTTCAGACACATACTTCCCATGCCACGCTAGACATCTCTACCGTGATATCGCTCAGATACTGCTGGATGGCTCTACGGTGATATTTCTCATATACTTCAAAGTCCAAACTATCCATATAGAACATACTGCATTCTCCAAATCCACAAAAACTGCATCTCCTCCCTCTCCTACTCTCCTAACTTGTCTAAACTACTACTCCTGACTTCTCAGATTATCTCAGTGAGCAATATCACCATCCATCTATTTGGCTTATCTAGAAATCTCAAATCATCCTGAATGACCTTTATTCATTCTCTTTTCCATCCTCACTCACTTGATCCCCAGGCCCGTTTATACTGCCCTCAAGACATTTTCCAGGCTACACCTGTTCTGTCCTTACTGACATTCCCTTAAACCAGGTCCTCATCATCTTTTGCCTGGACCAGCTTCCTGTCTGCCCTCTCTGCCTTCAGTTTTGCTACCACTTGAGTCAATCCTTTTATTGCCTTGGAAGTTTTCTAAAACACAGACTAAATGATGTTATTCTTTGGTTAAAAACTGCTGTTGAAGTCAAGAGAGAACTACACGAGAATTTTAAATAGAAGTGTAATGCCACGCTGGTGAGTCATGATTACTTGTGAAGTGTGTCAAAAATTTTTTGGCCAGTGATAAAGACCTGGTGCTGATGAGTTCTCTCTCCTTTTTTTTCCTAGGTAAGTTTGAGGCAATTCAAGGTCACTATAAAATTATGTCATGCTTACATACTCTCATTCCTAAGTGAACAGAAATCGATTGAATGACAGCTGGTGTGTCCCCAGTCTCTTCTGTCTCTTTTACTGACCATACTAACCTACCTTTTTGTAAGGACCATAAAGAGATGAAATGAATGCAAATCATTGTTGTGCAGGATCTCACTAAAGCTTATTTGAGATTTTCTCAAAATTGCGTTATACCTACCCAATTGTGTCTTATGTGTCGACCGTAGATTTTTCAGGCAATTCAGGGTGAGAAAACGTAGCCTAGAGATTAAATCCCCAAACCCTTTAGTGTGGCATAGAGTGCCTTCTCACACCTGCTGCCTGGAACATCCTTCCAAATGCACAGTCACTTACTGATCCTCATCTCTTTGTGCCTTGATATTGTTGACCTGCAGCTCTTCCATCATGCCTCCCCTTTTCCAGGATGATGGAAGCAGGACGTGTAGCTCTAGGCAAACTATTTAATATTTTCTGAAGTGCCGCTCAGAAGTTACCTTGCTTTTGAAACTGCCTGAACTTTCACACATTTTCAGAGTAGTGAAGAGTATGTTTCCTGAAAGAGATGTTGTGACTCCTCCACTGGAAGCTATAATACACTGGCCACTTTTCTAAGCCTCACCTCATTCATCAGCCTAATGGTGAGAATGACACCATCTAGCTCATAGAATGCTGTGGCAATTCTGTCATGGAATTACCAAGCTGGGGTGGGGGTGGGGGTTCTGTAGCCCTCCTGCATTCAGATCGGTTAATATCTGCAACCCATTCAGACAGTACATAGTAATGCCACACTCAACTGGAGTCAATCTTACTTTGCGTCTCTCCAAAGCATGTAAAAGGTAGAGTAAATTAATTCTCAGCAAGTTAGATGTTGTCCCAAGGTGATTCTCTGTGATACTCTCCAGCAGGGAGGCTTTGAAATACCATCCCTCTTACAATTAACATGTCATACTGCGCTGCACCCATTGGCAGATGGATTTATCCTCACACATTGGGACTTGACGGAGGTCGGCCAGCCTCTCTCTCCATGTGTCCTTGTGTGCTCCGGTACGTGGGCCTCTTTCCTTCTTTCTCCAGCCTCCCATCCCACGCCTCCTTCTAGTCTAGCCAGATCCTTAGCTCACTGACTGAAAGTGATTACGATATCAGGCTGGCGTCTTGAGGCTTGGAAGGACTCCACTGTCTGGGTAAATTTCATTTCTGACTGGAGTCATTGAGCCTTCACATTATCAAACATGTCACATTTACTCCTTCAGAACAACGGAAGACAAAAGAATTGGGCTCTTCCCACCTTCTTGCTGCCTCAGAGACTTATTCTTGGGCCTATTTAACGGATGGGGAAACTGAGGTTGAGAGTGGTAAGTAAGCAGTCCAAGTTCACACAATTAGTAATCATAGAGAAGGATCCAACCTAGGCTCACTCCAAAGCTGAGATTTTAACCACAATTTTATACCACCTCTATGTATCAAGTGGGTATCCTTAAAGGTTATTTTCAGAATCAACACCAAGAAGATTTCTGTATCAAATAGACTTGAATCAGAGACACCTGGCATCTCCAAAGAAAGGGAGAAATCCCAGGTCCTTGGTCCCAAAGTCACTTACCAGCCGGTGCTCAAGGAGCCTGATCATTCTTCGATGGAACCACTGTCCCCAGACCTTTTGAGAACTTTATACAGGAGGCAAGCAGCTCATATTTTCTCCACAAACCACAAGACCCTCCCTTGAGAGTTAAACAAGATGATCTCAGCAAAGATGACAAGATGTTTCCATGTTTGTTAAACAAGAACCATTTGTTTAGCTCAGGAGCATCTGCTGAATAAATAAGATATCTGATGTGTCATTTGCTCATTGGAAATTAACAAACCCTTTAAAAATGGCAATTTGTCAGGAGTTATATGAGGCAGAATTCATTCTCAGCAAGGGAACAAATTGAAACTTCCCCGGCTTTCTAGAATCCCCCAGAGCTAGCTGCGTAGAAAAAGTTCAGTTTAAATCCGCCATCATTAAAGAAAATATGCAAACAATGATGGGGGAAGAGAAGTGAATGCCCTGTTAGGGAAATTGAAGGGTCCTCGAGGGACGTATCCTCCAGAACTTTGATACAAGTTATTTCCCTTCTGGGTTGTTCCCTTTCAGAGAAGTAGGGCTCCTGGATGGAAGGCAACTTTTTCTTCTCCAGTGCTGTTTTCAGGCATCATTTGGCAAAACTTGTCATCAGCCGGCATTGTTCCTGCTTGTGGCTTCCTGTGGGGCCAGAAGGGAGGAGGAGAGAGTTTAACTTACTACAGGAATAAAGGAGATAGGGAAAATAATGCAAGGAATGAAAAGGCTGCCACTGCTCTCAGGGTGTAGCAGTGACTAGGGTGCTGGCTAAAGTGAAGTCCGACTATAGGCCTATTTTTAAACACAAGAGCTTCATAATGTTGGTCCATTTTCAACTTAATCCTTGAATAAGCACAGTGTGCAGGGACCAGGTGGCCCAAGCATAATGGACAGTGGATGATAGATAGCATTTACTGAATGAAGTTGCCACGCTAAGCACCCAACTGGCATTATTCAGTTGTATGCCCACAAAGCTCTATTGTTATGTCCCATGTACAGATGAGAAAACCAAGCTTTAGAAAGAGGTAGAAATGGGATTTAAATTCATGCAGTTTGGGAGCTTATTGACTACATCATGCTGTTGCGTTGCTTCAGATAGTCTTTGAAGATGCAAGGTCCCTGGGACCTTTGGTGTGAAGACAGAGGATCAGGCTCTGAGCTCATGAGCCCTACCCTGGGTAGAAGCATAAAGTGTATGAAGCAAGATCTTCCTGAGATTCCTGGGAAGTGCTGGCTGGTTCAGGTTGGGATGCTATTCTTGCTGGATTGCAATTCAAATTCTTTATTTGGAGGGGGTTTATGGGATGGGAAGGGCCATTGAGGGACACAGACTCTTAGGCTTTATATAAGTGGGTCCCCGTGGGCTCTAGTTAGAAGCTAAGGAATTAGCTGACTCTGGGCCCAGAGCAACTTGCTGCCTCATCTCCTCAAATTAGCTTTCTTAGCAATTGATCTTGTAAACTTTCTGAATCAGAGAAATTAAAGATGAAAAAGGGCCTATTAAGTAATCTTGCCCCTGCCCAGACTAAGCGGAATGACTCCCAAGAGAGGGTCCCGAGTGTCTGGTTCAGTTTAATTTTAATTGTCCCAAAGGGTCTGGCTTATTGCTCTCCTGGCAGCCCTTCTGCAGGCCAAAGGATGCAGGTGCGAGCAATAGCTCAGAGGACGGTACTGCCCTGTGCCAGGGCTGTGCATGCTCATCCTAGACTCCGTTTTCCAGGGCCTGGGATTTTTCACTTGTTGCTTCTGGGATGTGCTGGGGCTTTGAAAGAACCCTTTTTAGGGGGTAGATTAAACACGTACCTGTTGATAGGGTCTGCTGATTTTGATGGCTCCTCCTATTAGCCAGGAGATGTGCCTACAAAGGTGTCTATTCAGGTAAAATGTGAAGTTGGGAGTTAATAACAGTAGTGGGTGTGAAAGATTGACCATCCACTGGGAAGACCAGAAACACCAGTGGCTGATAAGTATTGGGTATTCTTAAGTCTATACCAGGAATGTCATGCTCTCATCTAGTTTACTTCTCAGAGACATCAGATGTCTATCAAGATCTCTTAGCTGGTGGTGGTGGGGCTGGGATTTGAAACCAGGTCTCTTTGAGTGCAAAGCGCGTGCTTTACCCCATACCACCTGTCACTGAGTTATAATAAAATGTACTGAACAAGATTGAAGTGAGAAAGAGGAAAAGGCAGGAAGGAGGCAGAGATGACTTTGAATTGAGAATGGCTTATCCTTAGATCAGCTAGGTTCCGTTTTCTAGACTGGGAAGCTTGGGCCTGAGGCATGAGCTCTCTGTGCTGGTCCCAGCTATGGAGATCTTGAGGGTGTTTGCATATCTGTGTGCACTTAGACTGTGATCCCTCCCAGGCCTAGGGAAGGGGGTATTTCATGCCTGTATCCCCTGCTTAGGGAATGATGCTGGGCAGAAGGTGTTCAGTGACTGGTGCATGCATAGCAAGAATAACTGGTTAATGTTGCTCTGCCCTGCTGCCTCTCCAAAGATGCCCTTCCTTGTTACTGAATGAGATTTTATTTGCTCAATTACTTACCATCGGCTGCATTGGCTGAGGGCCATGGCATATCTGTGCACTACTGGTAGTTGATTTTAGAGCCCAGGATATTATTCAGGAGAGACAGGCTGCATGGAGAACTCTTGAGTCATGGCGCAGGAGAGGAGGGCGAGAAGCATGAGGCCTTAGAGGTAGAAATCAGAAAGAAAAGTACTGAAAGGGGAATGAGTCAGAGAGGGGAGGGTCATCAGAGAGCAGTCATCTGTATCAGTTTGTCCCCAGGTTGTCCCTAAGGATTCGTTTGAAGGAACAGGAAAGCATATGTTTTTATCTTCTTCTCCTCAATACCTTGTGTTTTCAGGATGTAATGTGACCTGTGTGGTGTCACTCTCTGGGAAGCCATAAATTAAGGGAAAGCTCTGTTGAGCTTAAGCAATGGCATCCTTTGAATCCTCTCTACTCTCTCTCCCTTGCTCCCTGAAGAACCTTGGGCAAGTCGCTTAAATTCCCAGGACCTCTGTTTCTGCATTTTCAATTTGTGGGCAATACGTGTGTCAAGATTTCTTCTTAGGATTAAGTGATATAAAGAAATAAGCTGCCTGGTAGAGAGTAGCTGAGGAAAACCTGTTGGGCATTTGCTCGCTGCCTCCTCTCTCTCCAGCTGAGAAAGGTGGCTTCCAAGGCACATCACAGGATGGGCCCTGGAGCTGAGGCCATCTGACCTGGGTTTGCATCTGAGAGCTGCCATTTGTTAGCTGCAGTGACTTAGCCAAGCCACTTAGCTCCTCTGAGCCTGTAGTCCCTTGTTAGTAAAATGCAGGCAAAAAGTGTAACCTCCCTTGTAGGAATTTTTGTCATTTGTTCAACCACATGACTGAGTACCAGCTTTGTGCTAGGAAGTGGAGTTATCAAGGCGGGGGGCAACACAAGCAAGGCCCCCTCCCTTCCAGAAACTTACAATCTAGAGGGGAAGTGGGCATTATTCAAACAATCACACAGGTTTCTATGAGTATTAAATATGGCCACACAAAGCACTGCATCACAGGACCACCACCATAAGACAGCATAGCACATGCATACTGGCTGTGGTCATGGTCACCGGGAGTGCCATGGCTGCCCTCCTCTTCATGGGGGGGCTCCACGTAATTGCAACCTATTCCCTCACACACTTGCCTGTTGTCTTCCACACCCATTTAGCCATGTGAACTCATAAGGTAGATGCCCTTTTTCTAACTAATACTTCAACCCCAGTTAGGTCTGGGGCAGCTGTGAGGAAGGCTCTCCTGTGAAGTGGGCTGTCTTTGTAGACTCTGAGCAGGTATAGCTATGCTGGTATAATGTACCAGAATATGTGCCCCTAACAGTCCTGAGGCAAGACTAGGAAATTCTGTTTTTATTCTCTTCAGAGCTAAGATACAATTAAAAATGTTACCACAGTAATTGACAACATCCATTAACTTGAGGAGAATTGCCAGGGGCAGCACATTTTTCCCCCCTTCTGCACATTATTCGTCTATAAATACACCTGGTTCCTTTCTCTTTCTTCTCTAGAACTTCCACAAAACACCCTCCCAGCTGTCTCCTTAATGCCTTTTACCTTTTTTTAATTAACTCTCTGAATTCCTCCAGCACTTCCAGTTGGTACCATATAATCTTGCATCTAATTATATGTGGCCTCGTGGCTTATCTGAGAGGCAGCATGGAAAACCCACAGTACTGAGAACTCTGGGCTCAGAGTCAGCAGAGCCTTGATGATCTTAAGACCTTAGCCATCTGAGTTTGCTCGTCTGTGGAATGGGAATAATGACATCTTCCTCCCAAGATTAAGGCACTAAAATTAGATAGTGATGTGAAAGTGCTCTACAATTTATCAAGTGTAGGGACTTGCTGTCACTGATTCCCAGATGCTCCTTCGTCTGCCCATGTCATGCTTGGTCTTCCTGTTCCCATGGAGATGCAGGGGCAGATGGTTTCTGGCAGCATGAGGATGCTCGGTGAGGCTCTCTTCCTCTGTGTGTGGGCCCTACAGGTGGTGAGCGACACCTCGGGGACCTCACCAGCAGGAAGTTCCTCCGCCTTCCAAAGCACTGAACTCATTAGAAAATGCCCGCCATATCTTTCCAACAAGACTGTAAGTTCTTTGAAGGCCTCTTTATGTGTCACGCCAAAAATACCCATTAAAGGAATAGCGTACTCATAGGGGATGGGTAGTGGGGCCTGAGAATGGCAGTTACAAAATCAATGGCTGGGAACAAGGACTCAACCAGTTCTCTGCAACCAACCACTCTGCAAATGTCGCAATGCACTTGGTCTGATTTATAGGATTAGTAAGTCTCCTTGACGAATGTTTGTCTTTGTTAGGCTGTGGCATGTAACACGATCTTGTTTGGGAATATATAGCTGTTCACTAGAGCTATGCCAGGCTGTAGCTCACACATACCCAGCAAACAAATGGGCCAGGTGGTAGACTGTTCGCCAACTCGCTGGGTGCTCACACATAGTGGGTATTCAGTAACCACTTGCCAAGTGATTGTCGGTTGTACTCCTGGTGGACCAGTTCAGTTGTATTTAGGTAAAGCCTCATGAATTGTCACTAAATTAACACAATCACAAAACCACAATGTCAAAGCTCGGCTTCAGATTATGATTGCCAGCGTGCAGCAGGACGTTGGCCGTGGTTCACTGAGCTGCTTCGGTCAAGTTCGGCCTCCTTGTCTATTTGGGGGGACTTGCTGTGTGTGTGACTGTCCTGGAAATATTTCACATGACTTCTGGATTTGGTTCCAAACCTGTAGATCTTAGATATATCAAATTAGACAATTTCTTTCTTCTTTCCTTCCTTCCCTCCCTCGCTCCCTCCCTCCCTCCCTTCCTCCTTCCCTTCCTCCTTCCCTCTCTTCCTGTCTCCTTCCCTCCCTTTCTTCCTTCCTTTCCTTTCTTTCTCTGCTTCTCCGGTAGGAAATGTTATTCTTATGACCCAGTATAAACCTATGTTTTTTTGTGTATCTTAAAGTTAGGTGACAAATACGGAATCTACTACATGAGATTCTCTCTGATATTTTCTATTCCATTTCATTGTAATTCCTAGACTGATTGCTCCAAAGCGCATGTTACAGTCCCTCAAACTAACCCTAAAATCTGGGAAGCAAATATCTTTGACCCAGCTTGAGTTGGGGGTCTATCCCTTGTCTAATCAGCTGTAGACAGGGACAGGACCATGTAGTATCAACATGGGCCTGGGAACTGCACCTAGAAATTTGTGAATCTGGGGGAAGCCAGCAGTGGACAGAGGCAGGGATTATTTGTGATTTGGGAAGAAAGCTCCCCAAGTGCCCACTAGAGGAACCATGTTCATTTGAGCTGGATGGAATCCTTGAGGTTTTGCTGCCCCAGCGTTTTCACAGGATGATCACATTTTTTAAGCAAATCACAGATGACCGTGTTTTACAGGTCCACCATTTCTCTGAGGATAAATGGTGAAAATAGCAGCATAATAATGTAAAATAAAGACTTTATTCGCTTAATTGCCTGGAGATTAATTAAATGAATGAGATCTGTTTTACCATATTGTGTAGCTATTTTCTACACTTATCCTAAACATACTGCTGGGGTTATTATTGTTTTCATTTGTGTATTTGTTCCCTTCCTCAACAGATACTAAATAAATGCAAGCAAGGCACAGTGGTAGGCACTAGTGGAAAACATAATTTAATCAGGCCTAGAGCCTGTCTTTAAGGATATACAATCAAAAAGGAGAAAAAATTTAGGTACATGAATAACTGAAGGAGTCAGACAATGTTTGAAAGCAGGCTCCAGCTCTTTCCCATCCTGTACCAATGTTTGGGCAATTTGACATCTTGACATTTCCTTTTCCTCATCTGAAAAAAAAAATTTATTACAAATCTCAAAAGCTTGTTTAAAGATTAAGTGACATAACAAATTGATAGTAAAATTTATTAAGTGCTCAATAAATACTAGTTGCATTTCAGGTAATATGAGCACTGTAAGAGTAAGCATTATATAGTTTTAAGTAATGCATGCCTCTCTTCAAAGTGTTTTACATGCATTTAGTCCATTCAGTTCTCATAAAAACGATAAGGCAATGTTATTGTGCTTATCCATTGTGTAGATGAGAAATTGAAGCACAGAGAGATTAAGTAAATTGCCTATGATCCCACAGTTAGTGAGTGACAGAGTCAGGACTCTAATTCAAAGAGTGTAATGCCAGAACTCACGTTCTTAACTACCCTACAGATACATGACAAGGAGAGGCTATTTCAGACTGAGGTTGTGGAGGCTGGGTTTTGAGTGATTCTCAACTCTAATTGCACATTGTTATCATCTGGGAGCATCTACAAGCTCTTGATTCCTGGACTCTCCTCCAGACTAGTGGTTCTCAGAGTGTGATCCCTGACCATCACTGGTATTTGCTAAGAATGCAGTGCTTGGGCCCCAGAGGTTCCAATCAGAAACCCTGAGGGTAGAGCCCAACATGTGTGTGTTTTAGCAGAGATTCTGATGTTACGGAAATGTGAGAGGACTGTCGCTCCAGACCAATTAAACCAGAATTTCTGGGAGTAGGGCCTGTGCCTTTTGTTCAGTATTTTTAGAAAGTTTTGCAAGGTGTTATAATATTCACCAGGGTGAGGAGCTTTCATGGAAAGTAGGTACTGAGCTGGGCCATAAGCAGGGAATATGCAGTGTGGAATAGAGGAGAATTCCAGGTGGAGAGGCAGCTTGAGCAAAGACATAGGGAAAAAATGTGGCGTGAATTGGAGTAACATGTTGAGGTAAGATTATTTTGTAATTTAAATGTCTAGCTAATCAGTTGGTAAAGCATTTGTAGTTTGACCTTACCAGCATTTTACCCTTAATACTGCCTTCGTGCATACCCAATATCCAGTTTTCTTATTTCTGGGGAAGGTTTTGCTCTGGGATTCACATCCACATGGAGAGAAAAACCCAGGGGAGGTTTAGCCTTGCCACTTTCTCATGTCAGCCACGTGTGTTATGAAGAGGCTGGACTGAAGTTCCAAATTGGATTCTAGGGCTACACGGTACAAACTAGCTGATTCTTTGGACAATTGTGTGAGACTCAGTTTTCTGATCTATGAAGTAAAGGGGTTGGACGAGATCAGGGTGTTTCAAAGGTTGTCACATCCAACTCTCTCAGGCACTGTTGCCTCTTAGAAGTTCCTGTTTGACTCACTTCATATGTTAGGACTTGGACACTGTGTTTGAGCAGAGGGTTCAGTTGCTAAAAACAAAAGTGAAAGTTATGTGACCTTTTATAGGTCAAGATGTTATATTAGTAACATCTGTGAGTATAATGTTCTAGGAGTTGATTTCAGCTTCTTCCCTGGAGGTGTGGCTTATTTGCCTTTGTTCCTGGGTCCTTGGTCCTTGCTCAGAACTCAAAAGGGCTCTCAATTTTGTAGAGTAAATCAACTACCTTTCCTCTCAGGGTTTCCCATGATCCTGTGTGCTGATGTTGGGCTTGCTAATTGTTATGAAGTTAAATATTCCCAGGAGGAAAGCACCTCACACTTTATTCAGGTCTGTATAGGTCTCTTCCCTTTTCAGCACCAGTTGAGCAATCCACATGATAGACATTACACGGGGCACAGGCAGGAAAGTGAGACATGTTTTGGCCATAGAAAGGTTTGTCTTGGAGATCCAAACATGAGCTGAAGGCTTACACAGGGCCTTAGGAAGTTTGTCTGGCTCAGTGAAAGTATTGTGATCATTCATTCAACAAACAATTACTGAAGATCTACCATGTGTCAAGCTCTGTGATGGAAATGCTGATATAAGATCCAGTAAAGGCCTGTGAGGTCAAGAAGTGTTTCCCACAGGCAGTTACAATCCAGTGTGGTGATTTCTACCCTGGAGAGAACAGGTGTCACAAGAGCCCCTATCAGCAGTTGGTTCCCTGGATTTGTGATGTATAATCAGTCTAAAGAGAGAGAAAGGTGCCTAAACTGAATTCTTCCATAGCAGGGACTTTTCATGTCCAGTGCCTAGAACAATGCTGTATTATTAGGCACTCAATATACATAGAACTGAGGTGTAGGGAAGGAAGAAGGCAGGGAGAGAGGTAGATTAGTTTATCCTGTTCTTCAAATGGAAAATAATAATAGCTAAAATGTAAAGAATGTTCCCTATGCCAGTCACTATTCCAAGTGTTTACTACTTGCTCATTTAATCCCCAAGTAGATATTCTGATCTTGTCATTTTACAGATGTAGAAACCAAAACTCATTACTGCTGTATATGTGCAAAATGTGATGGGGAGTTTGCCTAAAGAGGTCAGATCCTCTTCCCTTCTTGAACAAGAGTGGAAAGATTTAGTGGAAAAGATTCATTTAGTGAAAATGATTCAATCATGTGTGTTAGGTTTTAGAACAACCTATTGTGTGATAAGAAATTTAACCACTGAAGAATTTTAAGTGCTCGTAAAAGTTTTCTTAGATTCATACCTGTTCTTGATAACTCTGTTTTGTTAAATCGTTCTGTAGTTACTTGATTACAACTAGGAATACACAGAACCAAATAAAGTTGCTATTAATGACTTCTTTTAATTTTGCATTAGTAATAATGTGTACTGATACAACTTCTCTTTGCTATCTGATACTTTCTAGAAACTTTCTGGGAGTTTCCTTTGATGTAATTTCATTGGGATGCTTGAAAAATCATTTTTACTTTGTTGCAGGTTTCAGCACAGGGAATTTGAACTTACCATGGCTGGTTCTAGGTTCTAGGTTGCCCACATATTGTCCTATGATTGTTCATAGTAGTTTCTTATGAGCCTTGATATTTCTGTGGTGTCACTTGTAATTTCTCTTCTTTCATTAATTATTTTATTTATTTGAGTCCTTTCTCTTTTTCTTGATAAATCTAGCTAAATATTTGTCTATTTTGGTTAGCTTTTTAAAAAACACCTCCTGGTTATTGTTGAGGTACATTCTTTCTATACCCACTTTGTTGAGAGATTTTTGTCATGAATCGATGTTGAATTTTGTCTACTGATTTTTCTGCATTTATTGAGATGATCATGTGATTTTTATCCTTCATTATTTTAATGTGGTGTATTATATTTAGTATACATGGATGTTGAACCATCTTTACATCCCTGGAATAAATTCCACTGTATCATGGTGTATGACCTTTTAAATATACTGTTGAATTCATTTGCTAATCATTTGTTGAGGTTTTTTGCATCAGTGTTCATCAGGGATATTGGTCTGTAATTTTCTTGTAGTGTCCTTTTCTGATGTTGGTATTATGGTAATGCTAACTTTGAAAAATTAGTTTGGAAGTGATTCCCTTCTCTTCTGCTTTTTGAAAGAGTTTGAGAAAGATTGGGTATTAGTTCTTCTTTAAATGGTTGTTAGAATTCACTAGAAAAACCATGTTGTACTAGACTTTTCTTTGTTAAAGGTTTTAAATTAATGATTCAATCTCCTTACTAATAACTGTTCTGTTCAGGTTTTCTATTTCTTCGTGATTCAGTTTTGGTAAGTTATATGTTTCTAGGAATCTATCAGTTTCTTCTAGGTTACCCAATATAGTGTCTTATGATTTTTCATAGTAGTCTCTTTTGACCTTGGTGTAGTGTGACCTTTCTGTGGTGTCAGTTGTAATTTCTCCACTTTTCATTTGATATTTTATTTATTTGAATCCACTCTTTCTGGGTAAGTCTGGCTAAATATTTGTCTACTTTGTTTTTTAAAAAATCTAGCTCTTGGTCCCATTGATCTTTTCTATTTTTTTTAGTCTATATTTCATCTATCTACACTTTGATCTTTGTTATTTACTTCCTTCTAATAACCTTGGGCTTAGTTTGTTCTTCTATTTCTAGTTCCTTTAAGTGTAAAGTTAGTTTATTTATTTACGATCTAATTTATTACCTAATATATGATCTATCCTGGAGAACATTCCACGTGCACTTGAGAAGAATGTGTATTTTGCTGCTTTGGGTAAAATGTTCCATATACATGTCTGATGCCTACAGATTGGATGAATGAGAAAATACCATTATAAAAAATTATCAAATCACAGAGAGAGAAAGAGATAAAGTGAGGACCAAAGGAATTATAGAACATCTGGTCTAATGCATAATTTAAGGTCAATGTTTCTTTATTGACTTTATGTCTGAATTATCTATTCATTTTGTTGAAAGTAAGGTATTGAAGTCCCCTACTATTATTGTATTACTATTTCTCCCTTCAGATCTGTTAATACTTGCTTTATATATTTATGTTCTCCCATATTGGGAGTATAAATATCTCAAGTGTTACATCCTTTTGATGAATTGATCCCTTCCCTTTCTCATTATATGATGACCTTTTTTTTCTCTTGTTATAGTCTTTGGCTTAAATTCTATTTTATCTTATATAACTGTAGCTACCCCTTCTTTCTTTTGGTTTCCGTATGCCTAGAATGTCTTTTTTCATCTCTTCACTTTCAGTCTGTGTGTGTCTTTAAAGCTGAAGTGAGTCTCTTGTAGCCAGCATATAGTTTGGTCTTATTTTCTTTATCTCTTCAGCTACTCTGTCTTTTGATTGGGCGATCTAGTCTATTGACATTTAAAGTAATCATTGATAGGTATAGACTTTCTACTGCCAATTTGTTAAATGTTTTCTTGTTCTATAATTCCTTTGTTCCTTTATCTCTTGCTCTCTCTGTGATTTGATAATTTTCTATGATGGTGTTTTCTCATTCATCCAATCTGTAGGCATCAGTCAGCCAGTTTCTGCATCTCTTTCAGAAGGAATTGCCCCATGTGTAGCTATACATTTCGTATGTCCGTGGGAGGAATGGGGCTCTGGAGAATCCTATTTTGCCATTTTGATCTTCGATTTCTGTTTCTTTATGAATTTCTGTGTGTGTTTGTCTCTCTCCCTCTTCCTCTCTGTCTCTCCCCCTGCCTCCCTCTATCCTTCTCTCCTCCCTCTCTCTCCTGTGTATCTTGTCTCTCTCTTGAAAGGGTCCTCATATCAACCTTTCTCTCCCTGCTTCTCTGTGAGACTTCCTGTCACAATGTCAATTCTCTTTCTCTATGCATGTCTACATCATTCCTTTACACACACTCTTCCTATCAGGCTGGAAACATTTTTCCCAACAGTCGTGGCCTGGTGACTAGAGAGGAAAGATGATTCTTTCCTATCAGCTCTAATTAGAGGAATCCTCTAAATTGTCCTGGCATGTCTCAGTTGCCATGGCCAACATGGCTCATGATCATGCTGGATTATGTATCATCCTAGTGTTCTGAGGGATGAGCTACTGTCTCTGACCACCATGGACAAAACACTTGGCTTGAGTTGAGCAGAATGGTTTTGCAAAGGATGAAAGAGTTATAGGGGTAGTCAGTGGGTCAGGATCACAGGTGTCTATTCTAGGGAGCAAAGACCGGCCCAAGAGAAACAAACATTTTAATGTAAGTGCTGGAGGATGTAGGATCCAGAGTCTGAATTCTCTGGAAGTCTAAAGGAGGAAGGTCACTGTGAGCTAGAATGACCAGGGAAATCTTCCAGGAGGACTTAATTCTTGGTCTTAGCCTTAAAAGATGTCAAGATTATAGATAGATGGAAGGGAGTGAGTGATTCTGGGAGAAGGAAGAGTTTTTGTGCTTTTTTTATTGGTGTTGTTTGTCTTGATTTAAGCTTCTAAGGAGCAAAGACTTTTCTTCTGTTATAGAGCATAGTACCTGATGACCACAGTTAGGCTTAGCCATTATGGTTCCAGTTCTTTCTATCCTACCATGCCATTGACCTTGGGGAAGGACAGAAGAATAACACCTGAGAAGCTTCTAAGCCTGAGAACACCAATGTTCATAAAAGGAAGCAGGGAGGCTGTGGAACAGAGGTGTCCATATAGTTCCTTCTGGTGCCCCCAGACCTCAAGTGAGTTTCACACTGAAATTTTGGTATTATTATAGTAGATTGGATTGTTTATTCCTTAAATAAACACATTGGTAGCCCCAGATACATACTGGGCACATAGGTGCCAAGGATTCAAAGATAAATAGATAGGATATTACTACTTTAAAGTTTACATCCAGGTATGAAAGGCAAAGATGCACAGTTACATGAGTGATGTGATTGAGCCAATCAGAGCAGTGATTCTAAAACTTGGCTGCACACGCCAATCACCTGGAAGCTTTAAAAAATAGTGATGCCTTGATCCTGTCCCAAAGGTTTTGATATCACTGGTTTGGCGAGAGGCATGTATTTCAGATCTCCCCCTGTAGCTTTCATGAGCAGCCACAGTTGAGATCCACTGAGGTAAGGATGCTATGGAAGCAGATAAAGGGCCCTCTGGGAAAATGAGGGATGGAAGGGCTGCTGCAGGGGTAAAGCCAAATGAGCTTTGACGAGTGAGTTCCCTGGAGGAGAAAGGGGGCAGGGAGGCAGATGGATGTGGAGGACCTTGCAAGCAAGAGGAAAGAAGAGCCAAGAAAGATGGAGACTGCTTTCGGCTGTTATGTTAGTAAGTCTCTAGTTCTGCTCTTGTTCCTGTGTGACCTTAGACAAACATAAACTTCTCTGTGCCCTGGTTTCTCATTCAGTCAAATATAATCAATGATACCTGTTGTCTTTACCTGAGGTGCTTGCCCTTAGGATGAAGGGAGGTGAGGAAAATTAAAAGATAGATCATAAATGAACTTTCTAAATAATTGAAGTTTAACCATTCAAAATGTAATCATTTTAGCAAGTAAAGATCATTTAATTTTTCCTAACATATATCATGTACAATCCCAGTTTCTTAAACAGAGCGCATTGATACCATTTGCCCCCTGCTTCCAGTTTTTTATGCTGTTAGCCTGTCAGCATAGATGTTAGATACTGAATTACGTTACTATATAAAAGGCCTCAGGGCCACTGAGAAATGCTGAGATTTATAGTGAGGAAGATCACGTTTTGAGTTCTTAAGTCTGTTTTTCATAGGTTTTCTATGAAAACTTTGGCTTCTCTTGCGCTCTGGGTATCAGTGGTTGATTCTCACCATTTTAAATTCTGCCTTTTCTTGCTAACTTGCTGCTTCTTTCCTGTTGAGAAAACCAGAAAACCAATGTTAGAATGATATTTGAAATAAGAGCAAATAGTGAGTAAGAGCTTGCTGAAGAGGGTGGGTTATGTGGTCTCTTCAGTGCATGGATGTTTTAATGTCTGTGTTGCCTCTTTTAGCTCACTTTCTGGGTCATCCTCTGGCCTGGCTATCTCACACAGGGAATGGCTAACTGCGTATTATGTGTGCATGGTTGGAGGCACACAAGGATTAGTTTGCAAGGACTCTCGGCCTTCCTTCTAGCTATTGGCCGTAGACTTTAAGGTTCTCCACCTCAATCATCAGAAGAATGCTGTCCTTGTCAGACCAAATTTTGAATGTTTGCCAGGCAGGAGGAAGGAATGGTATATAGAATCAAACTCAGTAGGGAGCACAAGAGTGCCTGGAAGCAAACAGCCAAAACAGAGGTTACCCCACCTTCCCCAAAGGACAGAGCAGGGTACCAAGCTGTGCTCTCCCAGTGGAAGGGCAGAGGGTCAGGAAGAGGTGGAAGTGATCAGGTGTGGCAAGACAGGGAGATGGAAGGCCATGGGGAAGAGAGAACTTACTAGAAGGTGTGAGGTGGTGAAGGACCGAGGTTTAGACCAGCTGGGAACTCTGTACTCTTTTATTTGAGTCACTAGCTTCCTGACACTATTCATGAGTTGTGACCATTACAGGTGACAGCTGTGCCATACTGCCTGGCAGTCCGGTGGCCAAATTCTATGAGTTCCCATGGTGTCCTCTTGGGAAAGCAGCTTTCTGGGTAATTAGTCACCCCCGAATACTTTCCCACTGTGTTGTCTTTGTGGTCACTGAGCTTCTGTGTCTCCCTTCTTCTGCAGGTCAGTGGCCGGATTGGATAAGGAGGCAGACCTGGTGCACATGGAGGTGCGGACCACGGATGGATGTGAGTGCTCAGTCTGCCAGGCTAGGCCCGGGGAGATCTGCCTGCAGGTCTCTCTCTCCTCCCTCAATTTGCATTTTAATGTCTTGGGAAGATGAAAAGCCCTGAGCTCCATTACTGCCATATCTATCCTATTTCCCAGACTGGGGGAGAGGCCTTCCATCCCAAGGGAGATGTTTCATTGAAATGAACCGTCAGGAATGAATTTTCTGGGGATGTAAGTTAATGTGATGAATTTTTAGTCTCCTGTTGGTAATTTCCTGGCATCTTCAGCATAATTCGAATAGGGATGTCCATAGCTCTCCATGGTATTTTGCATTCAAATACTCATGGTGAATTGCAGGGGCTGCTAGCTTAAAAAATGAACCCTTCGTATAGCCAAGGTTTCCAAAAAAAGTCACTAGGCAGTGATTAGCAAAACTGCTTATTCATTCAATCCACAAATATTTAGGGATGGCCTACTCTGTGCCAGGCATTATTCTAAGCCCTGGAAGTACACTGGTGAACAATACTCATATTGTCATTGTAATCAAGCAATGGAATCCCCAAAACTTCAAACATGTGACTCTTTGCATGGTGTACCTTTTTAAATCTTACACAGAACTTAACTATAAGCTATCATTTTGCACCACTTCAAGCATTTCACTCTTCCCGGAGTTTATCATTTTTATAGAGTTTGTCCCTATCCAAGGAAAATAAAATCAACTTAAGCAAAACTGTATTAACTATGTGAAAATAAGTGAAATATAGAAAATACAGGGAGCTATAATTAGCATAGAATAGGTCAACTGTAGAGCCAAAAAACCACAGAGCTAATGGTGATGTAGGAATCCAGCAGAGCAGATTCCTGCCTGTGAGTTGGGGTCCTGGGTTCTGCTGCCCAATGGCCATGAGACCAGGGGACATTCCTTCTGACTTCTGTGCTTCTAACTTCCCCTGTCACTGCTTTGCCTTGCCTACCTCGTAGGGTTACAGGTTGACCAAGAAGAGAGGAATTTTCTAGAAATTATAAAATGCACAAATATGAGATTATGTTTTGACCTGGCTTTGGGAGTTGGGAGTGTCATTCAAAACACATTAAGTAAAACTATATGCACTTAGTCCATGAGAAATCTACTGTTGTTGAGGCCAAACAGATGTTGAGGCCAGAAACATGCATTTGGGGGAATATGTTTTATTTGTTTTGTTTTTATGTTTAAAAGAGAGGCAGTCACTATTTGTACTCTGTATCCAGCACTCTGTTGAGTATTTCATTCACTTTTTTTTTTTCTGGTCTAATTTGATCCTTGAATAAATGTAAGTTTCTGAAGCAGGCAGGGATGAGAGATGAACCACACTTAAAAAAAAATAGTTTTTAACAGAAAAGCTATTGAAGATTAAGGGATATAATGCCATATATTCAAATTCAATGATCATGAGGATGGTGAAGCCTGGATTCAGAATTATATTATGTTATGTTTACAGCTGAGAAACAAATCAAGAAAGAGATGTAGGGTTTGAGGAAGCATAGCAAGACAGCAGGAGGAGAACAGACAGTAGCTCTCGGAAGATGATCCACAGGCCAGTTCTCAGGACAACTCCCTCCTTTGCTTTGCTTCCTATGGCAACCTTTTTAAGCCACATATGTGCTCTGTGATGGCTATAGTATTTCAGGAGTTGGAGGAAACTTTATAGGACTGTCTGACCCCTTGCCTAGTGTAGGGAATCCCTTCTTCCAAAACCTCTACAGTATGTCCTCAGGTTGCCTTAGTTCAGGCTTAAGATGCATCCTTTTCCACTGCCAGACAGCTCCTGTGTTTTGTTTTATTAAGCTTAAACTTATTTTCTGAAAGTTTAAGAATTCTGGTCCAAATTGGGATAAGGCCTACAGTGCAGGACTGCTGCACAATTTTATGAGCTTAAAAATGCAAAATACATAGAAAAGTTCCTGGCCTATTGTCAAGAATTGAAAAAAGCAGTCAAATATAACAGGGATAAATGTCATGTGCCACACTTAAAGTGTCATATATATTAACTCTGTTCAATTTTCTAGGTTTTAAAAAATCTGTTTTTCAGTAATTGAAAGAATCTTTTCAGCCTAATGATTTGGCTCAAACACACCTTTATTTAGAAAGCACACCTAACAAGAGTGCATTAATCTGCTTGTGTTTTATTTTACATACCCTAATTGAAATATATGACACCTTTTTTTTGTGGTATGTGGTAAATGCTTTCTTGCACTCACACACTCACACATGTATACACAGCTCTATCTTTGATCATCACAAAAAGGGCCAGCATCATTTTCAGTTCCTTTTTTTTATGATGTGGTAGCTTGGACTCACGTTTACCCCAAAACACAGCTAGCTAAATGATAGAATAAAAATTCTCTCAAAGCTCTCAACATAGCAGAAATAGAAGGGAATGTCTGATAAAGGACATCTACAAAAGACCTACACCTAACATCATACTTAATGATGAGATACTGAATGCTTTTGCCCTAGGAATGGGAAAAAGGGAGAACAGTTTACTCTTACTTCACCTGTTCAATATCATGCTATAAGTCCTCATAAAGGAAAAAAATGAAATGCAATTGATACAGATTGCAAAGGAAAACTGTTGCTATTCTCATTGACATGATTGTTTATGACTATTCCAAGGATCTACAAAAAAATCTCCTAGAATTAATAAGTAGGTTAAACAAAGTTGCAGGATATTAACAAATGGTGAAAGTGGAGAAAGGGTGTTATTTTTAACAAATAGTGTTGGAAAAAAATTGGGCAGCCAGACAGAGAAAAATGAACTTCAACCTGTGATTCACAATGTGTACTGAATTTAACTTAAAATTAATCACATTTCTAAATTGTAAAATATAGAATTATGAGGCATTTAGAAGAAAATATAGGAGAAAATCTTCATGACCATGAATTCACACCAAGAGCAGAATCAACAAATAAAGACTGATAAATTGGACTTCATCAAAATTAACATTTGTTCTTCAGAAGACACAATAAAGACACTGGGAGAAAATATTTGCAGATCATACATATATCCAACAAAGGACCTGTAGCCAGAACATGTAAGGGACTTTTAAGACAGAGCAATATTAAACAACCCAAATTTTCCAAAAAATGGGCACAAGTCTGAACAGAACATAGAGAAGATACAGAAGATATAAGTATGACAAACAACTTCATGAAATGATATTCAACATCATTAGGCATTAGGGAAATTCAAATTAAACCCATAATGAGATATATTACATCCCTATTGGGATTGCTAAAATAAACAGATAATATCAAGTGTTGGCAAGGATGTGAAATAGTTGGAACTCTCATACATTACTGGTGGGAATGCAGAATGGTACAGCCACTCTGGAAAAACATTTTGTCAGTTTCTTAGAAACTTACACACACCTTATGATTCAGCAATTCCACTCCTACATATTTATCCTAGAGAAATGATGTATTCACACAAAAACCTGCACACAAATGTCTGTAGCAGATTTATGAATAAGCACCAAAAACTGAAAATAACCTAAACATTCCTGAATAGGAGGATGGATAAGCAAGCTGTGATATATCTGTAAAAATGGAATACTACCCAGCACTGTAGATACATGTAACAACATGGATGAATTTCGAAGGCATCATGCTGAGTGAAATAAGCCAGTCTCAATAGGCTACACACTGTTTGATTCCATCTATGTGACCATATGAAAAAGGCCAAACTGTAGAGATGGAGAATAGATCAATGGTTTCCAGGGTGGGGAAAGTATCTGACAAGCGAGCAGAATGAAAGAATTTTCTAGGGTGATGTAACTGTTCAACAACCTGATCATGGTGGTGGTTATATAAATCTGCATATCTGTTAAAACTTTAAAACTATACACCCCCCCAAAAATGGCTGCATATAAATTGTAAAATATCTGTATTAAAAAATAATTCTAAGATAAAAATATGTGTTATGAGAAAAGCTAGCATACACAGCTCTTGACTTCTAGTACTCTAGAACTTCCTACCTTTTCTGATTAATTAATTAGTTCATTGATCCACTGAGTTCATTCATTCAACCAACATTATTTAAAATCTACTTGTTCTGGGCACTGAAGGGACATACAGGTGAATGTGATATCATCTTTCCCCTCAAGGTGCTTGCTGGGGTATGAGCAAGGATTCAAATGATTCTAACACAATTTGACAGGAACATTAGTCAAGTTGGTTATGTTGAATTGTAAGTGAGAATGTGACTAATAGCTTAGGAAGGTTGGGGGAAACTTCTCAGAAAGACCAAATGTTTTATCTGGTACTGGTGGGGTTAATAGGAACTTATCAGAATATTCTGGTTAGAGAGGAGAAGTTAAGTTCCCAGAGTCATGGGAGGTGGTGTGTACAAAGCAGTGGCTGGGAAAGAAGAGAGATGAGCTGATAAAGGCAGGTTGGGGAATGGTAGGTAGCTTCCTGAGCCACAATTCGTGCTGGTCACCAAGTCATCCCAGGCCAGGCTATTCTTAGCTATTTATAATGAAAAAAACTTCATGATACAACTGTGTTTTCCCTTAGATGCAACCTTAGATGTGGATTACTGGTCTCTGATTGGCTGTTTCAAGTTCCTTTCTACCTGCCTCTCTGTTTGCATGTTTTATGTTTAAGATATAGCAGCTGATGGATGAAAAGCTGGTACCCATTCCAGCTCATTCCGACCCTGGCTCTGGGCAGTTACATTCCATCTCTGGAGCACAGGCAGCTTTGCTGTTTTCCTTGTTCCCCATACTGTCTGGCTTGGCTCCTGACTCAGCAGTGATGCTGGAAAATGAAGAAGGCAGCTGCTTGTGTCTGGCCTCCTTGTGTGGGTCAGTGGGGCAGAGAGGAGAGTGGCATTCATGATGGGGCCGGGTCACACTCTGCACCTGGCTTCTCCGGGATCCTGCTCTGGTCAGACAAGCTTATTCATTACCCCCATGTCTGGGTCCAGGTCTTTTCTTGCTGGGTCACCCTGGGCTTGCTGGGACTTCCTGTACTTTCACCTGCCGAGAGAGGGAGAGTACAGGGCTGCATCAGCTCCCCAAGCCCTGGCAGAGGGGTAGACAGTCCTGGACTGGGGGGAGGCACTGGAAGCACTACCATCCCTCCCGCTTTGTCTGCACAGGGCTGTGTTTAAAATTTGTGTTTATCTTTTTGAGGAGTGGGGAGAGATGGTCTTTTAGATACTTACAGGCAAGTGGACTGGGTGAGTGGAAACCTAGATTCCAACTCCAGTTTTTCCCCTGAGAGGCTGTGTGTTCCAGGGGACCAGTCAAACTTCTGTTCCCTCATAGGACAATCAGACAGAATTAATGATTCATTATTTTTTTATTTTTCATTCTTTAATGGAATACTAATTGGTGATATACTGAATGCTAGTCATGGGACAAGACATGGCCCCTCCGCAAAGTCCATAATGTAAAAGGGATTTAGGCAGACAGCCCAGCAATGCCTGAATAAGATAACCCGTAGCCTTGTAGAAACTACACACCGGACATGCTGAGAACCCACAGAAGAGGCAGCCTCTTTATATTTGGTTTATTTGGAGTAAGTTGAAACCTAATCCTTTGAGCCCTTTTGTTTTGTGATTCATATACTTAAGAGGACAGCAGCACCATCTCTGGGAATCTTAAATCAGAAGAATTAGTGCATCTTAGATAATTGTTATTTTTCCTTCTTCAGGCTTTCTTTTTTTATTCTACTTTTTTTATTTTTTCACATTGGAGACCACTTACTTACCTTGTGCTCTAGATTTGCCAGTTACTCTGTGGCAAATGACTTCCAAAGCTGCCTTGGACAGTAAAATTCCATTTCTCTGTGTCTTCCTGCATCACAGTCTCCATTTCTCTCAACCTTTAACATGAGTTATACTCCTCAGGCAAGCTGGTTCTGCAGCCGAGTCCTGGGATGCACCTCAGCCATTTTGGTTTAGATGGTCTTTTGTAGGACCGGGAAGTCTGCATATTGTTAAGCACACAGCCAACATGATTCTGATTCAGATGGCAATTCCAGAACACTGCTTAGAGGATCTCTAACCTCAGACAGGGCAGGGGCACAGACAGGGACAGTACATCCTCATGAGCATGAAGAAAGACCTTTGGTACTGGAGTCTGCAATTACTCTGTTCTGAAAGATCCATGAGATCATAGTAGCTAGGCTGTCATAGGGATGGAAGTGGGAAGAACATCTAAGTAGGGAAAACATGTCTTTCTTTCCCTTCTAAAAGACAAAATCACAATGTCATAATTTGTTATAAAGTGCTTTCCAAATCAAGATCTTTCCTACATCTAAACCCATGTTATTTGTTGAGGTGGGAAGAAGAGATTCATAAATAGTAATAGTAGAGATTTGGACCCTACATCTATGAAACAACAATTAAATTTTGCTCTGTTTAGTTTCCAGAGCAAGACTGGCATTCATCTTAAAATCAGTTTAGAAATTTGTGTTTCCTGTATTGATTTGCCCCCCCCCCCCACACACACAAACACACACACACACACACACACACAAACACAGAAGGTCCTGAGCGCTGGACCTTTATAAAATTGTCCTGGTGATTCCAAAGTTCCTGCAGGACTGAGAACCACTACACTAGATCTGAACTTCTTGAACTTTAACATGCATATAGACCATCTGGAGAGCTTGTTAAAACACACAGTCCATATTTCTGACAGGCTCCAGGGTAAATAATGCTGCTGGTCCACTTCGTCAGCACTGCATTGCAATAAGCTGTGGGGGATATAAAAGGACAGAGCCATCACGGAACAGCCCACAGGCTGTTGGGAGAGGCAGATACAGACACACAGTGTTATTGCAATATAATGTGCTAAGGGCCACAAACACTTTGACTTAATTCTCATGAAGGAAGTGCTTTGGGTACCAAAAGGAAGGGCTGCCCAGTTATGAGGAGTGACTGGAGGCTGCAGGAAAGAGGCCATGGTTAAGCTTCATCTTGGGAGAGAAGTTGGATTTTCCCAAGGAGATGGAAAAAGGGGGATTGGGAATTTATGCTTGATCTGTGCTGTCCACTATGGCAGCCACTTGTGACCTGTAGTTATTGAGCTTTCTAAATCAGGCTGTGCTGTATGTATAAAATACACACTGGGTTTCAAAGACAGTGAATAAAGGGATCGAAAATAGCTCATTAATAATTCTTATTTTGCTTATATGATGAAATTGTAATATTTTGGATTTTTTTGGTTAAATAAAATATGTTAAAATCAATTTCACTTTCCTGTTGACTTTTTAATATGGCTACAGGAATATCTAAAAGGTCATTTGTGAATCAAATAAGTGTCCCATGGACAGTGCTTTCTGGACTGGAGGAGTGGCCAGTGGAGCAGCGCAGGGCACGGCTTTTCAGTGCTGTGCTGTGACAGTGGGAATTCTGTCTCTAAGCCTGGCTCCCACACTGTGGAGCAAACCCAACATAAACTGGTCCTTTTTCTGGTTTTAATGGAGGAATCTTCACTCTGACCCAGTGCTGGCCCTCTTCTTTGGGAATCAGACTTTCCGATTAAGCTGAAGCCATTGAATTATCTCTTGCCCTGGCAGGGCTTCATGAAGGGCAAAGCCAACCTGCTTGGTTAACGACACTGTGCAACCTGTTTCCACAGTGAGATTCGGGAATTGAATGGCTTCCTCTCCCATTCTCTTCTGGAATCATCTTTCTTCCTCTGTGCTTCCTCTCTGTCTCTCTCTGCCTCCCTCCCTGTCTCTCTGACACAGTTACTCAGCCTCTGTCTCTCACACACACACACACACACATCCTCCATCTCAGAGACAGTTAGGTTTCAATAGGAAGAGCGTTGCCTTGGTGCCATAAGAGTTGAGTTGGAAAATGAACTCGGCCATTTAGAAGCTGTTGACCTTGTACACATTTCTTTTATTTTTTTATTATTATTTATTTTTAAATAGTTTATTTTGGTATCATTAATCTACAATTACATGTGCAATATTATGGTGATTAAACTACCCCCTTCATCAGGTCCCCCCCACCAACCCCAATACAGTTACTGTCCATCAGCGTAGTGAGATGCTATTGAGTCACTACTTGTCTTCTCTGGGTTGTACAGCCCTCCCCATGCCCCCCTAACATTACATCTGCTAATCGTAATGCCCCTTTTCCCCCTTGTCCCTCCCTTCCCACCCATCTTCCCCAGTCCCTTTCCCTTTGGTAACTATTAGGCCGTTCTTGGGTTCTGTGAGTCTGCTGCTGTTTTGTTCCTTCAGTTTTTTTCTTAGCTCTTATACTCCACATATGAGTGAAATCATTTGGTACTTGTCTTTTTCGGCTTGGCTTATTTCACTGAGCATAATACCCTCTAGCTCCATCCATGTTGTTGCAAATGATAGGATTTGTTTTCTTCTTATGGCTGAATAATATTCCATTGTGTATATGTACCACATCTTTATCCATTCATCTACTGCCTTGTACACATTTCTTAAACCCTTCTGTGATCCCTTATCTTCTAGTGCTTTATGTATTTGAAAAGACTAATAAATATAGAAAGTACTTTTATAACTGATTGCTTTTTTCATCAATTGCCTAACAGAGGTGTTACTGTAGAGTAAAATTAACAAGGCAGATTGAGCACAAAGGAGTAACAATTAAGAGTTTCCCACAATGAATGGGCTGCTTTGTGAAGCAGCGAGTTTCTTCCTACTGAAAATTCGTAAGCACAAGCCATAGGGTGTCTCATAAGGACATTGTAACTAAAAGTGAACCTGGATGTGGGCAAAAAGTTCCAGACATCTAGACATTCCTGAAATTTCTAGAATCAAAATTTCTAACACATATGCCACCTTTCCTTGTCCTGGTGCCATCAACTTTCAACAGTTAATCACAGAACCTTCTCACAAAACCAAGATAAAGCCCAATACTTTGTAACAGAGCATTCCATTAGAGTCATAAGTAATCAAATGGGCTTGGCAAGTAAGGCAAAATGATTGGCCTTGCAGCTTAAACTGTAGGTTCTTCAAGAAGCTTGGACTCTTGACTAGCTCAATAGTTTTGATGTCACCAAGGGCTCTGGCAGCCCTCTAAGGACTCAGAAGCTAAGGGGAGAATGAGGGGAGAGCAAGTCAATGAGACTTCAGACTTCTTGCCTTCTATTCAACTGGAGCAGGTCACTAAAACCCACTTTATGTATTGAGAAGATAGGATTGTCATTGACGAAAGGGTACCAGATTGTTTTTTAAGTTGCAATAGCAAAGATATTTTCAGATTGCCTCACTTTCAAAACACCGAAATGTGTAACAACTTCCCCGAGGTCACAAAGGTAGCTAGCGACCGGGACTGAACCACAGCATAAATTCTGGTCTAATCTTCAGCCTGGTTTTCCTTTCATGGTTCAAATAATTAATGGTTCTGGTGTCAATTTTCCTGGGTTCAAATCTCAGCTCTGTCATTTTCTAGAGCTGTGGAACTCAGGCAGATTATTTATTTGTGCCTCGGTTTCCTCACCTATGAAATGGGGAGAATAATAATTGTAACTCCTCATTGTGTTGTTGCGAGCATTAAATTAGTCACTGCATGTAGTTCCTGCAATACCAGAAGCCACAGAGTAAACATTCAAAAATGTTTCCTGTTGCTGTGGCCTTCAAAATCATCACCCCTGTGTACTCATCACATTCAGGGGGAGCTTATTGGGCAAGTGGAATGGAGAGAACCCTGAATGCAGTGTCAGAAGTCCTAAGATATTCAAGGTCACTATGATTTCTGATGTCTGTAACTCTGGCTGATTCCCCACTGTGCTAGTTAGAAGATGGGAGACACTAGAATTCTCCTTTGGGCAATTAGGAGTTTCACAAAAAATCTAAATCCCTAAGCACAACAGGAATGAAATGGAAGCTGCTTTTCTTAGTTTGTAGACTTTTAGTATCTACTATGTCTCAGATGAGATATTTGGCATTAACAGCAATGTTTAAGTCTTTTTTTGCACCTTGCTGACCAACAGGTTAGCCCCACCTCCAGTCTAGGAGAAGGAGGCTTAGGGGAGCTAAGTAAATTTTCAGAGTTTCCTGGAATCTGCTTATTTTTACTTATTTGCATTTGAGAATTAATGTTGTCATTTAAGATAAATAACTTCTAGGTACATCTCTAAGAGAAGACCTAAAGAGCTGAATTTGCTTTTTGTTCACAATTTTAATTCACTTTTTTTCAGTTTTTGATAATATGTTTGTTACCCAAAGGAATGGAAATTGAGCGAATCATGGAAAGCTTTTTCTCCGAGGTGGCAAGGGCCCTGATGGCTCAGAGAGTTTGAATATTTAGTAATCTCAAAGGCAAACCATAGTCACAAGTCACAATATAATTCAACATAAAAAATGTGCAGGCTTTTAATGTAGTTCAGTTCCATTTAACAATTATTTGCTGATAGGCTTTATAAAGGCAGCCTGAGGAAAGAAACAAGATGACCAAGACTTTTCCTGCTTCTATGGAGGTGACCCCTTTGGAAAGCTTTGGCAGAGTAAGATATGTTGGACTTGAGGGTGAAACTTTGATATAGATAGATAAGAAGCTTGCCTTGCTGAGTGGAGAAAGTTAGAAGCTGCCTCCCTGGGCCCTAGGAATCTCCTGGCACAAATGCAACCCCTTAAGGGGAAAAGAAGGCTCTGGATGTCGGATCATGTCCTTCCTTCTCTCTTTCCACATTCCCCACTTCTTCGACTACTGTCTAACCAGCACAGACCCAAGACATGTTCACTGTGACTGTCTCATCTCCATCACTGGTCTGGGCCTCTTTTGAGAACATTCTCTACTTCCTGGAGCCTCAGAAAGTGTCTGACACCTGCAGCTCTTCAATACACCTTGACCCAGTACAAAAGGAATGAATCAGTCCATCAGAGACAGCCCCTTCTCACCATATGAGACTCTTGGTCCAACATCTGCAAGGTGAGAAGGTGTGGTGGCTGCACACAGGGGAGATGTTACCACCCTCCCTAAAGGTCCTGCTTGTTAAAATAGAGCCAAACATTTCTAAACTTACGGAGCAGAACCCTCTATTCCCAGTGTAATGAACCAAGCTGTTCACTTTCAGTTTCTGTTAGTGGAGTGACCATATCAGCTCTTAGAATACATTAGAAAGCCGTTTGACATTTAGAAATACGTTAATCATGAGGGTGATGAGATTCAGCCATTTGGGAAATCACTGTCTGGTTTTCCCACAGGGATATACAAATGAGATCTTCATTCAATCGAGTCTTTCTAGTTTTTCATTTGAAATGTTTCAAAGGAGAGGACAGATAGAAAGAACAAGTTCAAGAATATGGATTAATCAAAGTCAGCCCATGACCCTGTAATTGTGTAATACCTTCTAAGAGCTTTGCCTACTTGAAAGTCCATGTGTGGATGTCATTCTGTTTTTCAGAAATTCCCTTCTCACATAGCACACTTCTCCATCCAGACTAAACGCAAGGGCAGCCTCCTCCTTCAAGTGCTCCTTTATTATCCCAGCTCAGACACACTTTCCTTTTTGTATGAAAACCCACAGCACTTCAAGAAAGTAAAAAGAGTGATGTAAATTCAGAATATGACTTTACTAGTAGGACTTGTGATATCCTGGTGTTTTGATTCTCCACAATTAAGCAGCACATTCCTGTTATTTTTATTTATTTTTTTTTTATTAAGGCATTATTGATATACATTCTTATGAAGGTTTCACATGAAAAAACAATGTGGTTACTACATTTACCCATATTATCAAGTCCCCACTCATACCCCAATTCAGTCACTGTCCATCAGTATAGTAAGATGACACAGATTCACTGTTTGCCTTCTCTGTGCAACACTGTTTTCCCCGTGACCCCCCACACCATGTGTACTAAACATAATACCCCACAACCCCCTTCTTCCACCCTCCCCACCCACCCTCCCACACCCCTCCCCTTTGGTAACCACTAGTTCTTTCTTGGAGTCTCTGAGCCTGCTACTATTTTGTTCCTTCAGTTTTGCTTCGTTGTTATACTCCACAAATAAGGGAAATCATTTGATACTTGTCTTTCTCCACCTGGCTTATTTCACTGAGCATAATATCCTCCAGCTCCATCCATGTTGTTGCAAATGGTAGGATTTGTTTCCTTCTTATGGCTGAATAGTATTCCATTGTGTATATGTACCACCTCTTCTTTATCCATTCATCTACTGATGGACACTTAGGTTGCTTCCATATCTTGGCTATAGTAAAAAGTGCTGCAATAAACGTAGGGGTGCTTATGTCTTTCTGAATCTGAGAACTTGTACTCTTTGGGTAAATTCTAAGGAGTGGGATTCCTGGGTCAAATGGTATTTGTATTTTTAGTTTTTTGAGGAACCTCCATACTGCTTTCCACAATGGCTGAACTAGCTTACATTCCCACCAGCAGTCTAGGAGGATTCCCCTTTCTCCACATCCTCACCAGCATTTGTTGCTCTTAGTCTTTTGGATGCTGGCCATCCTTACTAGTGTGAGGTGATATCTCATTGTGGTTTTAATTTGCATTTCCCTGATGATTAGCGATGTGGAGCATCTTTTCATGTGCCTGTTGGCCATCTGAATCCCTTCTTTGGAGAAGTGTCTATTCATGTCCTCTGCCCATTTCTTAATTGGATTATTTGTTTTTGGGTGTAGAGGCGTGTAAGTTCCTTATATATTTTGGATGTTAACCCCTTGTCGGATATGTCATTTACATTTACAAATATATTCTCCCATATTGTAGGATGCCTTTTTGTTCTGTTGATGGTCCTTTGCAATACAGAAACTTTTTAGTTTGATGTAGTCCCATGAGTTCATTTTTGCTTTTGTTTCCTTTGCTCGAGGAGATGCGTTCAGGAAGAAGTCACTCATGCTTATATTCAGGAGATTTTTGCCTATGTTGTCTTCTAAGAGTTGTATGGTTTCATGACTTACATTCAGGTCCTTGATCCATTTTGAGGTTACTTTTGTGAATGGGGTTAAACAATAATCCAGTTTCATTCTCTTGCATGTAACTGTCCAGTTTTGCCAACACCAGCTGTTGAAGAGGCTGTCATTTCCCTATTGTATGTCCATGGCTCCTTTTTCATATATTAATTGACCATGTACGGTTGGGTTTATATCAGGACTCTCTAGTCTGTTCCATAGGTCTATGGGTCTGTTCTTGTTCCATAGGTCTATGGGTCTGTTCCATAGGTCTATGGGACTCTCTAGTCTGTTCCATAGGTCTATGGGTCTATTGTCTTGACTACTGTGGTTTTGTAGTAAAGCTTGAAATTGTGGAGCACAATCCCCCCAGCTTTATTCTTCCTTCTCAGGATTGCTTTGGCTATTCGGGGACTTTTGTGGTTCCATATGAATTTTAGAATGAGTTTCTCTAGTTTATTAAAAAATGCTGTTGGTATTTTAATAGGAATTACATTGAATCTGTAGATTGCTTTAGGCAGGATGGCCATTTTGACAATATTAATTCTTCCTATCCATGAGCATGGATTGTTTCCATTTATTGGTATCTTCTTTAATTTCTCTCATGAGTGTCTTGTAGTTTTCAGAGTATAGATATTTCACTTCCTTGGTTAGGTTTATTCCTAGGTACTTCATTCTTCTGGATGCAACGTTAAATGGAATTGTTTTCCTGATTTCTCTCTCTGCTATGTCATTGTCAGAGTATAGGAATGCCACAGATTTCTGGGTATTAATTTTGTATCCCACAACTTTGCTGAATTCATATATTAGATCTAGTAGTTTTGGAGTAGATTCTTTAGGGTTTTTTATGTACAATATCATGTCATCTGCAAACAGGGGCAGTTTAACTTCTTCCCTGCCAATCTGGATGCCTTTTATTACTTTGTGTTGTCTGATTGCCATGTCTAGGACTGTCAGTACTATGTTGAATAGAAGTGGGGAGAGTGGGCATCCTTGTCTTGTTCCCAATCTTAAAGGAAATGCTTTCAGCTTCTCGCTGTTAAGATAATGTTTGCTGTGGGGATGTCATATATGGCCTTTATGCTGTTGAGATACTTGCCCTCTATACCCATTTTGTTCAGAGTTTTTATCATGAATGGATGTTGAATTTTGTCAAATGCTTTCTCAGCATCTATGGAGATGATCGATTGATTTTTGTCCTTCTTTTTGTTGATGTGGTGGATGATGTTGATGGATTTTCGAATGTTGAACCATCCTTACATCCCTGGAATAAATCCTATTTGATCATGATGGATGATCCTTTTGATGTATTTTTTTCTTTTTTTTTCCTAAGAACATTCTTTAATAAACTCATTTTTAATATAATTTATTTTGGTATCATTAATCTACAATTACATGTGCAATATTATGGTTATTAAACTACTCCTTCATCAGGTCCCCCCCACCCACCCCGTTACAGTCACTGTCCATCAGCGTAGTGAGATGCTATAGAATCACTACTTGTCTTCTCTGAGTTGTACAGCCCTCCCCATGCCCCACCAACATTATGTCTGTTAATCATAATGCCCCTTTTCCCTCTTATCCCTCCCTTCCCACCCGTCTTCCCCAGTCCCTTTCCCTTTGGTAACTATTAGTCCGTTCTTGGGTTCTGTGAGTCTCCTGCTGTTTTGTTCATTCAGTTGTTTTTTTTTCTTTGTTCTTATACTCCACATATGAGTGAAATCATTTGATACTTGTCTTTTTCGGCTTGGCTTATTTCACTGAGCATAATACCCTCTAGCTGCATGCATGTTGTTGCAAATGGTAGGATTTGTTTTCTTCTTATGGCTGAATAATATTCCATTGTGTATATGTACCACCTCTTCTTTATCCATTCATCTACTGATGGACACTTAGGTTGCTTCCATTTCTTGGCTATTGTAAATAGTGCTGCAATAAACATAGGGGTGCATCTGTCTTTTCAAACTGGGCTGCTGCATTCTTAGGGTAAATTCCTAGGAGTGGAATTCCTGGGTCAAATGGTATTTCTATTTTGAGTTTTTTGAGGAACCTCCATACTGCTTTCCACAGTGGTTGAACTAATTTGCATTCTCACCAGCAGAGTAGGAGGGTTCCCTTTTCTCCACATCCTCGCCAACATTTGTTGTTGTTTGTGTTTTGGATGTTGGCCATCCTCACTCGTGTGAGTTGATATCTCATTGTGGTTTTAATCTGCATTTCTCTGATGATTAGTGATGTGGAGCATCTTTTCATGTGCCTGTTGACCATCTGAATTTCTTCTTTCAAGAGAAGTGTCTATTCAGGTCCACTGCCCATTTCTTAATTGGATTATTTGCTTTTTGTTTGTTAAGGTGCGTGAGTTCTTTATATATTTTGCATGTCAACCCTTTATCAGATACGTCATTTATGAATATATTCTCCCATACTGTAGGATGTCTTTTTGTTCTACTGATGGTGTCCTTTGACGTACAGAAGCTTTTCAGCTTGATATAGTCCCACTTGTTCATTTTTGCTTTTGTTTCCATTGCCCGGGGAGATATGTTCATGAAGAAGTCGCTCATGTTTATGTCCAAGAGATGTTTGCCTATGTTTTTTTCTAAGAGTTTTATGGTTTCATGACTTATTTCAGGTCTTCGATCCACCTTGAGTTTACCTTTGTATATGGGGATAGACAGTAGTCCAGTATCATTCTCTTACATGTAGCTGTCCAGCTTTTCCAACACGAGCTGCTGAAGAGGCTGTCATCTCCCCATTGTATATCCAAGGCTCCTTTATCAAATATTAATTGACTGTATATGTTTGGGTTAATGTTTGGATTTTCTATTCTGTTCCACTGGTCTGTGGGTCTGTTTTTGTGCCAATACCAAATTGTCTTGATTACTGTGGCTTTGTAGTAGAGCTTGAAGTCACGGAGCATAATTCCCCCTGTTTTATTCCTCCTTCTCAGGATTGCTTTGGCTATTTGGGGTCTTTTGGGGTTCCATATGAATTTTAGAATTATTTGTTCCAGTTCATTGAAGAAAGCTGTTGGTAGTTTGATAGGGATTTTGTTGAATCTGTAGATTGCTTTAGGTAGTATAGCCATTTTGACAATATTTATTCTTCCTAGCCAAGAGCATAGGATGCATTTCCATTTGTTAGTGTCCTCTTTAATTTCTCTTAGGAGTGTCTTTCACTTCTTTCGTTAGGTTTGTTCCTAGGTATTTTATTCTTTTTGATGCAATTGTGAATGGAATTGTTTTTCTGATTTCTCTTTCTGTTAGTTCATCGTTAGTGTATAGGAAAGCAACAGATTTCTGTGTGTTAATTTTGTATCCTGCAACTTTGCTGAATTCAGATATTAGTTCTAGTACTTTTGGAATGAAGTCTTTAGGGTTTTTTATGTACAGTATCATGTCATCTGCAAATAGTGACAATTTGACTTCTTCTTTACGGATCTGGATGCCTTGTATGTCTTTGTTTTGTCTGATTGCTGTGGCTAGGACCTCCAGTACTATGTTGAATAACAGTGGAGAGAGTGGGCATCCCTGTCTTGTTCCCGAAATTAGATGAAGAGCTTTCAGCGTCTTGCCGTTAAGTATTATGTTAGCTGTGGGTTTGTCATATATGGCCTTTATGATGTTGAGGTACTTGACGTCTATACCCATTTTGTTGAGAGTTTTACTCAGGAACGGATGTTGAATTTTGTCAAATGCTTTTTCAGCATCTATGGAGATGATCATGTGGTTTTTGTTCTTCTTTTTGTTGATGTGGTGGATGATGTTGATGGATTTTCGAATGTTGTACCACCCTTGCATCCCTGGGATGAATCCCGCTTGATCATGGTGTATGATCCTCTTGATGTATTTTTGAATTCGGTTTTTTAATATTTTATTGAGTTTTTTTGCATCTACGTTCATCAGGGATATTGGTCTGTAATTTTCTTTTTTGGTGAGGTCTTTGCCCGGTTTTGGTATTAGAGTGATGCTGGCTTCATAGAATGAGTTTGGAAGTATTCCCTCCTCTTCTATTTTTTGGAGAACTTTAAGGAGAATGGGTATTATTTCTTCTCTATATGTCTGGTAGAATTCAGAGTTGAATCCATCAGGTCTGGGGGTTTTGTTCTTGGGTAGTGTTTTGATTACCGATTCAATTTCATTGCTGGTGATTGGTCTGTTTAGTTTTTCTGTTTCTTGCTTGGTCAGTCTTGGGAGGTTGTATTTTTCTGAGAAGTTGTCCATTTCTTCTATGTTTTCCAGCTTGTTAGCATATAGATTCTCATAATATTCTCTTATAATTCTTTGTATTTCTTTGCGCCCGTCATTATTTTTCCTTTCTCATTTCTGATTCTATTTTTGTGTGTAGATTCTCTTTTTCTCTTAATGAGTCTGGCTAGGGTTTATCTATTTTGTTTATTTTTTCAAAGAACCAGCTCTTGGTTTCATAGATTTTTTTCTATTATTTTGTTTTTCTCAATTTTACTTATTTCTTCTCTGATCTTTATTATGTCCCTCCTTCTGGTGACTTTGGGCCTCATTTGTTCTTATTTTTCCAATTTCAGTAATTGTGTCTTTATTCATTTGGGATTGTTCTTCCTTCCTTAAATAGGCCTGGATTGTAATATACTTTCCTCTTAGAACTGCCTTTGCTGTGTCCCACAGAAGTTGTGGCTTTGTGTTGTTGTTGTCATTAGTCTCCATATATTCTTTGATTTATGTTTTGATTTGGTTGTTAACCCATTGATTAATTAGGAGAATGTTGTTAAGTCTCTATGTATTTGGGAGCCTTTTTGGTTTCTTTCTAAAATTTATTTCTAGTTTTATACCTTTGTGATCTCAGAAGTTGGTTGGTAGGATTTCAATATTTTTGAGTTACTGAGGTTGTTTTTGTGGCCTTGTATGTGGTCTATTCTGGAAAATGTTCCATGTGCACTTGAGAAGAATGTGTATCCTGCTGCTTTTGGGTGCAGAGTTCTGTAGATGTCTGTTAGGTCCATCTGTTCTAGTGTGTTGTTCAGTGCCTCTGTGTCTTTAGTTATTCTCTGTCTGGTTGATCTGTCCTTTGGAGTGAGTGGTGTGTTGAAGTCTCCTAAAATGAATGCATTGCTGTCTGTTTCCTCCTTTAATTCTGTTAGTATTTGTTTCACATATGCTGGCGCTCCTGTGTTGGGTGCATATATATTTATAATGGTTATATCTTCTCGTTGGACTGACCCCTTTATCATTACGTCCTTCTTTATCTCTTGCTACTTTCTTTGTTTTAAGGTCTATTTTGTCTGATACAAGTACTGCAACACCTGCTTTTTTCTCTTTGTTTTCTGTATGAAATATCTTTTTCCATCCCTTCACTTTTATTCTGTGTATATCTTTGAATTTGAGGTGAGTCTCTTGTAAGAAGCATATGGATGGGTCTTGCTTTTTTATCCATTCTGTTACTCTGTGTCTTTTGATTGGTGTATTCAGTCCATTTACAGTTAGGGTGATTATCGATAGATATGTACTTATTGCCATTGCTGGCTTTAGATTCGTGGTTACCAAAGGTTCAAGGGTTGCTTCTTTACTATCTAAAAATCTAACTTAACTTTCTTGTTATGTTATTGTAAACACCGTCTGATATTTCTTTATTTCTCTCCCTTCTTATTCTTCCTCCTCCATTCTTCATATTCTAAGTGTTTTATTCTTTGCCTTTAGTTAGTATTTGGATGGTCTGCTTTCTTTGGTATGATTTTATTTTCTCTGGTGACGTCTTTTTAGCCTTAGGGGTGCTTCCTCTAGAGGAGTCCGTTTAAGATATCCTGAAGTGGTGGCCTTTGAGAGGCAAACTCTCTCAAGTTTCATTTTCTGGAAATTGTTTAATCCCTCCATCATATTTAAATGAGAATCGTGCTGGATACAATATTCTTGGTTCGAGGCCCTTCTGTTTCATAACGTTAAATATATCATGCCATTCTCTTCTGGCCTGTAAGGTTTCTGTTGAGAGGTCTGATGATAGTCTGATGGGTTTTCCTTTGTAGGTGATCTTTTTTCTCTCTCTAGCTGCCTTTAATACTCTGTCTTTATCTTTGATCTTTGCCATCTTAATTATGTGTCTTGGTGTTGTCTTCCTTGGGTCCCTTGTGTTGGGAGATCTTTGGGCTTCAGTGGACTGAGAGAGTATTTCGTTCCTCACCATGGGGAAGTTTTCAGCAATTATTTCTTCAAAGACACTTTCTATCCCTTTTTCTCTCTCTTCTTCCTCTGGTACTCTGATAATGCGAATATTGTTCTGTTTGGATTCGTCACACAGTTCTCTTAATATTCTTTCATTCCTAGAAATCCTTTTATCTCTCTCTGCCTCAGCTCCTCTGTATTCCTTTTCTCTGATTTCTATTCCATTAACAGTCTCTTGCATCTCATCCAGTCTGCTGTTAAGCACATCTATCGCTTGTCTGATTTCTGCATTGTCTTTTCTCACTTCCCTCACTTCCTCCCTCAGCTCTTGCACATTTCTCTGTAGGTCCATCAGCATGGTTATGACTTTTATTCTGAATTCTTTTTCAGGAAGACTGCATTTCCATCCCTTCAGGCTCCCTCTCTGGGGTTGTCTGGTTGATTTTAGTCTGGACGATATTCCTCTGTCTTTTCATGGCTATTGAATTGGTCGCTGGTAGTTGCCATGTATATCAGCTGGGCTCTTTAAGACTTTAAAAAGAGAAAAAAAAAAGAAAGAAAGAAAGAAAAAAAAGAAAAAACAAAACACAACAAAACAAAAAACGCCCACCGGGAGTAGATTCTGTGGGGATGTTGTAGGTGGCACTGTTGCCCCACTATTCCGCATCCATGGCCGTGCCTTTCCGCACGGCCCTTTATAGCTCTGGCTGGGGTGGGAACGAATGGGAGGCTGTTGATCTCTGTGAGAAGTCTAAGTGCAGCCACGCTTTCCCAGTCGCCCGCTAAGGGGTCTGAAACTCCCCAGGACTTCCAGCCCGCTGGGCTGAGTGTGCTGGGGTGATCCAGCTCCTCTGCTGGGCTCCTGTCTCTTTAAGACTGCTGAAGAAAGCGCGCGCCTTTTTTTTTTTCCTTCCCGGGAGCCGGCTGCAAGCACCCTGGCGCATTTCCCACTCAAATCCTGCACCCTCTGTCTCTCCAATCTCCGCTACACCATGCAATGTGTGTTGGCGCTCCCCACGCAGATCACCGGGGCTGGTTATTTTGCAGGGTGTACTTCCCCTACCTCCCGGCTCTGAATCCTCTCCTCTTGCCGGTGTGTTGGGGTGAGTGAGTGCTTTGGTCGCACTGGGTCGCGGCTCCGTATCTTACCCGCCTCTTGGGGTGCCGAGTCCTCTTGGGTGTAGCTGCACACTGTGTGCTTTACTGTGTATTCTCGTCTCTCTTTTAGGAATAGTTGTATTTGCTGTATTTTCGTAGATAAATATAGTGTTGGGAGGAGATTTCTGCCGCCCTGTTCATGCCGCCATCTTCCCGGAAGTCCTTGATGTATTTTTCAATTCAGTTTGCTAATATTTTATTGAGTGTTTTTGCCTCTGTGTTCAACAGGAATATTGGTCTGTAGTTTACTTTTTTTGTGTTGTCTTTGCCTGGTTTTGGTATTAGAGTGATGCTGGCCTCATAGAATGAGTTTGGACATATTCCCTCCTCTTCGAGTCCTTGGAAAACTTTAAAGAGGATGGGTATTAGGTGTTCACTAAATGTTTGATAAAATTCAGTGGTGAAGCCATCTGGTCCCGGAATTTTGTTCTTAGGTAAGTTTTTGATTACCAGTTCAATTTTGTTGCTGGTAATTGGTCTGCTGAGATTTTCTGTTTCTTTCTGGGTCAGCCTTGGAAGGTTGTATTTCTCTAGAAAGCTGTCCATTTCTTCTAGGTTATCCAGTGTGTTAGCATATAATTTTTCATAGTATTCTCTAATAGTTCTTTGTATTCTGTGGTGTCTGTCATGATTTTTCCTTTCTCATTCCTGATTCTGTTTATGTGAGTAGACTCTCTTTTTTTCTTGATAAGTCTGGCTAGGGGTTTATCAATTTTGTTTATTTTCTTGAAGAACCAGCTCTTGCTTTTGTTGATCCTTTCTATTGTTTTATTCTTCTCGGTTTTATTTATTTCTGCTCTAATCTTTTTATGTGCCTCCTTGTACTGACTTGGGTCTCATTTGTTCTTCTTTTTCTAGTTTCGTTAATTGTGAGTTTAGACTGCTCATATGAGAATGTTCTTCTTTCGTGAGTTAGGCCTGTATTGCAATATACTTTCCTCTTAGCATGGCCTTCACTGCATCCCACAGATTTTGCGGTGTTCAATTATTGTTGTCATTTGTCTCCATATATTGCTTGATCTCTGTTTTTATTTGGACATTGATCCATTGATTATTTAGGAGCATGTTATTAAGCCTCCATGTGTTTGTGGGATTTTTCATTTTCTTTGCGTAATTCATTTCTAGTTTCATTCCTTTCTGGTCTGAGAAGCTGGTTTATCAATTTCAATCTTTTTGAATTTACCAAGGCTTTTTTTGTGGCCTAGTATATGATCTATTTTTGAAAATGTTCCATGTGCACTTAAGAAGAATGTGTATTCTGCTGCTTTTGGGTGTACAGTTCTGTAGATGTCTGTTAGGTCTGTTAGGGCCATCTGTTCTAATGTGTTGTTCAGTGCCTCTGTCTCCTTACTTATTTTCTGTCTGTTTGATCTGTCCTTTGGGGTGAGTAGAGGGTTTACGTCTCCTAAAATGAATGCATTGCATTCTATTTCCCCCTTTAATTCTGTTAGTATTTGTTTCACGTATGGAGGAGCTCCTGCGTTGGGTGCATAGATATTTATAATGGTTATATCTTCTTATTGGATTGACCCTTTTATCATTATGTAATGTCCTTCTTTGTCTCTTGTGACTTTCTTTGTTTTGAAGTCTATTTTGTCTGATACAAGTACTGCAACACCTGCTTTTTTCTCCTTGTTGTTTGCATGAAATATCTTTTTCCAACCCTTCACTTTTAGTCTGTGTATGCCTTTGGGTTTAAAGTGACCCTCTTGAAGACAGCATATAGATGGGTCTTGTTTTTTATCCATTCATTGAGTCTGTGTCTTTTGATTGCTGCATTCAGTCCATTTACATTTACGGTGATTATGGATAAGTATGTACTTGTTGGCACTGCAGGCTTCAGATTCATGGTTACCAAAGGTTCAAGGTTAACTTCCTTACTATCTAAGAGTCTAACTTAACTCACTTAATATGCTGTTACAAACACAATCTAAAGGTTCTTTTTTTGTTTGTTTTTTCTTTCTCCTTTTTATTCCTCCTCCATCCTTTATATATTAGGTATCATATTCTGTACTGTTTGTCTATCCCTTGATTGATTTTGGGGATAGTTAATTTAATTTTGCATTTTCTTAGTAATTAGCTGTTCCACTTTCTTTACTGTGGTTTTATTACCTCTGGTGACAGCTATTAAACTGTAGGAACACTTCCATGTATAGCAGTCCCTCCAAAATACAGTGTAGAGATGGTTTATAGGAGGAAAATTCTCTCAGCTTTTGCCTATCTGGAAATTGTTTAATCCCTCCTTCAAATTTAAATGATAATCTTGCCGGATAAAGTAATCTTAGTTCAAGGCCCTTCTGCTTCATTGCATTAAATACATCATGCCATTACCTTCGGGCCTGTAAGGTTTCTGCTGAGAAGTCTCAGGATAGCCTGATGGGCTTTCTTTTGTATGTGATCTTGTTTCTCTCTCTGGCTGCTTTTAATAGTCTGTCCTTATCCTTGATCTTTGCCATTTTAATTACTATATGTCTTGATATTGTCTTCCTTTGGTCCCTTATGTTGGGAGATCTGTGTACCTCCATGGCCTGAGAGACTATCTCCTTCCCCAGATCGGGCAGTTTTCAGCTATCACCTCCTCAAAGACACTTGCTATCCCTTTTTCTCTCTCTTCTTCTTCTGGTACCCCTATAATGCGAATATTGTTACATTTGGATTGGTCACACTGTTCTCTCAATATTATTTCATTCTTTGAGATCCTTTTTTCCCTCTGTGCCTCAGCTTCTTTATATTCCTCTTCTCTAGTTATTATTTCATTTATCGTCTCCTCCACTTTATCACTCTGCTTTTAATACCATCCATTGTTTTCTTCAATGATTGGATCTCCGACCGTAATTTATTCCTGAGTTCTTGAATATCTTTCCATACCTCCATAAGCATGTTAATGATTTTTATTTTGAACTCCCTTTCATGGAGAGTCAGAAGGTCAATATCATTTAAATCTTTCTCAGGTGTTGTATTAATAATTTTACTCTGGACCAGGTTCCTTTGGCTTTTCATATTTGTGTATGGCGCCCTCTCGTGTCCAGGAGCTCTACTCCCTGGAACTGCTCAGCCCCTGAAGCAATGTCGGGGGTAGCAGGGAGTGATATTGGTGCCTGGGGGGAGGAAAGAGCTGTTTCCTGCTACCTGGCTGCTATGCCTGTCTCTACTGCCTGAAGCAGTGGGCTGAGCACACAGGTATAAGCCTCTGTGCTTTGCGTTTTTAGTTGCTTTGCGTTTTTAGTTGCTTTAGACAGATCTTCCCTCTGGCTGGGCTAATGCCATGGTAGGGTTTCCCTGTTTGCACGCCTGTTGGGGCTAGCCACAAGAAAGTCGCAGTAGTCTGCCTGTCACCAAAGGGGTTCTTGGGGCTGTGTAGGCAGCCAGGGAGCTGAAGCACCTGAAGATCGTGAAAGCTCCCAATCTGCTGTGCAGAGTGCACCTGGACAATTTTGTCTACCTGTCTTTTCTCCTGAGCAGTAAGCTGTGTGCAATCCTTGCCCCTTTAGCTGCCCTCTTGCTAAGGGCTTCCTTGTTAGGAAGTCTCTTAGACTGCCTGCCTTTCTTTTGTCCCAGAACAGCTGGATATGGATCCCTGCTTTCCATAAGCAGCTGGAATCTTAGTCTCTCCAGGAATTCTGCCTGTCTTAGCTTTCAAACCCCTAATTATGAGAGTATGATGCAAGCACCATGAAATGTAGGTTTGTGCTCCCAGAGCAGATCTCCAGAGTTAGGTATTCAGTAGTCCCAGATCTCCACTCCCTCCCTGCTCTGTTCCTCTTCCTCCTGCAGGTGAGCTCGGGTAGGGGAAGGGCTTGGATCCCGCAGGACCACAGCTTTAGTATGTTACCCTTTTCTGTGAGGTCTGCTCCTGTCTCTAGGTTTATGCAGTTTGTTGCAGTCCTCTTTTCTGTTGCTCTTTCAAGAGTAGTTGTATTAGTCATATTTTCATATTATATGCAGTTTTAGGAGGAAGCCTCTGTCTCACCTCTCACACTGCCATCTTTAATCTCTCAGCACATTCCTGTTATTAATTGAAGGTTTGAGAGATGCCGAGTGCTAAATTCCCTCTCTTTTTTCTTCATACTACAAAAGATCTAACATTTATTGATCTTTTAAAATGTATGTAACAATGGCCTAAGCATTTTTCATATATAATCTTACTTAGTTCTTATGACACTCTTTGGAAGCAAATACTGACTAACCTGCACCTCACAGATAACAAGCTATTTGTTCCTTAGCCAAGGACAGTTACCAAATGGCAAGTTCAGGACTTGAACTCAGCACTTCCTAGCTTCAGAGGCGTTGCTCTCAAACACCAAAATATGGTCAAGAGATCTGAACCTCTTTCATTGTTTCAGACATCTGGTGTTATAAAGAAAAAGACAAATAAGAAGGCTACTGGTGGCAGAAGACTTTTTGGGATTCAAGTTATATGATGAATATCTTGTTTCTGTTTCATCATAGAATGTCTATGACTGTATCCAGTCTCATTTGGAGATAGTGTCCAGAGCTCAAATTTGAGATCTTTTGCTCATGTGAGGCTCACCTTTGACACCCAGAGCCCTTTGTGACCTGGAGGCCAGGCCTGCCTGATAATTTACTCTCCCCACTTTCCCCTTTCCCCACTCTGGGGTCTCACCAGCAGTGGTTGAGTAGCTCTTATTATTATTTTATGTCTTTGTGTTTTGAAAAATAAAAGTGATGAGACTCCTGAATTTTAAGTGAATCTAAAACTCAGTGTTGGTGCTGCTGACCCAGACCTTTCATTCAATGCTGGGCAGCAGCAAGTAGGCAGAAAAGAAGGAGGATGAGTTTGGCCCAATAGTTCACCTGCCACAGGCCAAGGTTGAGGTAGGTTTTGATTTTGTTTGAGGTGGCCTTGAATATACTTGATTCTTTTTGCAAAGTGTCTGAATGCCACAGAGAACAGTAAAAAGGCAGGGCAGCAAGCCCGTGTTGGGGACAAGCGGTCATCCTGTGGTGTGCACCTTTGACTACTGGTATAAGGAGCTTTCTGAGACACCGGCTGGCAAGAAGGAAACGGGTTGTCATGTCAATGCTTTGGTTTCTTTACATTGTTTACTGCAGCCTTTCACTGGGTTTTAGTGCTTTATTCTAGGAGCAAATTACGAAGGCTGTGTGGTGGGCAGGCCATGTGCTCCAAGGCCCAGCATGGGCTCCTTGCCTTCCCAGGTCCTCTCAGCCAGAAGATGACAGCGCAGCCACTCTTGGCCTTCTCTGTGGACCAACAGGGGAGGGACACGCGGGCTGTGCTTGCAGAATGGCAAGCAAGCTCTTCTTGCCAGTGGGCCAGGGAGTGTGGGGAATGAGGTCTGTCTCTTTGGAAAGGTAGGTAAAGAGGTCTATCTCTTTGGAAAGGTAGGTAAGGACCAAATTACAGAGTAGACATGGGAAACGAGTGGCTTTGGGCTCGTTTGGGCTTAAGCTTGTTTTATTCGGCCTTACAGTATTTGGCCTGCACCTATTTCAAACTTAAATTAGCTGTCACTTTTTTTTCAAAATCAGGAAATGTCACATTAAACAATTAAGGGCAGTTAGCTTTATTTAGAAACATAGAGCTTTTCCTGCACATCAGTGATGAGCTGATGCTAAGAAGCAGCCCCTCCTTCATGAGGCATGTGTTGGCTGTTTCACTGGATCTGCACTGTCCCTCCGTGATCTGCCCCTGCACCACATGCCAGCAGCATGTGTCATCTCACCCCAGATCATTCTGCCTGGGCTCAGTAGGCACTTGATTGTATTTGGCCAGTTGTAAAGGCCTTTTATTCCATTGAAAGATGTTAGGACTTTGTCCCAGGACACTCAGAACTGTTGGGGGTTTTGAAGCCCAGAGAGTTTAGCTGTAGGTTTGAGTTTTAGAGGTGACTCTGTTGCCCTGCCTTAGGTCCATCAGTTTCCAATCCATCGTGTACATGAACACTGGTTGTGAAATGGATGCAACAGGTAACACAGGTAAGAAGGACTTGTACCAGGCAAGTGGCAGGGGGCGTGGAGAGAAGAAGATAGACTCTGGAAGCACTTCAGAGGCAGAATTGGAACGGACAGGATTGTATGATACTTGGAGGAAGCAAATTTAAGAGGCTTGAGCGAATGGGCAGATAATAAGACTGCTGATGGATAGAAATCAATGTTTGACATATTCAGATGAAGAATACCAAAAGAAATAGACTTTGCTCAGACTTGGAGATTCAAGAAATAGGAAGATAGCACATCATGAGGTCATTGCTTACCAAAATGTGTTTCTTTGTTAAATTAGCATCATGTTCCTAAAAAAATGTGTCTGATGGCTAACTATGAATAATATGAGTAAGCCCCTTCCTGGACAGTAGGTGCTTTTGAATAGAAAAATCTCCATCTCATTCGGTGTATCCTTAATTGTATGTGTACCTAACTGTATGTATACCCAATTGTATGTACACAAGAAATACTTGTTGAGTCAATCAGTCAGTTAATTAATTAAAGATAAACAGCTACGGTTAATTTAACATACCCCGGTTTTAAGTTCAACATAAATTTTTGCTCAGTTAAATCTTTTGCCTTTATTTATCCTTGCTGCCTACCACCCCCACCCCCATTGTAACCTGCTAACACCTGTACATGCCTGTGCGCACATCCAAGGAAAAATTTAATTAGACACATGTAATAATGCCTGTAGTTTTAGATGACAACAAAGGCTTCTCTGCTTTTAATCCTAAAATGATCTCTACTTTTCATTTTGACCATGTATTATTTTTAAACACCATAGAATGAATCATCACCATTTTTAAAGCAAATGTATGCACTTGTTTCTTTATCAAGACTCACGTATAGTTTTTCCCTAAGGAACAAATAACGGAATGGATTGTCTTCCTTGTAATCATGATGAGAATGTCTTTTAGAGTCAAGGATTTCCCATTCAACTAGAGCTGCTGCTATACTTTTGGGGGACTGCTTGAGGGGCTGTTCAACTGCTGAGATATTGATATTTTACAAGTAATCATGTAGGTTTTATAAATTTGATATAGGTAGAAGTGATTACATTCTTACTGTAAAAATAAGATGTATATAAAAAGTAAAGGTCCTACTTCATCTCTATCTCTTAAGCCCATTCTTTTCCCCAAAAGTAATCACAGCTAATTTCTATATGTATCCTTTAAAACTTTCTTCTATACAGTATGGCACAATCCTTTATATATTTATAAAGGTAAGGTATTTTTTTGGACATAGAGCAGAACAGTGAGTCTTGCAGAAATCAGCATGTTGATACATATGTTTCTACCTAATTCTTGTAGATGCAGCACCGTGCTCTGTGCTATGTGAAGCTTATTTAAATGTTCCTCAATTCATGGCCACTTGGCTGTTTCCAGTTTTTCACTGCTATGAAGAATACCACAGTGAACAACTTTGCCCTTGCCTCATTGTGAAAATAAATGAGTCTGTCTCAAGAAGACACCCCTTGAATTAGAATTGCTCGTGTAAAGATACACACATTTAAAATGCTGATAGATATTTCAAATTTGTTATTCTCAAAAGCTTTACCAATTTACTCTTTTGACAGTAGGTTATAAGATGGACTGTTTCCCCACTCTTTTGCCTGAACTAGATAGTACCACTTTTTAAAATTATTACAAATTTTGGGGACAAGAATGAAATCTCGTTTTAAACTGCATCATTGATTTCCCATGAGGTGGAGCTTTGTGGGTTATAGAGAACTTTGCTCACCATTTTCCCTGGTGTCTAAATGTCGCTCTGCCCTCCCATTTCAGATGCTCACTACCTCACCTGCAGGATCCAGGAATGTGCTGAGACGACTCGGAGTGGGCCTTTTGCCCGTTCCATTGACATCAGTTCCCTGGTTGTTCAGGATGAATACATCTTCATTCAGGTGAGTCCAGAAAGTGCTGGCAATGGTAGTGGAGGGATGCTTAGGTGAAGTCAGCTGGTTACTAGGAAGCTGAGGATGGCTCTCCTGAAGTTGTGGAGATGTGGAGCTGCAGTGCTATCCCTCCTTTGTTTTGGGGACACAGTCCCCTGGGGAGATCCCGGACTTCTGGTGAGAGATGAAGGTGTCGTGTGCATCAGTATCATTTATAGGGGCCTTAAGTGGCCCACTGAATCCCTCAGGTGGGTTGCTGGTTTATTATACCAAAAGGGTCTTGAAATGACTAGGACTTAGCTGGGGTTGAGGTTACTAGAGCTAGATATGTAATGGAATCTGATTTTAAGTAATTTATCTGTGCCATATTCCATTTCTGTCTAAAGTGACTTCTAACTTGGAAATGAGAATCTCCAAGCATCTCTATGATTTTCTTTCTGGAAAAAGCTAGAACTCTTTAAATGTTCCCCTCTCTTTGTAGTGCTGATTATCCACTCCAATGTTCAAGCTGACATCCTGACTCCAAGAACTCTGACTCTTAGAAAAAACTAGGTGGAACATACAGTTTTAGGCAGGCAAGGGAGGCCTTGTTTTAGCTTTTGAGTTTCACTGGTGAGATGCCAAAAAGAGCAAAAGTGAAGAAAAAAACAAAAGGTGATGCTTTACTGAGTGACTCAGTGTGTGTGCGTGTGTGTGTGTGTGTGTGTATGTGTGTGTGTGTGAAGTTGAACATGGCACTTGATGACAACCCCAAGCCCCCCACTCTGCCTTCCCATCCTTCTGCTGCCAGTCTTCCTGCAGACCATTTCCTATAGGAGCCTTGCTCTTGGGAACCTCCCTGCGTCTGCTCAGACTGAAGCACCTGAATAACTTTCTGTGCTTCAGTCCTGGTCTGCTAGTCCAGATCAGGCCCACTCCTCTGTGAGCCCTCCTGGGAACTTCCGAGCTGGGTACGATCTCTTCCTCTGAACCTGGGCAGCGGATTTTGTACCATCCCTCTGGCACATAGGCTACTAGGAATCATTACTGAAATCTTAGTGCATTTTTCTCCTTTCCAAATTGCATTTTACAACCTCTGGATAAGGACAGTATTCTATACACACGTGTTACCCCCATCCATGGCCCTGACAAGACAAGGGTGTTCAATGATTGCTTGTTGAATTGATAGATTATGTAGCCGTTACTTCTTTTGACAAATTATTTGTGTGGATTTTTGAGTTCTAATAAAATAAAGGAAAAGTAGCCATCCACTTAAAAACCAGCTTGAAGGAGGGAGGGAAAGGGGTCTTTGTGGCTTAAAAAAACCTGTTTTTCAGCTTGATTAAAGCCGGAATCTCAGGAATTTTTCCCTAAATCTTGGCAGGTCATTGACTCTATTATTTCCTCATTCACAAGTATTTATTGAACACATACTATGTAAAAGGGCAGCATTAGGCACTACTCCTGGTGTTGCCCAGCTTTCTGCCTTGGCCTACTTCTCTTGGCACCCACTGCTTACAACCTAGGAGACCCCATGGTTTTGAATATCATCTCCATGTTCTCATGACTCTCAAGTCAATGAGCTGTGTCCTCTGCCAGGTATGGCAGACCTATTTACATCTACTAGCCATCTCAACAGCTCCTCTTGTAAAATAAAACCCACAGGTAAAATAAAATCAACGTGCTCTCCTTAAGCCTGACACATTGGTGGCACTACCCTTTTCCAGCTAACTAAAGATAGAAAACTGGAAGTCTGTCTGTGTCACCAAATGAAATGAATCCAGGCCTCTGCTAATATTGCCCTTAGTTATTTCTCACATGTTTCATTTCATTCATTCCCATTGTTACGGTCCCAGTTTGAAGCTTTATTATCTCTTTCTCTCTACTTAATTTTTTCAAGGCAGAAGCACAGGGATGATTTATGAATTTTCCAATCTGATCGTCCTTCCTGAATGCTGGTGCTGCATATAATGATGGACATGACTGAACTGTTTCTAGGAAACATGATTAAGAATTTTTAGTGTTCATATTTTTTAAAAATTCATTTTTCCCTATATTGCGTAGTTCTCTATAACTTTGTAGGCAAATATCCAGGGTATTTTTTTCTAACTATTCTGAAACATTTCTTTCTTTTTTTTCATACTGGAAACCAACAAAAGTTTTTTTTCTTCAATCTGCATCAGTTTTTCTTTTGTTTGAAACTGATATGCATTCTCATTATTCAACAGAGTTTTATTGATGGCTTACTACATTTCAGGCACCCTGTTCTAGGTGATGAGGTTATGACAGTGAACATAATTAGGTCCCTGCTTTAGGTATTTAGCTTATCTACAAAATATATCAGATGATGAAAATGCTATGGATAAAAATAAATGAGGGACTTATAAATATTGGGTGTCTGTAGGTACTGCTGTTTCATTTAGGATGACCTGGGAAGGCTTTATTGAGTGGGGTTCCAGGGAGAAGGTGGCAGAAGTTAGCAGCTGGGGGGGGGCAGAGCCAGGAGTGTTTGGCTCTGAAAGCCCTGGAGCCCCACATGGAGATATGGGGTGAGCAGGTAGGGATTATGTAGAGCATTTACATTCTGCTCTGAATGTCATTACTGTGTTTATTTTTATTTTTGTTTTATAGGTAAATGTATTCAGTGGTCACCAGTAGTATTTTTACTATAGTTTCCCCATTTATTTCTTGGTTGTCTGAGGTTTGGATGTCTTCAAGAAGGGCAATAAGTCGAAAATTAGTTTGTTCCCTTATCCTTTAATGTAACTCTTTTAGGGTATAAAATGTACATATCACTTGTTTTCCATTAGAACTTTGCTCTGTTAACTTAGGAGCAAAGGCCAGTTAGGCCAGTTACTGATATTATTTTTTCCTCTTGGATGTCTTGAATTTTTTTTTTTGCCCTTGATGCTTAAGTCCTTTTTAATATATATATATTTTTTATACTGTATATGTTTTATATATAAAGTAACACTGATTACTTTATTGGTGTTTATTTTTATTTTTATTTTTATTTTTATTTTTTTAATATACTTTATTTTATTATCATTAATTTACAATTACATGTGCAATATTACGATTATTAAACTACCCCTTCATCAGGTCCCCCCCACCAACCCCATTACAGTCACTGTCCATCAGCATAGTGAGATGCTATAGAATCACTACTTGTCTTCTCTGAGTTGTACTGCCCTCCCCGTGCCCCCCCAACATTACATCTGCTAATCGTAATGCCCCTTTTTCCCTCTTATCCCTCCCTTCCCGCCCATTTTCCCCAGTCCCTTTCCCTTTGGTAACTATTAGTCCGTTCTTGGGTTCTGTGAGTCTGCTGCTGTTTTGTTCCTTCAGTTTTTTTCTTTGTTCTTATACTCCACATATGAGTGAAATCATTTGATACTTGTCTTTTTCGGCTTGGCTTATTTCACTGAGCATAATACCCTCTAGCTCCATCCATGTTGTTGCAAATGGTAGGATTTGTTTTCTTCTTATGGCTGAATAATATTCCATTGTGTATATGTACCACATCTTCTTTATCCATTCATCTACTGATGGACACTTAGGTTGCTTCCATTTCTTGGCTATTGTAAATAGTGCTGCAATAAACATAGGGGTGCATCTGTCCTTTTCAAATTGGGCTGCTGCATTCTTAGGGTAAATTCCTAGGAGTGGAATTCGTGGGTCAAGTGGTATTTCTATTTTGAGTTTTTTGAGGAACCTCCATACTGCTTTCCACAATGGTTGAACTAATTGGCAGTCCCACCAGCAGTGTAGGAGGGTTCCCTTTTCTCCACATCCTCGCCAACATTTGTTGTTGTTTGTGTTTTGGATGTTGGCCATCCTCACTGGTGTGAGGTGATATCTCATTGTGGTTTTAATCTGCATTTCTCTGATGATTAGCGATGTGGAGCATCTTTTCATGTGCCTGTTGGCCATCTGAATTTCTTCTTTGGAGAAGTGTCTATTCATGTCCTCTGCCCATTTCTTAATTGGATTATTTGCTTTCTGTTTGTTAAGGTGCATGAGTTCTTTATATATTTTGGATGTCAACCCTTTATCAGATACGTTTTTTATGAATATATTCTCCCATACTGTAGGATGTCTTTTTGTTCTACTGATGGTGTCCTTTGCTGTACAGAAGCTTTTCAGCTTGATATAGTCCCACTTGTTCATTTTTGCTTTTGTTTCCCTTGCCCGGGGAGATATGTTCATGAAGAAGTTGCTCATGTTTATGTCCAAGAGATTTTTGCCTATGTTTTTTTCTAAGAGTTTTATGGTTTCATGACTTACATTCAGGTCTTTGATCCACCTTGAGTTTACCTTTGTGCATGGGGCTAGACAGTAGTCCAGTTTCATTCTCTTACATGTAGCTGTCCAGTTTTTCCAACACCAGCTGCTGAAGAGGCTGTCATCTCCCCATTGTATATCCAAGGCACTTTTATCAAATATTAATTGACTGTATATGTTTGGGTTAATGTTTGGATTTTCTATTCTGTTCCACTGGTCTGTGGGTCTGTTTTGTGCCAATACCAAATTGTCTTGATTACTGTGGCTTTGTAGTAGAGCTTGAAGTCAGGGAGTGTAATTCCCCCTGTTTTATTCCTCCTTCTCAGGATTGCTTTGGCTATTCGGGGTCTTTTGTGGTTCCATATGAATTTTAGAATTATTTGTTCCAGTTCATTGAAGAAAGCTGTTGGTAGTTTGATAGGGATTGTTGAATCTGTAGATTGCTTTAGGTAGTATAGCCATTTTGACAATATTTATTCTTCCTAGCCAAGAGCATGGGATGCATTTCCATTTGTTAGTGTCCTCTTTAATTTCTCTTAGGAGTGTCTTGTAGTTTTCAGAGTACAGGTCTTTCACTTCCTTCGTTAGGTTTATTCCTAGGTATTTTATTCTTTTTGATGCAATTGTGAATGGAATTGTTTTTCTGATTTCTCTTTCTGTTAGTTCATCGTTAGTGTATAGGAAAGCAACAGATTTCTGTGTGTTAATTTTGTATCCTGCAACTTTGCTGAATTCAGATATTAGTTCTAGTAGTTTTGGAATGGAATCTTTAGGGTTTTTTATGTACAGTATCATGTCATCTGCAAATAGTGACAATTTGACTTCTTCTTTACCAATCTGGATGCCTTGTATGTCTTTGTTTTGTCTGATTGCTGTGGCTAGGACCTCCAGTACTATGTTGAATAACAGTGGAGAGAGTGGGCATCCTTGTGTTATTCCGGATCTTAGATGAAAACCTTTCAGTGTCTCGCCGTTAAGTATGATGTTAGCTGTGGGTTTGTCATATATAGCCTTTATGATGTTGAGGTACTTGCCGTCTATACCCATTTTGTTGAGAGTTTTAATCAGGAATGGATGCTGAATTTTGTCAAATGCTTTTTCAGCATCTATGGAGATGATCATGTGGTTTTTGTTCTTCTTTTTGTTGATGTGGTGGATGATGTTGATGGATTTTCGAATGTTGTACCATCCTTGCATCCCTGGGATGAATCCCACTTGATCATGGTGTATGATCCTCTTGATGTATTTTTGAATTCGGTTTGCTAATATTTTGTTGAGTATTTTTGCATCTACGTTCATCAGGGATATTGGTCTGTAATTTTCTTTTTTGGTGAGGTCTTTGCCCGGTTTTGGTATTAGAGTGATGCTGGCTTCATAGAATGAGTTTGGAAGTATTCCCTCCTCTTCTATTTTTTGGAAAACTTTAAGGAGAATCGGTGTTATTTCTTCTCTATATGTCTGGTAGAATTCAGAGGTGAATCCATCAGGCCCGGGGTTTTTGTTCTTGGGTAGTTTTTTGATTACCAATTCGATTTCGTCGCTGGTGATTGGTCTGTTTAGTTTTTCTGTTTCTTGCTTGGTCAGTCTTGGAAGGTTGTATTTTTCTAAGAAGTTGTCCATTTCTTCTATGTTTTCCAGCTTGTCAGCATATAGATTCTCATAATATTCTCTTATGATTCTTTGTATTTCTGTGGGGTCCGTCGTGATTTTTCCTTTCTCATTTCTGATTGTGTTTATGTGTGTAGATTCTCTTTTTCTCTTAATGAGTCTGGCTAGGGGTTTATCTATTTTGTTTATTTTTTCAAAGAACCAGCTCTTGGTTTTATTGATTTTTTTCTATTGTTTTATTCTTCTCAATTTTATTTATTTCTTCTCTGATCTTTATTATGTCCCTCCTTCTGGTGACTTTGGGCCTCATTTGTTCTTCTTTTTCCAATTTCAGTAATTGTGTCTTTAGACTATTCATTTGGGAATGTTCTTCCTTCTTTAAATAGGCCTGGATTGCAATATACTTTCCTCTTAGAACTGCCTTTGCTGGGTCCCACAGAAGTTGTGACTTTGTGTTGTTGTTGTCATTAGTCTCCATATATTCTTTGATTTCTGTTTGATTTGGTCATTAACCCATTGATTAGTTAGGAGAATTTTGTTAAGTCTCCATGTATTTGTGAGCTTTTGATTTCTTTCTAAAATTTATTTCTAGTTTTACACCTTTGTGATCTGAGAAGTTGGTTGGTAGAATTTCAATATTTTTGAATTTACTGAGGTTCTTTTTGTGGCCTAGTATGTGGTCTCTTCTGGAAAATGTTCCATGTGCACTTGAGAAGAATGTGTAACCTGTTGCTTTGGGTAGGAGTTCTGTAGATGTCTGTTAGGTCCATCTGTTCTAGTGTGTTGTTCAGTGCCTCTGTGTCTTTACTATTTTCTGTCTGGTTGATCTGTCCTCTGGAGTGAGTGGTGTGTTGAAGTCTCCTAAGATGAATGCATTGCTGCTGTCTATTTCTCCTTTTTAATTCCCCATATTTGTCTCACATATGCTGGCGCTCCTGTGTTGGCATATATATTTTCATAATGGTTATATCTTCTTGTTGGACTGACCCCTTATCATTATGTAATGCCCTTCTTTATCTCTTGCTACTTTCTTCGTTTTGAAGTTTATTTTGTCTCATACAAGTGCTGCCACACCTGCTTTTTTTTCTCTTTGTTGTTTGCATGAAATATCTTTTTCCATCCCTTCACTTTTAGTCTGTATATCTTTGGGTTTGAGGTGAGTTTCTTGTAGGCAGCATATAGATGGGTCTTGCTTTTTTATCCATTCTGTTACTCTGTGTCTTTTGATTGGTGCATTCAATCCATTTACATTTAGGGTGATTATTGATAGGTATGTACTTATTGCCATTGCTGGCTTTAGATTCGTGGTTACCAAGGGTTCAAGGGTTGCTTCTTTACTATCTAACAATCTAACTTAACTTTCTTGTTAAGTTATTGTAAACACTGTCTGATGTTTCTTTATTTCTCTCCCTTCTTATTCTTCCTCCTGTTTTATTCTTTGCCTTTAGTTAGTATTTGGATGGTCTGCTTTCTTTGCTATGATTTTTTTTTCTCTGGTGACATCTTTTCAGCCTTAGGTGTGCTTCCATCTAGAGCAGTCCATTTAAGATATCCTGTAGTGGTGGTTTATGAGACGCAAATTCTCTTAGCTTTCGTTTATCTGGAAATTGTTTAATCCCTCCATCATATTTAAATGATAATCGTGCTGGATACAATATTCTTGGTTCGAGGCCCTTCTGTTTCATTCCGTTAAATATATCATGCCATTCTCTTCTGGCCTGTAAGGTTTCTGTTGAGAAGTCTGATGATAGTCTGATGGGTTTTCCTGATGGGTTTTCCTTGTAGGTGATCTTTTTTCTCTCTCTAGCTGCCTTTAATACCCTGTCTTTATCTTTGATCTTTGCCATCTTAATTATTATGTGTCTTGGTGTTGTCTTCCTTGGGTCCCTTGTGTTGGGAGATCTATGAGCTTCGTGGACTGCGAGACTACTTCCTTCCCCAGCGAGGGAAAGTTTTCAGCAATTATTTCTTCAAAGACACTTTCTATCCCTTTTTCTCTCTCTTCTTCCTCTGGTACTCCTATAATGCGAATATTGTTCCGTTTGGATTGGTCACACAGTTCTCTTAATATTCTTTCATTCCTAGAAACCCTTTTATCTCTCTCT